>CM017480.2:9035967-9381921 GCA_007827005.2 Populus simonii
TACTTAGGTTTAGCCGTCAGCTGAACCCAAGGCAACATGCCAAGTCATAAATGAACATTTAAACTGGAAGTGTTATTGGTTGGATATATAAACTATCATGTCCTTTAACCTAAGTTGAGTTACATTCCATGTCCTGAGTAACAAAGACTAAGAAATTCTATTTCTAGAATAATTACATGAATTATTCGTATCTGAGATAATAATCTTCCTACACTTATAGATATACAAAAAATCTCTTAAAAGGCCTACTACACTTATTATCTCATTAATAATACGCAAAAGATATTTATTATTCATTAATACCATAAAAAATAAAGCATTTTTCAATAATTGTTTTCTATGAAAACGATAAGGTTCAAGAGGTGTAAATACCCACTGAACCATCTAGTAAATGGTTTAGAATCTTTTTATTTCTTAATAGTTTATATATATTTTCAGAGCATTAACCATTCTAAAATACAAGAAAAAACATTACTTGTTCTTGAAATTTAAGATTTTTTTAAATTATTTATTGTTTTTCCTATAAAATTACTGATTTTATCATTATAGAATTTTTAAATCTCTTGGTTGGAATTGTTTTTACATGTACGTGAGCTTTATTATTTTTTTGATGCTTCATGATCTAAGAAGAAAAAAATTATTTACTTGAATATCTTGATTAATCATTATCTATAAACCAAATAACCTGTAACATAAACATTATGAGTTTTGTACATCATCAAAGAGCAATTCATATTTTTACCCAAAATTAAACAATTTAAGCGTTAAAAATTATGTGTCCCTAGAAAAATCAAACATTTAATTATAAAATAGAGATTAGAATATTATATATATATATATATATATATATATATCAATTAATTAAAATATTGGAGTGACGTGTGGATTGTTAACTATAGGGGGTCTTGTTTTACTCAATACATATGATAAGCTTATGTGAATATGTAGTCTATGAACTATTGTTTTTTATATAAATTATTTATATAATAAAATCATTCTAAAAAATAAAAAAATGGTAAATGAAGAGCGCGTAAAAGTGTAAAACAATAAATTTAAATTCAATAAACCAAAAAATATATAATAATAGTTTTTTAAATAATTGTATTTTTAGAATGCATGTTGATTGCTAAAGAAGTAAGAATTAATATAATGTATATGATCATCGTAATAAAACCTTACAAAAAAAAAGATGATAATATTATAAACAAAAAGCACTAAAAACATAAAATAACAAATTTAAATTCAACAAATAAAAAAAATTGATGGTTATTATATTTTAAAAAAATATGATATTGTAAAAGAATGAAAAACTTTAAAATACAAAACATCAAACAACCACACAACAACAAAATATTTATGAGAGAAGACATTAATATATGTTGAAATAACGTGAACATCAATTATTTTATAAATTTGAAAAAAATTAAAATTTTTTATTTTTTTAAATAAATATTTTTTTAATATTTTTAGATTTTTTTAATATATTAATATTAAAAATAATTTTTTAAAAATAAAAAATATTGTTTTAAAAAATAATCATAACCATATTCTTAAAAATATTTTTAATATTGCGTTTTCATTTACAGTAAGAACATTAATTATATTCCGTTGACAAAAGAAGAAAGAAAGAAGATTACAGTAAATAGATGAGAAAGTCAACTAATCGGGTGGTGGGGGTAAGTTGGAAAATGATAAAAACAATCATTACTCGCTCGCTGCAATCGAAGAAGATGTTTTTCAAAGATCATAATTATGGAATTTGATTATGGTTATTAACTGCCGCAGACAGACGACGTGGCCATGCTAGTTATTTTCGGGGATGATTGAAAATATTGTAGGGTGCTTTTTAAATTATTATTTTTATTTAAAATTATATTAATGTAATTTTTTTATTTTTTAACAAGTTTATAAAAACATTTATAAAATACTAAAAATAAAAAAATTAATTTAATATTTTCTCTAACTAAAAATACTCTTAAAAAACATAAACAGAAGGTATGCAAAAACCCAATTTTGAGTCCATGAATCGTGGATTTTAAAAAAATTAATTAATTTCATATTTTTTTTAATTAAAAGTATTTTTAAAAAACATTTAAAAATAAAAAAATATATATATATATTTGTTGGTCGGAGGCTGTAATTTATTCTTCTTCTTGAAGTCTTCAAGGCCCTTGTTCATTCGAATTGTATGCTTTATGCACAAAAAAACAACATTGTTCTGTTGTTTTTGTGAAGAATTTTGACTGAGAATCCCAATTTATAATTTTTTGAAAACTTTTAAATTCAACTTGAATAGATTTTTTTATTGCACGGTGATTTGCCAATGTATACTTTTTTTTTAAAAAAAAAAGGAGGAGAAGGAGGTAACAACATAGAAAATAGGTATTAGATTGTTTTAATATGCTAATATTAAAAATAATATTTTAAAAATAAAAATAATATTTTAATATATTTTTAAATAAAAATATTTTAAATCATATCCGCCGCTAAACGGCCTAGCCAACTTGTTATGAAATCCCAGAAAAAAGACATCACTTGTCCATGGTTATGTCCGGCCTCAACACCTATAAGAATAGTCTATTAGTACCCTCCAGTCCTTTAGCCAGTTCTTGAAATTAGGCTGGGCTACAAACATCTAAACTTGTTAGAATTTTTTTATTTATTTATTTATTTATTTTTTATAAAACAAACATGGTTACTGAACACTTTTAAATTCAAATTACATGTGCGTTCCACTTATATTTTGGATTACGATTTTTGTTAAAAGCCGTTCATCAATAAAAATATTTTTAACATAAAATATTAACATATTTATAACAAATTATAATCAAATAAAAAATTGATTTAAAAAATTCTTGATTAATAATTTTTCAAATAAAAATTCTCAAGATTAAAAAATTTTCTTGTGACGGACGTGTGTGTGTCTCTCAATAAAAGGTTGAATTTGGATCCTTAATTAAGACATAAACATTTTTAGAAAAGTAAGATACTAGAATAATTGGATTTTGTGCTTAAACATCAAAAGCACGTTCAGCATAACATAAGTTTTAGTAAAGGTTTGATTTGGTTTTTATAAAAAGAAGTAATCAAATTGAAATTGGTTCAAACCGATCAGTTTCGATTCGGTTCGGTTTTTTAGGATAAAAATCGGTTGAAACTGGTTTGGTTTGGTTTTTTAGGATAAAAACCGGTTTAAACTGGTTTGGCTTGATTTTTTTCCGGTTTGGGTTCGGTTCGGTTCAGTTTTTTTGATTTTAGGCTTATAAAACCGAAATTGAACCGAATCGGTTGGTTTTTTCAAAATTTTAATCGGGTTTTTTTCACGGTTCGGTTTTTTCGGTTATTTTTTTTATTTTCTCGATTTAATCGATTTTTCAGTTTTTTTGCTCACTCCTAAGCTTTAGAGTAGGTTAATAGACCTATGTAAAATAATTTTTGGCTAAAACAATTATTTTTAATGAGTCCATGAATAACATGTTTGATCAATTAGCTCCATAATCTAAATAGTTTTTTTTTAAAAGGAAAAATGTCTAGTTTTAAAACAAAAAAAATTCAGATTTCATTTTGTTTTATAATAAATAATTAAGAATTGAAAACAACAAAAATTATTCTAGTAATTAACATAATTAATTATGCATTATTTCTTGTCCTGAAAATCTTGTATACATAAATAGAGAGAGGCGATTGTTGAGAAGTATGAGACTAGAGCCATCAGAGTAGTAATCTTTACCACAAGCAATAACAGTATTCCTCTTACTCTCTTTTTTTTTCCAGTCCACAGTCCATTACAGAGCTTTAGGTTCTTATTATGAAGAGAATTTCGAGTATATTTTCAAAATATTTCGTAGGCCTTTGATCGACAGTGCGATCTTTAAAGATGGTGTTGTTGAAATTCTATGAAACTAGGGCAAATCCGCTTTAAGGAAAAAACACTGAATCCTTGAAAGCAACCTAATTTGCTTCTTTTCTTGGACATAATTCTTCAACAAGTACATTTATTTTGTTTCTATAATTCAATGTTTATTATACATGAGAGGCATTAACGTAATTTTCCAATGAAATCGATCATTATGGTGCGAAAGATTTTAGCCACTTTGCAGCCTTTACTTCAAGAGTTTCAAGATGTTATACCTGATGAAATTCCACCAGGCCTTCCTCCAGAACATTTCATCGATTTTGTTCCTGGGGCTTCCATTCCACACAAAGCTTCCTATATGTGAAGAACTGCATAGGCAAGCAGATGAACTTCTATCTAAAGGCCTGATAAGAGAAAGTTTAAGCCCTGTTTTTGTTCATGCATTACTTGTACTAAAGAAAGATGGTTCTTGGCACATATGCATGGATAGTCCTGCAGTAAATAAAATCACTATCAATTATATAATTTCTCCCATCCCTTGACTTCATGATTTATGGTTTGTCAACTTCACAGGGATACTATTTTTTTCAAAAATTAATCTTAACAGTGCAAAAGATTCAATTATATTTTGTTATCTCCAAAGAGGGCATTAAAGTTGATCCAAGCAAGGTGGAGGCTATCACCAGCTGGTCAGTGCCGAAGTCCATTCAAGAAATACGATTTTTTCATGGTCTTGCCTCATTCTATTGAAAATTCATCAAGTGATTTAGAACTATAATTAATCTCTCTAATTACTGAATAACTAAAAGGAGAAGCTTTTAAGTAGACAAAAGTTGCATACCAAAGTTCTGATCTTAAGAAGAAGATGATGATAAAGGTGTTTGTTCTTGCCTTACCGGACTTTGATGAAGTATCTGAAGTAAGTTGTAGTGCTTCTAATGTTGGAGTAGGAGCTGTCATATTCCAAGAAGGAAAGCCACTTGCATATTTTTGTGAGAAGCTAAATGGTTCAAGGAAAAACTCCTCTACTCTACTTATGACAGAGAATTTTATGCCATTGTTTGAGCTTTGTCTCATTGGAGGCATTATCTCATATTCAAGGAGTTCATCTTATTTTCATATCATAAGGCTTAAAGTACATTAATGGGAAGCATGAGTTGAGTGTTAGGCATGCTAGATGGGTTGACTTTCTTCAAGCCTACACCTCTGTTATCAAGCATAAGTCTGGCATCCTAAATCAAGTAGCTGATGCTTCAAGTAGAAGGCGGTCTTTGCTCACTTCCATGCAAGTGAAGCTATTGAGGTATGAAGTTATGAAAAAAACTGTACAGAGATGATCTTTAGTTTGGAAAAGTGTGTGAAGAAAGCTCTAGAGGACCGATCTTGTTGTCCTAAGCAGCAAATCATGTTGTTAGATGGGTACCTTTTTAAAAATAATTGTCTATGCATTCCAAATTCTTCTCTTAGAGAAGCCATCATTCAATAAGCACACGTTGGAGGTCTTGGAGGACAGTTCTTTGGTAGGGATAAAGCCCTTGCACTTGTTCAAGAGAAGTTTTATTGGCCTTAAGATGATACGCGGTGTAGATAGGCATGCGAAACGGTGCCGAGTTTGTCACGTTGCCAAAAGTCACGCTCAAAATATTGGGTTATATATAGACCCCACTGCATGTTCCTAATTCACCATGGAATGAGCATGGACTTTATGGTGGGGTTACCAAGAACTCATAGGGGAAAAGATTCGATCATGATGGTTATTGATCGGTATGGCACATTCCGTGTCATGTTCTAAGATGTTAGATGCTTGACATATAGCCGATCTTTCTTTTCTTGAAGTTGTGAAGCTTTATGGCCTGCCAAAGACTATTACTTCAGACAGGGATTCCAGATTCATGAGCCATTTTTGGCATACTCATTGGCAAAAACTTAAAACTACACTTCAATTCAGTTTCTCTCACCACCCATAAACAGATCATGGACAAACGGAAGATTGTCAATAGATAATCTGTCAAGAAGTTTGGTAAAAGGAAATATTCGTCAATGGGATCTTCATTTGGCACATGCATGATTTGCTTATAATCGATCTAGCACTACAAGGCATGTATAGTCCTTTTAAAGTTGTTTATGGCTATAATCCTATCATTCCTCTAGACTTGGCTTCCCTTCCAACTCCTCATTTCTTCAGTGGGCAAGCATAAGAGAGAGTTAAGCAAATCAGGAAGCTACGTGAAGAATTGCTAAGCAGAATGAGAGGTCTATAAAGTAAGCTGATAAGCTTGGGGAACCAGCAGCTTTTGATGAAGGTGACTTGGTATGGATTCATCTTCGAAAAGTAAGCTGATCAAGAAGCTTCCCACTGAATCTTCAAGTCTGTTGCTTTCTCCGAGTGGTCCTGTTGGAATGATTTAAGGAGCCAAGTTAAAAGCTCCCTGCTCCAGTTCATAAGCTGAGTTACATAGCAGCCAGGATGTTAGCTTCATGGACTGGTTGTTTTTAATACTGTCTATGATTTATCATTTTGCATTTGCTCTGTGTGTGTGTGTGTGAAGATTGACAACGAAATCTCTTCTGCAATATTTAGCGTTAGACCTGATGAACTGTAGACTATACCATGGCCAGCCGTGATTGCCTTCCCATGATTTCCCAATTTGGGCCCTGCCTTCGGTCAATTTTACTATCAGTATCACAAAAAGAACTCAAATTTTATGGCTCAGATTGAGACAATATACTAAAGCGTTCAGGCCCATCTTTATTACAGATAAACCTTCGGCTTGAGGTTATCTAATTCTAGACCTTCCACTTTTGTGTCCGTTAGCTAGAAGTTCTGCCTAGTTTCATGGGCTCAATTTGCTATGATTACATTTGGTGGTGGTAGATTCATTTAAAAAATATTTGATAAATTATAAGAGAACTGAGGTTTTTTTTTTCAAACTTTCTTTTTATTGCAATTGATTCTATAACCTAATTTAATAGAATTATGCTTGAAACCATAGAGAAATAAAGACTAAATTGAAGTATAAAGAATGAGATATAAAACATGGAGAAAAAAAATGTCTAATCCCACTTTCTTGACAATTTTTATTTTAATTTAAAAGTTCATTTTGTTTATTTTTCAAAACCTAACTTTGAGAGATGAGAGAAAAAATCATCGGTTGGATTAATTTTGGGTGACAAAACTCGTTATTTTTAATGTCAATAGGATTCATTTGAAGAGAAAACTTTAATCATGGTCTTTTTAAGCCTTCATATTGCTTAGAAAAATAGATCAGGGTTAAGATAGGGTTTTGCGAGAGAAATTTTTTTCAATTTGATTTTGTGTTTTAGAGCCATTTTGGATTTTGGCTTGATAAATTGATTTTTTAAAAAGATTTTTAAGATATTATTAGTTGTTTTTGTATCAAAATAGATGAAAAAATAAAATTTTCACACCAAAAGATCTCGACCTTGATTTTTCAGCCACCACATTTATAATTGGATTTATGCATCATCCCTTTATAAAAGAAAGAAAAAAAAGTATGATGACCCAGACACACCAGGCCTGTCCTAGGATCATGCTCTTGGAATTTTTTTAAAGGCCATGAACGCTGGGCAACCTAGATCAGTGTGTCTAACCTGATATTTTTTTTTTCTTTTTTGTTTTTTGGAATACCTATTTTTTTTTATGGTTAAATGTGTTTTTTTTAGATAATTTAGTTTTAAAGAAAAATAAAAACAACCATGAGTTTTTTTTATATAAATAATATGGCTTTGTTAGTCTAGTATTTTTTTTTCTGTTTTTTTTATTATATTATATTATATTATATCTTATCAATTTCTCTTTCTTACGCCTTTGTCACTTTGTTTATTTATTTTTTTTTCCATGTGCTTTAATTTAGAGATCCCATTAATTTAGCTACTAACAAGGTTGCAATAACTATAAAGTTATATTTTCTTTCCCTAACTAAAATTTTTTCGACAAGTTCAGTAATATTTTCTCCTAGAGATCTCATTTTATTAATCACTACTTTAATTCTTCCATGATAATTTTTAATGGTCTCATGATCATATATACTTTAGAATTAATTGCTAAGAAACTCCTTCTACAATATATATATCCTACACTTGCTTTGTTGTTGAAGTTCTAATAATCCTTGAAAAAATTGTATTAGCTAGCCAGTGACTTTTGAATCAAATAAAGAGAAATAGCATCCTTTTGCTCTTTCACCTCTGACTCCTTCAGTTATGCTTCTTCTAGAGTACGTACGTAGAGATATTTCATGAGATGTTAAATCCCTCCACAACAATGTTCTAAAACTTTTGAGACTTGAAAAAAAAACAAGAAGTGGCATCGAGATTGATTGTGATGAGTTTATGGTGGCCATAATGACCCAAATGCACATTTATGATCAATTGTGCTATGTTAGTATTGTTAGAATTAAGATGATGATAGTTCTAAATGTAGAGGTAGTTTATATGTTTTAGTGATAAAGAGTCTGTGTTTTTTTAAATCTTAATTTTTGTTTTTGCTAAATTTTTTTTTATGTTTTCAAATCGTTTTGATGTATCGATCTTAAAATTAATTTTTAAAAAATAAAAAAAATATTATTTTAATATATTTATAAGTGAAAAATCACGATTCCATAATTCTCTAAAAGTTAAAATGAAAACGAATTGATAGTTAAGATATTTAGTTGTTTTGTTTTAGTAAAAAGAGTACTTAATTTATAGTATTAATTAAAAGCTGAATGAAGGATGTGGGACACACAAAGTACATACACGACAGGAGAGTTTTAGATATTTTAAGCAGAGCATTGCTTATTGGCTTGCCTTACAAGTGATGATGGTTGCATGTTTATTTATAGCCTTCTTAATCAACCTAAATGGAATAATTTAGAAAAACTTTTCAACTATAGCACACGTTACAAGTTGTTGAAAATTTAGACAATACAATAGACAATTCTTAGAGTTCTTTGAATTGACAAGCATTCTTTCTTCGGTAGAACATTCCTGGTGTTTGTTCAACTTTTCCTAGACTTTTCTAACCTAGTTTAGCATTAATTTGTAGTGTAGCATCTTCTAGAATTGATTTTTGTAACACTTTAGCTTCACAGATAAAGGTTCATACCATCAGATAAAATATTGGATAACTCGCCAATTAACGCGATTCGGATCCTTGTTACGCATCTGTCGGAGAAGATGCGCCATTCGGAGACTTCATCAATGTAATGGGACTCAATAACAAGTCCATAGTCTGTACAAATTATGTCCCCAGATGAATGATCAAAAGCAACTATAGTACTGTTTTTCTTGCAATCGCCACAGAAAATATTGAAGTCCTCCATCATTAGCTAGCTTGTTCTCTCTGTCACGTAGGAGGAGAGCTAATGTTCTTGCCCCCCCCCTTAATTTAGTGGAGGGTTTATTTTTCTAACGCTCTCTTGTTTAATGCTTGCTAGAAAAACTATCAAGTTAATTGTCTTTCAATAGAGCTTTTGCCTCAACTTGGAAAGCTTAAGCTAGCTAAGAACAACATAAAATATTTGTTACGTACAAGGTTAGTTGCAGGACACTATTACTTGAGTTGCTTGGCACCACCATTTCAAGAGATGCGGATTTTCCTGATATCCTCCTCTCTGGCATACCATTTTGGCACTAGCCTGGAAACATGAGGAGATATATCTTTGAAGGACTTCTTGATGGTCCCTTCTGCAACATCAGCTGCCAATGAGATATCTGCAATCCATACCACCACTTTCAAATCCTTGCATGTGTGATTAACAAGTAATTAATTAAACAAGGATCAAGCAGGACTTTCCTACATGATTAACTTGCATGATAATTGAACCTATTGGTCTAAATTGGGGTGGCATCGATCATTGATAAAATTAACTATGGTGATCCCATAAAAAGAAAAGGAAAAATAAAGAAAATAAAAAATAAATTTCATATATTATATTAAGAACAGAAATTGGTCTAATGTACCAAATTTATATATATCCCACTTTAAAAAAAAAAAAAAAAACACGGCTATTAGGTTCATAATCAAATTAAAACAGGGTTATGCATACAAAGAAAACTACTTGTATCATGTGATTATGTTTTCTGAACAAGAAGTAGGCAAGGATTAAATTATAGGTATAATAATAAATAAAAAATATTTAAGGAGAAGTCAGACCTCGAAGAGGTTTCTTCTCATCAGAAAGCTGAGTGACTGTGTAAATAATGGCAGCCAACACGGACTTAGGGTTCCTCCTTATATCAACATCTTGAATTTTCTCAACAGCTTCGTGCACAGCCTTGACAGCATGATTTTTCATTCCAAGATTTGAACAAAACCTCCTTACAAGTTCACTAGGATTCAAGGTCCCCATATCCTCCAACTCTACATGCCTCTTTATAGACTGTACAGCTTTGTTAATTTCCTTCTTGGTCACCCCATAAACAGCACTGCTTATTTCATTCAATGTCCTCGGCAACTTATTCTCTCTACTAGATATGAACAAACAGGCCGCACAGATTGAGAATCCCTCTTCCTCATAATGCAAGTTTTCTGTTCTTCTATCTTCTTGAATATCTCTTTAGCCCTATCCTTGATGGGCTGCACAAGTCCTAACCTATTAGCAATAATTTCAATAATGTCAAAACCTTGGAGGAGAACCCTATCAGAGTTTGATACACCGTCCTGCCACCTGGGAATTGCATGATCACCCTTGTTGTTGGAGATTAAGGTTGTTAGGTTGCCTTGGCTTAAAAGAGGGTTTACGTTATAACCGACACGATTCGGATCTTTATCGTTGTTATCATCGTTGAAGGTTCGCCATTCGGCAATCTCATCGATGTAGCAAGATTCAAGAACTAACCCACAGTCGCTGCAGATCGTGTCCCCAGTGCAGTGATCAAGAACAATATAAGTGTTTGCCTTGCAATCCTTACAGTAATCCCTATAGTCATCGATCTCTCCATTTCTGGCCATGGATTTGCTCCTCTAAATATTCTTGAGATTTCAGGGATTTTCTGCCACTGCGATTCGGTCGAAAGTATAGATATGGAAGAGAGGAGGGGAGGGCGGGTCTATATTTATAGAGGAAATGGCTTGGCAGTCAAGGAAAATGGTCGGTGGGTCTACATTTATAGAGGAACTGGCTTGGCCGTCAAGGAAAATGGTGGGTGGGTCTACATTTATAGAGGAACTGGCTTGGCCGTCAAGGAACTGGATTTAATGTATGTAATTAAAATAAAATAAAAAGGTATTTCACAAATATTGATTAGAATATATGGCATAAGGATATATATTGAGTTTATATATATATATAATATTGTTTTATCTTTATGTGACAAAATATAACGAAAAAGTGAATGGTTGTTAATAAGAATAAAATGACAAAAAGGAGATGCATGTTTTAAAATAATGTATAGTAATTACCATAAAAAATTATAATACATGATTTTTTTAATAATCAAATCTAATGGTTAAAGATAATATACTTATATATTGTTACATGAACATAACTAACGGGTTGATTTTCTTGCTAGCTTTTAGAGGGTGTTTAGTTTGGAGATGTGATGATTTTTTTTAAAAGGTACAATCCTTTTAAAGTACAAATCACATCTCTAAAAGCTAAAAATACATGTTTTTTTGTGTGGACCACAAAAAAAAAACAAAACCACCTCCAAACCAAACACCCGATCACTAGATTTACACGTGTAGGGAAACAAAATTCAACTTAAAAAAATAATACAAAGAAAAGGAATCTATACCTGAGTAATTGGTTTAATTGGTAATTTAAATAATATCATTAAAAAATATAACAATAATAAATAAACTAACAAAAAAACAACAAAAAAAAAAAAGTAAAAAAAACTCGACCTAAGTCTATCCAGATTATCAATCAACTCAATGTTGAAAAGTAAAATTAAACATAAAAAAAAGAACTAGTTATATTGAGTTAACTCTCGTAAACTTTGTGACTATGAACATAAGATTAGAATAATCTCATGGAAAGAAACGTATAAGAAAAAGTTTAAAGACTAATAATTAATAAATCAAATGAGAACATGATAACTCAACTTAAAGAAAAAAAAAATCTAAAGCTTAGACTCTATTAAATTAAAATGTTGAAGGATGAGAATTAGGAAAAAAATAAAATATTAAAAAGTTGAAAAAACTTGATTCAAACTCACACGGGTCAAGACACAATTTATGATCTAGTTGTGATACCAAGATGATCATGATAAAAAAAAATTAAATAAAATCATAAAACTTAATTATTAGATAATTCAATGTTGAAGGATGACAATCCCTACCTGAAACCCTTTATTTTTTTACACTTTAAGGTATTTTTATATGTTCATAAATATATTAAATCAACGCATAATATCTAATGCACCATATAAAAAAATAAAAATATGCCTTATGTAAAGACAAGCAATTTTTCATGTAAAGAACAAAAAAATCATCACACCCTCTATGCCTCTTAGTATATTTGTTATTTATTTTATAATGTTATGATTTATGGATAGAGGGGGAGTTTTGTTTTTAAAATTTTGAATTTATTTCTTTTTGTAAAATTGATTTAAAAACAAAATGGAACGGGTCGAGTATCCATTGGGCGAGAGAAAGACACCATACTTGGGCTTTTAGGTCGGGACATTTGACTGTATCTGCAGTGAAAAAGGACTGAAAGAGATGAACAAGATTAATGCAAATGATTCAAAGAAGAAAGTTTGACTCGAGTCTTTCATGAATGACTTTGATGGCAAAATGTTTCAAGTCTCCTGAATCATGACCTGGACATTGCCAATTCGATACATGGTACAAAAATCTACCATGATAGAATATTCACATACAAAGGAATATAACCAATCTCAATCCACAGGAAAAATCATGGTTGAATAATACAGAACAATGAAAGGATATAAATCTCAGAGCCAAGAAAGACGAACCATGCAAACACATCAGGTTCAAATCAGCAGCACCTTGGATTCATAACACCTTGTAGGAATATCAAGAATTGTGTTTTTCTGCATTCAGGAGAACCTCTTATTTTTTTGGATTGTAAGTATAAATGAGATTTTAGTTTAGATTGTCAATCGGTCTATTAGAGCCATATACAATTATCCCTCTAGCAAGAAGCTAACAATTATTGATTGATGTCTCAGCAATGTTTAGAAGGTATAACATGGAAATTCTTACTTTCATCTGTCGAGTCAAACTATTGTCTCAACCACAATTGATAATCTGATCCTTTGTCCACAAATTTTTGCCAACTTCCATCCAGATTATTTTCCTTTGAGGGGTTCCAATCAAAATGTCCAAGCTTCATCACTAGTGTATCACCTATTTGGGCAACATAACCTTCCTTGTTAGCATGGTATATCTTGACAGAGCTCCGACAATGGATCCCAGCCCGTCTTCGAGCCTCAATAAGCTCAGTGATGACATCGCGGAAGCCAAAATCATAGAAGTGATCATAAAATATTGTGGGCTGAAAAAATGAAGGAGAAAAGTCCATATTAGAAAACTGCAAAGACATGCTGTTAATCATTTTTCACCTTTTTTGGCTTTGAGGAGGTTGGTTTGGAGGAGGTGGGAGCAGAGTTCAGCAAGTACAATAAAAATACGACCCACAGTTGAAACAACAATATAACCGAACTTCTTGTTGCTTCACTTGTGATATAGAAAACAAAATTTTTGTAGTGCTAATATTAAGCGGAGAAATTTTATTCCAACATTAAAAAGAGAACGGTCAAAACTTCATGGACACATGTTTCATAACAACTTGGCAATTGAAATAGAACTCACCGTTCCTGGATGGGTTAAAATGTATGCATATCCTTGTGTCAGCTTATCTCGAGGAAATGGCCAATGACCCTGGCAAAACAGAAAAGCACGGAGTTCATTTATCTGGTCTCTTAACTTCATTAGTAGTTCAAAATGGACTTGAAGTAGACCAAGTTGACGATGCAGACAAATGCTAATAATGCCACAGTTTGAACATCAAACCAGAAAGCATTAAAATAAAGTACAAAAATTAATAAATTACCAAACTTCAAATAAGATAAGAATTTTCAATCAGACATTAGTGAAAAGAGTTATCTGAAAGACATGAGACCGCTGCCGCATGTTTGATCACTACCACCACATCATTTCATTCAGTTGAAAAGAACATTGGTTAACGAATCCAAATCACTTGGATTAATCATAAACCAGATGGCACCATATTCCAACTTGGAATAACATGAAACTCTCTATCAACCAAAGGGATGAAACTTAAATACAACGAATATGCGTGTATCATCAATCATTTACATTAAATTGCAGATGGACCTCTTCCATAACTTACAGAGCCCACCTGTATCTTTCTTTCTCTTTATTTTTATTTTCACTTCTATTGTTTTTTTTTTAGATCCAAGGGAGGGGGGGGGGGTTTCAAATCAAGACCTCCCAAGATTCTTAAAGACTCCTTGCACTCGGGCTACCAACCAATTGATTCTTTGTTCACTTTCACAAGCATGCAATTTAAATAGTTGTCATGACACACGAATACCAATGATTTTAGGAATAACTTCAAAACCCTGAACATCAAGACAACCATGTCCCTTGAACACAATTTCATTATTTATCAAATATTTGTTTGCCAAATTATTTTATCATTTACCAACACCAAGTAAAATAGAAATGAAGCAAATGTACAACATACAATACCATTAAGCCAAGATTCTCCCTTTTCTTTTCTGGGAAGTAAAGGGAAATTATATTTGCGAGGCTCAAACTAGTGATGACTTTATGAGTGCTATTAAATTATCCTACAAGAACAATGTGCCAATTGGAAAATTTGAATCAGAAAGAGGTTGCACCTGAGTTGATCCTGTGTCATGGTTCTCCAAAAAAGTGACAGCACGTGAGGGCCACCATCCCATCACTCCAGTTGGTTTTCCTTGGGGATCGATTAGTCTCCAATATTGGTTGTGCAGAGCAGAGTGCAGTATTCCCTACAAAACATAAAAAAAAAAAAAATTAAATACATGAGTTTATTGTTGAATAAGGAGAGCAATATTATCTCGTATGTTGCATCATAAGATTATTAAATTGTATGCAATGCTTAAAGGGCATCTTGATTTACCCATATCCTAAGCAGAAACTGAACTTGTCCAATGTAGCCAGATTATCTAATAGGCCTTCGAGTCACATTCATTCTGCTTTCACATTCTATTAAAGCCATTTCACTATAGTACCTCAATGTATATGGGAAAAGCTGATGATTTTGGGTTAACATAATACAATGCAGAAGGTTATAGAATACATAAGACTAGATATTCCAAACATAGTTAAGAAAGTACCTTTGTGGTGACATCAAACGCTGAAGAAGTACCTCCTGTGGCATTGATCCAATTGACTATCCTCTGCCGATGAACATCTAGGCACACAGGCAGGCTGGGATTATTACACAAGATACTTCTAAGCTAAGATGAAACTACATACATGCAATGGTGCTTGTGGCATAAAGAGTTTAAGAACATAAATAATGCATTCCTACAAAATAAGAGGTGGCACAGAGGATAATTGCAGGAGAGTTGGTTAAGACAATTTAGCATTGCTAATGTAGATCTATGGATGAACCAATGCAGAATAATAATTGAGTGTAGTATTGCTAGAAAAAGATGCAAGAAGTAGGGGAAAGGTGATCCGGGTTGATATGGAAAATATGATATAGCAAGACAACTCAAAACTTTTGACCCATGGAATAGCTGAATGGAGGAAAAGTATCCATTAGCCACCTAACTAGTTTATCACTGAACATAGTCAAGTATTTCATAAGATTTCTAGCACAAGTTTTTAATATTACAATTAGTTTTGATCCATTAATACCCAATCCAACCATGAATTGGGTCACAAAGTAAATCAAACTCCTGTATCTTTCCATACCTTTTCTAAACAAAATTTAGTTGGCACAAAACTATGGTTTTTAACTCTAGTTAAGGACTACAGAAAAAATTTGATTCCCAAATTTAATACGAATGGAAATTAATTTACAGAATATTTCATGAGAAAACAAAAACAGAATCGATAGAAAACCACTTTATGTGTTAATATTATTGAACCTATTATGTTCCTTAAGAGCTATTGATGGTATAAAGATTGATGAAGTCAGTTCCATGTTGTAGTAAATTTCTTTATCAACAAAGGAAATTAGCAGCAGTAAAAACTTTTAGGTATAGAAGTTAGCCTAGAAGTCTACTGAAATAATTAAAATGGAAATTCTTAGTTCTGTCTTTCTGGAAGTACATGAACTCGTCCATATGTTTTCCCTAAAGTACATATTAGATCTATAGTTATCAAAGATTACCTTGATTGTAACACAAGCTACCATGTTCATAAGCTAAACTATCCCAGTATTCTCCAATAGCAAACGCAGGATTTGAAGCTTCAATATATTCTTTAACATATGTGCCAGAGAAGCCCCTGCAAACTCAAAAACAAATTTCAGTGTCCCAATAATTTACTAGAGAAAATTTTTGAAATTACAGGAGGATTAAAAGGTGTCAAAAGGGCACTCACCTTACAAAGTCAAGGCGCCAACCATCAAAACCAATATCATTTCGAAGCCAATTTAGCCAATCCTTTATATCTCTTCTCACAAAGTCCTGGGAATGGTCAATGTTTGGAGCAGCATGGAAGACATCACCTATACCGAGTTCAACAAATAGTACAATTGTAATGTCATCTGGTGGTAGCACTAGCACTAGTACTTTGTTCCATTAAAAAATAAAATAAAATAAAAAAACCTTGGGTCCAACCACCTATAAATTTAACCTTTGGGATAAAATATTTCATGAGCAAAAATTACATGGAATAGCAGATGATGATAACAAGATGCGCACAGGTGCAAGTAAGAGTTCATGAGCAATGCAACCATAATTTTTAAAATGAAATTTTCATGAACACACACGATGACATAGGTGCATAACTATATGCAATTTGATGACTTTTGTGTCCTTTTTGTATTTGTGGTCTCCATTATATTTATCATTTGCCAAAATTCAAGACTAGCTTCTATTGACAGCATCAGGACTATATTGCTCCTGATCAAGTTAAGGACTGCAGCACAGGTATAGCTCGAAAACAGGTAGAATTTGATGATCTTTAAAGGGCATAGAATGTAGATTTTAAGGTGTTAAATTGGTCAGCTGGATATCATTCTACCATGTACTTTTCATTCATCAAAGAAGAATGTTGAAGTCTGCGTACCACTTGAAGGATTTCCTTTACCCTGGAAATTTGGGTCATCACACACAATTGCTTCAGGACCCCATGCAAGCTTTCCACCATAAATGTTCCAAACACCATTTGGACTCTGAAATCGCAGAGAAGATTAATTTATTAAGAGATGGCACAATGTACTCATTAGGAATTGCAACTTCAAAGAAGTTTCTCAACCCTAGACTCCATTTATTTAACAAGGTTGGCATAGAGTAGATGGGTCTTATAGATAAGGAAGAGTATCAGCATTATGTGATGCTTGAAACGTTATTATACTGATATTATTTTTTCCAGGCAGTTAAGTTTTCGCATAATGGGTGTAAACCAGACATGGAAAACCTAACCCATTTCCTGACAAGGCCTTCAAAAATTTAAGTCGCAGAAAATCAATAATATAAGGGACAAAGGATGAGCTGTGGTTTGCCAAATACTTTGCAGGTTTTATGGTTTTCAGGTTCCAAGATGAAGAAAGATGGTAAAACGCTTTTTAGATGTTCATGCTTGCAATTTCTTGGTATATTTGGATGGATGGAAAGTAATACCCTAATGCTCAATAACCATAGTTTATATAATCAAGTACTTCGGGATAGGGTGACTTGTATGGCTTCTTTAAGGTGTTCAGCTCTAAGAGGTTTCATTACAGTTGCTTCAGCCAATATTCAAGGAGAATGAACAGCCCTTTACGTAGATATTTTTTTGCAATCAATTAGAGGATGCTTATTCCTTTTGTACTTCAATTACTTTGATTTTCTTCTTTTATCAAAAATTAAGGAAAACAGATGAACTATAGTTGCCTACCCCAGGCCTCTTAATTAGCTCAGTGAAAGCAAAAGAGACACAAAACCGCTTAAGTTTGGATGACTATATTAAGCATTTGGCAAAACACATGATCTGATGAGGTTTGCTGTGCCAAAAGAGGGAACAAATGTTTAAAATGTTGTTGAACTGTCATGACAATATAGATGAAGTTTGAAAATCAAAAGAACAGTAAGGACATTAAAAAAAAAATAGCAATAATACTATAAACAAAGAGGTTTACCTGTTTCTGCGCACATCGATGATTGAGTACAACATCTCCCAAGGCCTATAATATCAATCCAATCAATACCATATGCAAAGTATGAATACAACCCGAAAAAAACATAGCAAGGAAATTAATATCATAAGGCTTGTCATGACAATATAGATGATTTGTTTCATGGAAAGTGGTTTCCTGGACAATATTTTCCAAACTTTCTTGTGTTTGTTTACCATTAAAAATGTTAGTCAACAAAAAACACTTTTCAGTCAAAGATTTGGTTTTCAAAAAACTATTTTCATTTTATTTTGAGCAGAAAACATTTTCTAGAAGTTGTGAAAAATTCAAAAATATCTTATTATTTGTTGATTATATCAAATTCGGTCCTTAATCTTTTAATTGCTATATATTTTGTTTTGAATTTTTTTTCTCCAATTTTGTCCCTTAGAATTTGATTTTTATATCAATTTTCTCTATTCCTTTTCTTAATTGAAATCTTTTATCTATTAGATTTGTTTCCCATTTTTTTTATTGTATTTATTTTATTTGAAATAATTTATGTAATTGTATTTTTTTTTTAATTTCATCATCTTTTAACTTTTTTATCTATCAGATTTAGTCTATATTATTTTGATTCTTAATTATTTTATTTGAAATAATTTATGAAATTAGATTTTTTTTTCAATTTCATTCTCCTTCAACCTTTTTATTTGTTAGATTTGGTTTCCATTCTTTCAATAAACTTGAAAAAAGATATTAACAAGTTATTTTTCAACTTATTTTTCATGACATAACCAAACATTAGAAAATATTTTCCAACCCATTTTCCATGACACTATTAAACATCAGAAAATAATTCACTTTCCATGAAAACTACTTCCCAGCAAATAAACATGGCCTTATTTACAGTATGTAGATAACACTTAATCTTTGGCGAAAAAACCAACATAAAGATTTCTACCGTAATTAATTTTATTAACTTTTATAGAAACCATTTAAGTGGTTTTCCCCCTGACAAAAAGCATTATGTTTTCCAAAGTCAAAGGAAACAAATGTCTCATCATAAATTCTTAAAACATATACATTTCAAGCTGCTGGTCCCACCAAATGAATTACCATGCACTCGTTCCTTTTCTAACTGACAACTTTTTTTCTAAGAAAAAATTAAGTTTCTGATTCAGGCAAATGTAATATAAAAGGCATTCCATGTAATTCACAAATCATTACCATGAAAAATACAACAAAAATTGAGATGCGAGGTCAAGGTCTAATTTTCCTCAGAAAGGTCTAGTTATTATCCTGTAAGACAACCAAAACATACCAGAAGATCTTGAGAATGCATTTCCTCTATGCAGTGTTTCAGTTCTTCCACAGAACCATATGCTGAGTTCAAGTTGTAGAGATCAGAAGGCATATAACCTGCATATTAGTGAGCAAATACAGAACGCAAGTCCATAAAACAGAGCATAATGAACAAAAATCTTAACATAGAGTTGGCATTGCTTGGGACTCCAAGACTATATCCTTATTCCTAGGCACAAAAATGCCCATTTCTCAAATGCACACAGCATTTATTATTACATATACAGGATGAAAATGACGTATGGTAATTTTATATGAAAAGGCATGTTCATGACTACCTCATTTTCTCAGGAAAAGTGTGTGCGCATTGATAAGAAGGCAATGACACAAACAAAGGAAAGAAAAACAAAGAGCTAAACCTTGAGGAGCAACAGATTCTGTTGGAGGAGGGAGCCAAACTGCTGTTACTCCGCATCGAGATAAATCAGCAGCTTTAGGAGCTAAATCCAGGTACCACTGCTTTCTCCAACTTTCCCAATTGAAACCTTGAAACTTCAAAAGTGGTAAATTAAGAATCATCAAGACAAATGTGTTTACAATACCTGGATGCAACAGGCATATAGGAAGCCGCAGGAAAATAAACTAAACAATCCTTGAATTCAAAAATCTCAAATGAACTCCAGACAAAAACCTAGAACTAGGTTTCATTTAAAAGCCAAGACAAACATGCCCTCAAAATCCCTAACTTGATCACTTCAGCGAGTGACCCTCTCAAAGACAAGCAAGATCATTTTCCTGGAAAATGACGCTTCTTGGAGCAGATCACGTCAGCTTGCCACCATTTTTATGGCTCGCGTAGGCATAACCAATGAACACTAAAATATGCTGAAAAGGGAAACATTACCAGCCTCTTGCTAGAAACAAAGAAAGAAGAAAACAAATGATCGATTAAATATTGTTCCCCTCATCACTTTTACTTCTAAATTCCAGCGCACAATTCTTTTCATCCACTTGTCAATAAATTCATCTATTCCTCACAAATTATCAATTAACACATATCAAGTTAAAGTGAATGCTCTGTGGTGAGCATAATGTAGTATAATTGATTGTATTTAAAAGGAAAAGCTATTTAGATGCAGAATACAAGGATGGAAGAAATCCTGACAATCCAGAAGCCAAAGCAATTGAAAATGGAAAAACAAGGCTTATGACAATATCAGCAACAAGATTTAAGTGGGGATGACAACGGCCTCAAATGATTTAAGAACCATAAGTTTCAGCCATTAAGTGGGCACTGGATGCTTTAAGTTCATAACTGTTTTTTAAGATGCAAACAACTTATGTATTTAGAACAGTGAAGCTTGAACTACTAGTACGAATTGCAAAATGTCAAGAAGGTTGTAGCGCTCTAATCTTTCAAGAAGTGGGCATGTAGACAGAGGTGGACAAGGCACCTCCACCTAATGCCTGACCAAGAAATTATTAGGTGAGCCTGGCTCACCAATAGTCTACATTCACCAAGTGATGTATTCCCCACAATCTCAATTTGGTCGGTCCCATCCCATCCATGTGAGTGGTCTCATGGCAAGCCTGGCTTAACTAAGGGTCCGTTTGTTTACGAGGCACGCGTTTGCGTTTCAAGCAAAAGGCAGCTTCTGCAAGTTTGGTAAAGAAAAAAACGGGATTTACTGTTCATGGGTCCCATTGTTTATTGCGTTTGCAACGCAGGGTGCTTCGAAGCAGCTTGGGGCTACTTTTGTTGCAAACTGTGTTACAACACAGTAACCAGAGGCGCGCCTTGCAGAATAGCAAAAACAGAGGAAAAGGAAGTTAACCAACTCTTCCCCTTCCCCTTCCCCTTCTCCTTCTGCACTTCCATGTTTCCACTGTTCTGCTACGTGAACAGTGGAGGCTCCACTGTTCACGTTGAAGAACAGTGGAGAGCAGCTCCCTCACCACCGCCCAGGGCCGCCGTCTCTTCCCCTTCCCCTTCTCCTCCTTCTTTTTCTGCACTTCTCCATGTCTACACTGTTCTGATACGTGAACAGTGGAGAGCAGCTCCAATGTTAATGGGCCGGGTCGGATAAAAAAAAATCCGAAAAAATTTCTCAGATATTGTGTTTTATTTGAAAAACTAATGTTTAACATGATTCAATGGCACTACATAATTACATTTGAAGGAGATCGTATGATGACGTAGCATTTGCAGAATTTGATCGCAATCCCAATTTTGTTCCTGATGATATTTTACCTGATGTTGTTGCACACTTAGAAAACCATGAAAATTATAGTCCTTGCTGGATAGATTTCATACGTGATGAAATTGCATAGTTTAATGCAACAATAAAAAATACTTTATATAAAGTATTGTTTATTTCATGATGTAATAACAGTAGTTAAATCGATAATATTTCAATTAAAAACCATCAATATTAATATATGTCTTTTTTAATTATTTTATAACCTCAATTTGAAAAGTATTCTTTAACCAAACACATTAAACTACTTTTTGTTCAACCTCAATTTCAACCACAGTTTTAACCAAACATATATTTTTCCAAACCAACCTCAACTAAAAGTACTTTTTATAAAACAACTTTTTTCAAACCACAACCACAACAGCTACCACAATACCAAACACACACTAAAATGGTTCGAGTTTTGAGTCCATTTCCCTTGAGAAAAACACCACATATATAAAACACTACGAGCTGAGCAGAGGACGAGAGAATTAATGCATTCATCAGTTTTCAAATTTAATATGTAGACAGTACTAACCACAATCTCACGTCCTGTTCCAGTTCCTGGCTCTGCATTAAGGCATTGCTTTCAATAAGTTAGATGCAGACCTTGTTGTTGAATTTTGCTATTTAAATAATATCAAATGAGGCACTGATAGAAAAATTGAACTTACCTAATTTTGTTTCCTCAGGGGTCTTCTGCCATTGTATGGTCTTCCGTTGAAGAGCACGTTCTAGAGCCTTTCGCTTCTTCTCTATTGTTTCTTTCTCAATTACATGTTCAATAAGTGTATCCCTTTCCTTAAGCTTTTCTTGAGCAATTGACCACACTTCATCAGGTTTGGGCAAGTCCAGTGGTCTAAAATTTGATGCCAATGCTTCAGATACATCAATCTTTCTTGGCGGAAACTTGGGACGGATGCTTCTTATCCTCCTTGCCATCCACTGAGGTGTCTCTCTACGAGGACCATCACTCAACAGTTTCCATTTCTGTGAATCATCATCTGTCAAAAGGTCTATACGCCCACCATTGACTATATAGATGGCATCTTCATCCTCTTCCTCCTTTAATAATAGTGACTCTGCAATTTCTGCTCTGTGTTTCCACATCTTTGAAGCAGCTTCAGAGGCCCTCAATGATCTCTGCAATGCTTCACATCTTCTCATGTAAGCCTCATTTCTTGAATGTGCTGTTTCTTTGGCAGCTTTGATAGCAGCCTTGATGCTTTCCAACTCAGCCTTAAATGCCTTGGATGCAGCCTTCTTTTTTTCAGCAGCATCTTTCTTCATTTTCTCCAGCAAAGAGTTGATTTCCTCTTCCCGCTGGATAGTCATTTCCCTGTTTGACTCCTGAAATTCAAGCAGAGCTTTCTCAGCATCTTCGGCACGGAGTTCAGATGCTTTTGCTTGTGCATTGACCTGTTCTAACTCCACCTTCAACTTAGCTATCTCATTTCTTGTGATCAATAGTTGAGATTCCAGATCATTTACAATTCCTTGTAACTTAATATTTTCTGATTGAACAGATGCAATCTCATCAACAGGATTAATACCATCAGTAAAGACTGCCACAGCTCTTGTAGCATAGTCACCAGCTTTTTCTGCCACATCCAGGGCCTTCTCTATAGCATCTTTTGACTGTTCGACAATTGACAATATGGTGCCTTCAGTTGCAATTCTAACTTGTTCTTCAATATGAAAGGCAGCTTCAGCAGCAGAAGTTTCAGCAGCTGACACTCTCCGTTGGGCATCTTCAAGTATATGAGATGTTGCCTGCTGGAAAGCAATCTCCGCCAACCTTTCAACCTGTACAGCAAGTTCAACAGCATCTTGTTTTGCTAAAACCAGTTTAGATTCTAAGGTGAACTTCTCTTCCACCGACTCCTGAAGCTTATTGTGGAACAGAGATTTGGCAGCCTCAAGTTCTGTAATAGCAACTTCCTTGTCACGCAATATGGTAGCAACATGCTCTTGTTGTTTAGCCTGGGACTGAGCCAACTCTTCAAGCAACTGATCCCTTTCTTTTTCAATGGCTTCCTGTCTGGCCCGAGCCTCAGAAAGAGCTTTCTTAGTTGCAACTAATTCGTTTTCTTCTACCACCAAGTCCTCAGTTCCTCGTAACATAAAACCATCATCATCAACAACCATATCAGCGGAGCTGTCATTGGAATCATCCTGCCACAGACATATAGCAACCAACCACTGTGAGTCTCTTTTCTATCCCTCAGAACACACCCTCTCCACTTTCACATCAAATCATTCAATAATATAATAATAGCAAAGACTTCATACTAAAAAAACAATTGAATACGTGCACAAGCCAATTTTGTCAATTTTCTTCAGCAAATGAGCCCATCAACTCCAAACGCATTTCATAACAATTCCAATGTCCCACTTAAATTCTCTCAACCAAATACACAGACCCATCATGTATCTACAACCACTCTCCACATAAAAGAAATACTATCTTGTACACACATCAAAACAGCAAAAACATATAAAACAAATCGATGGATGCATGCATGCTTACCACAGTTGAAAAAACAACGGTTCTCGACTTCCGATTCCAGTTGCCATTACTCAACAGTCTCCTGCAAGAAACCCAAATTAAAAACCATCAAGATTTGAGATGGACAACCTCAAACTTAAACAATTAGAAGACAAAAGGAACATCAAACAAGAGCTAAAAAAAAAAAAAACCTTTTCCTTGTTCGCGCAGGAGGAAAGATGAGAGAATGGTGGTGAACAAGACACAAACTTGAAACAAAATTAATGTTTTTCTGTTGGAGGATCCCCAATGTGGCCGCGGGCATCAAAATGGTTCCCATTTATAAATAATATAAATACCCTCTTCTCTCTTTCCTTCTTCCCTCCTTCCTTCCTGTAAAAACGTAAACAAGATGGAGTACTATAATGGTTATGGTTGGTTGTCGTTCATTCACAGAAACAAGAATGGATTCAAAATCAATAAAAACTGGGACTAATAAAATAAATTTGATTCATTGGATGAGACAGGAAATAATAAATAGTAGATGATTTGAAGCTAAGTTGGGAAATAGAAAATGTTGCTTGCTGACCTTAATGAAGCATACATAAGCTAAGTGGAAAAGATTGAGACTTTCTTCATAATAACAATGGTACAGTGAGTCTGAGAGACGCAAAGTACAGAAAAGTTTCAGCCTTTTAGGAGAAGTAAGGTGAGGCCTTTTCTTTTTTTTTAGCTTCCCAATGAGAGGGAGAGAAAGAAAGCTTTGGGATTTGCTGTCATCACACTAATGGAAAAAGGTTTTTTAGAAGCTGACCCTGCCTTTTTCTATTATTTTCAAGATACACGTGTCCCTGCTATTTTTCCTGTTTTCCCCGACACAACAATCTACCCTTATTCTTATTTTATTTAGTAGCAAGAGTATTATGGACCGGTTTTAATGCATAATTATGATCGGTTTTTGTATATATTCAAGAGTTTGTTTTGCTTGGAAAAATATTCAAAATTATTTTTTTAATAGATTTTTTTATAATTTTGATATATCATACTAGTTTTAAAAAATAAAAAAAATCATTTTAATAAATAAAACTTTTAAAAAGCAAATAACTTGATCATTTTATAATTATAAGTTGCAATAATATTTTGAAAATGCAATGGTGGAGGTTATGTCATGTTTCCATTCTCGTTGTAAGAAGATCCATCTTTCTCTTTTTTTTAATTCTTGAGAAGAATAAAAAGATATATTTCAAATTTGTAAATAGTCAAAGATAATCAGAGTAATTATGAGATTTTTGTTAAGCTAATTAAAATGATATACACAAACCCTTTCCTTTTTCCTTTTTTTCTCCCACTTCTTTGGAACCCAGGTTGAGCTTGTCTTGGAGGAAAATAATCGAGGGTAAATATGTAACTATGGCTAAAATATTTATAGGTCTGAGACACGGGATCTCACGTTGGTCTACAGGTTAAAGCGGAACAACTTTAGAAATCAAATCACACTCTTCGCTGCAAAAAAGAAAGCAGGCAGCTCTTGTAAAGTCGAAGGAAAACGTTGTAGGATGTTGTCATCTCTTTGCACCCTTCATCTGATGATGAAAATACTTCCTCTTCGGCTCTTCATTCATGGCCAAAAAGAAAAAACCCTAAATGGAGCTCATTCATATAACACACTCTTACTGGGATCAAAATTTCTTCGAAGAATCAAAATTTAATCCTGCAGAAGTATCCAATGAACAAAATCTTATAAAATCCCATTACAACATAATCCCATTGTAGAGGACATATGACTCTCTTATGCACACTCTTACTGGGGATTGAATGAAATTGACATTAAGCAGAAAGATAGCCTTCAATCTGCTCCCTCACTTGAGAACAAATCCGCTATGCCCTATCACACTGCCACCTAAAGAATTGGTAACCGAGCACTGAGATGAGAATGTTTCTCATTGAATAATCCATCCTCTTATGACTTCCATCTTCGTGATGACACCAATTCGAACTCTCTTCTGCTGAAAAAAGACGCATGACTAGTGATTAAACAGACAGAGTATGATCCATTCCTATAAATGATGATGATTTTTTGGTCATCCAATGCTGCATACAGAAGTTTCAAAAGACATAAAT
The DNA here is from genome assembly GCA_007827005.2 of Populus simonii. NCBI lineage: Eukaryota > Viridiplantae > Streptophyta > Magnoliopsida > Malpighiales > Salicaceae > Populus > Populus simonii. The sequence continues at coordinate 9,062,233 of CM017480.2, forward strand.
ACACGTACTCCCAGAATTCAACAAGTGAAGCTAACTACTGGTTATTTATGTGCAACAGATAACAGATACACTAACATGGACTGAATGATAGAAGGATAAGTAAAACATAGAACTTGATTGGTCGGGATCAAACCTGCAATTAGATGGGTTAAAAAGGAGAGGTTCAAACTCAAAACCTCTTGTGAGGAAAGGGGACATGCATCATGCCATTAAGCCAAAGACTCGGTAACCTTTGCGTGAAAGATTCAGATTGATTTCTTGCAAGCATACCAAAAACGAAAAAAATGAAGAATTGAAAATACAGTAGCTCTATCCTCTAAGAAAAGAAATATTCTCAAGCTTGTAGTGGCACAGCAACATCTAGTCACTCAAATAAACAAACGGTCACAGAGAAATTGAGGACAACACAAAGAAATGAACTAACTGTCACACACCGATAGCAGAGAATGCAGAGAGAGGGGAGACAGCATCAGATTCTAAAGGTGGGTTGGGTGGGAGTAGAAATTTAGACTGGAGTTCATAATAAAATGATAAATGAATAAACAATAATTATAACTCCTACCTCATAGCACAGAAACTCCAGAGGATATGCGGAGCTTCGAGTCCACCCCACCACTGATCACACTATCACCTTTCCACCAGTCAGCACATAACACCTGAAACGCAGCACACCACCACATATAAATGAAATTTTCTGAATGTGTTTCAATGGGTAAGACATAAATGGATGGAATCGATGGTGCATACCTTGTCCTCATGTGAATCAATAATAGCCAGAGGCCACTGCATCAGAAAAATACACTATTCAACACTTCATATAGTTGACAGATTTATGTTATTCAAGTCATGATGATTAAAAGATGATGCTGATCAGTATACATGAATCATTCTTTTATATAGTTTTCAGGTTCAGAAAAAGGTTGATCATAAATTTTAGAAGTGAACAGAATACAATACCGCAGTTCTTAGATCCCACAACATGAGTTTCCCATCATAAGATGCAGAAAGCAGATGAAACAACGATTCAGAATGCCACTTGCATGCCGAAATCCAAGAATTATGTGAAGAGAACTGATAAATAGGAGCAGAAGTTCCTACAAGAATAGTAAAATGTAAATATCGCAGACACAGGGGTTAGGATACGGGGAAGAGTACTTATCTCAGTTAACATACCTGGTTTTCGTGGATCCCATACCCTAAGGATAGGGTCAGAGCCACCAGCAGCAATAAGGGCAGAACCTTCACCTCCAACATGCAAGCAGTGGAGGGCTTTCCCACAGAACTGCAAAAGTAGAACAAGTGATCAACTAAACTTCAATATAACATGCATTCACCAAGCAGGTGAGAGAGAAGAGGAGAGACAGAGGTAATGTAAGACTATCACATACTATGTTCGACAAATCTTTGCCCATCTCAACATCCCATCTTCTAACAGAATGATCCCAGGATGCAGAATAAATTGTATTGGGTTCTGGCCAATAGACCGAGGATACACATTGAGTATGGCCCACAAGTGTAGACAAAGCCCCCCCCTGAATGCAATAGAGATTAACACATAATGGATCATAAGAAAAGGTAGTCAGAAAAAACATCAATTCTTAGGCAGCATAAATGGCAAACAGCATAACAAGAAAAAAGACATAATCACAAAGGATCCCTCTTTTCCCAGTGAATAGGATCTTCTAATTTTGTCAAACCATTTATTTAATGAGCAGCAAATGAAGCAAGGGAGTTTTGTGGTGCTCTCATGTTGTGAATGTAACACTCAGCCTGATGCTTTCATTTTCTTTCTTCCATTGTTTTTTTTTTTAAGAAACAAATTCAATCAATGAATATGAAAGTCTACACAAGAGATAGTAAAAAAAGGCGTGGAAGAGCAACACCAAGAATAAGACATCCTCCAAGCCAGCAGTAAGGGGAAAACAGAACTGAGCTAGCAGGAAACAAGAGCCTTCCCATCTCCATGGATATCAAAGAAGCAGAACAACCTGCCTTGTGACTTTTAACACATGCATATCCAGGGAAGAAAAAAGACTAGACAAAAAGACAACAAAAATAAATAAAACTACTGTTGCCTTCTTTCAGACTCCAGCTACTCAAGTAAAATTCTTAATGATCTCTGCAAACTTCCAAGCTCTCAAAAGCTTTTAAAACAAAGTGAGACGACCATAGTTATGTGGACATCAAAATCAATATGAGTAGAAAACATGGAATACCTCCAACTGAGACTCTCCAGCTTTGTTCTTCACTTTTCTCTTTTTAATTGATACTAAATCACCTTCAGTATCAGACTCGTTTGTCCGCCATAAATTGATTGTACAGTCCCAGGAACCAGAACAAATCTAAATTACAGAATATCACAAAACAGAGGAAAACATTAGGTTATGCTTTTGAAGTGAACTCCATAACCTTACTAGAAAACAAGGAAAAAGGACATAGAAAAGACCATGCTTCCAGAAGCCTCTGCTGCAACACTTTGAACAGATGCATTATGCCCACGCAAAATTTTGAAGGCCCTGATCTTTGAAGGCTGATCTAAATGCTCCTCTGTATCAAACTTTTAGGAAAATGCAACATAATTAGGCAGGAAAATTAAAACTTTATTTTATTAATCATAAATGTGTTCAAATTACCTTCCACAGCCTCAGAGTTTCATCTTTTGAGGCAGTGGCTACAGTAACACTATCAGTCCCTGGATATTATCACAGAATAGCTAATCAATGGCAGATTGCAGAATTAGCAACAAAAACATGAAGAAATAAAGGAACATGTCTTAGCAGACACAAAAGGAAAGAGTAGAATATAAAACAAATAACATTCTAGAAAACATGAAGACAGCATTTATTTTATGAACAGATGTATGCATCCTTCAAACATAAAGAATATCTGGATGATTCCCGTGAGATTGGTCATAAATACAGTAAAACTTCTTGAAATTATACTTCTAGGCTGAAGCAGCCTTAGAGAGTATACTGCATTTAAAAAAGATCATACATTATTTTTATTTTTTATTTTTTTATTTTTGTATATAAAAGATAACTGCCTATAGACAGTTAATTATTAGAAAGATGGATTATCTGAATGTATTTGTTCAAACTTGGAAATAAATGATGCAAGTAGCAAGATCACGGATGATCAGTTAAAATTGAATAATGTGAGATAGACATTCACTCAAAACATTAATTTTAGAAAGAAAACAACTATGATGCATTGACAAGTAGTGTTCCAACTTCTGAATTTCAAACAGCGGATTCAACCAGAAAGAGCAGATAATGCCTCATTTCTACCTTCTGAGTTAACAACACTGACAGAAGTAATTGCACCACCATGTCCCTCTAATATATGAGTACATTCTCCAGCAGCTTTCCACACCCTAAAAAATACAGGTAAAGATTTGCAATTATCAGACTGCTTATCAATTATTTTGAAGAATAGATAATCAAACGATGTAACAAAAAGACATAAAGATGTTAGTAGGTGCATAAAGAATAAATTAATGCACTACATTCATGCTCACCTCCCAAGATTATCGTAGCAGCCAGTCAAAATGAACCTGCAAAAAGCCACAAATTAGAGCAGCTTATACCAATGCATCAAGAGTTACATTAACATTTATGAGGAAAAAAGCTATCATGATGTGATACGAAGTTGACCATTATGATACATTGCCAGCTCTAATTACATCAAATGTGTTGCATGATTGCATTAATCAGTCTAGATTCAGCCTTTTGGCCTGCAAATTGCCCAAAACCAAGCTGAATGCAGATCAACTCGACTCTAAAGACCATCTAAGTTACTTGCAAAGTTCGGAATGTAGTCAGCACCATATTCCTTTCATATTGAAAATAAAAAATAAAAAACGACCTACTTATCATGGAATAGAATACAAATCTTACCGTGGACAAGAACCATCAACAGCACTGACCCAGTCATCATGTAAAGAAGGCTCATCCTCTTTCTGCAGGACTACCGCCCTTGTGTATTCAATTTCCAATACCTTCTCCTGTAATTTATTTAAACACAATAACTTATTGTAAGCTATCAGAACAAAAAATATATATAAAATTCCTCAGTAGCAAATAAGCAGAAAGTTGAATAAATTACCGCAGAAATGCCCTTGGCAAGCAGAAACTGTTCAAGTGGCAAGCGAACCAATTCCCCATCAATCAGAAAATCAAACGGTTGCGATTCCCATTCATCATCCCCTGGCCATAATTAAAGCAAAATTAACAAAAGCAAAAAAAAAAATCGTTTTAATTAAACATCAGGTTAAAATTACCGGCTTTGAGGAGGGAATTGACGATAGTGGAGAGACCAAGACGGGTGAGATTAGCAGGGATAGCAATTGAAGTATTTGGGACTTTAAAGGGTGGCTTCAATTTTGTTATAAATCGTACTTGAACTCGCCTCTCTTCTACATCACTGTCCATGTCCATGTCCATGCCCGTGCCCATGTCTTCTTCTTCAATTACACGCAGAGAGACGAGAGAAACAAAGTGAAGTGAATGCTAGGGTTTTAGCGATGATGGGTTTTAGCGGTGGCATAAAGACGTTGTCGTTTTCATTTAACCTACTTTTGTCCCTCTTTAACCGGAGTTTTCCTTTATTTAAATTTAATTTTTTTTAACTGAATAAGATGAGTATTAGTGATTTTATTGTATTTAGTGAGTAATTAATCACTGATATTTTATTAGTTATTTTTTATGATTTATTTTAAAAAAAAATATAAAGATATAACTATAAGATAGAAATCTTAAATGAAAATATTTTTATTATTTTTATGGTTATAAATTTTTTTTTTTTTGTGTTTGTTTTTTTTTAATTGAAACTCGGAAAATAACTAATAAAATATTATTAATTATTCCTTGAACACTTTAGAATTTTTCAATATTAAATGTTAAATATATTGGATAGTTTAGTGAAATGTCCTTATGTTAGGGTAAATAACCTAATGTTTGATATTTATTGGATGTATATTGATAAATTGGTAAAATCTATGGAGTTTTGGAAAAACAAATCTAGATAATGTCTTAATTTTAAATTTAATCCTTTAAAAAATTTGTTGATGCCGTAGTTTGAATTATATAAATTTTATGTTTAGATAATTAAGGAATTTTAATATTTATAATGGTAGAAGTTTATATAATAAAATAACAGTCTTGAAATTTGAAGAATAACTATTGGAAATAAGAAAAAAAAATTTTAAAAAATCATATCAAAGGGAAGAAATAAAATTATAGTATAAACTAAAAGAAATAGAGATTTTGATGTAGCTATTTTACAGTTAATCCTTTCACGTATCACTATGGATTTTGATAGTGGATTTTTTTTAAAAAAAAATAATATAGTCCTCAAACTTCTATTTTGCACAATTGAGTTTTTTAACCTTAAATTGGCTCTCGATTGCATATTTTTTGAGAGGGAAGGTTGAATTGAATGATTGGTGGTAGCTTTGAAATTTGTTTGAAAATTTTATTTTAATCCCCTGTTTTTTATCTCTTAGTTAACCAGTCCCACTAATTTTCAACAATTTAATTTTAGTACCAAATTTTATTTTTCTATTTTTATAGTCTGTTTTGGTGGAGGAGAGAGAGAGGATTGTCAAATTCTAACGTAAAGAGAGAAGATTTATATTGAAAACGATTTTGGCCATCAAAACATTCGATTTTTATATCAAATGGTTCCATATCATGAGAGAAGTTAAGAATAAGTGTTTTTTTACTTTGAAAGCGCCTAAAAAACCATATATGAGCTCGGGAAGATTTTTTGTTTCTAGTTGATTATGAGTTTTGGGGCGGTTTTTTGCATTCTTGGAGGCTGTATATTGGTTTAACAATATTCCAAGGGCATTTTCTAAGTGTTTTTGGTCAAAAATAAATTAAAAATAGATTTTTTAAGTGAAAAAATAAGAATCATGTTTTTTCAGTCGTTATCTAAAATTTATAGATGACATTTAATGTAGTTTGAATGATATAAGTGATAATAAAAAAAAATTATCCTAGTATTTACTCATAAATACATATCAGGAATCGTAAAATCATTTTAAATGAGAGGGTGTTACAACTTCATTGCTTTTAGAATCATTAGAGAGAGAAAAAACCTTGTTCTTCAACTCCTCAATTATTATTATTAACATGCATGTTGCCACTCTGTCTAACAATGGTTTTTTTTTGGTCATTTAACTTTTTTTTCTCTTTGAATTGATTCTTTTATGAGTAAATTGGTAGCCAATTGCTCCTAATTTGTTAACAAAAGTGCCAAATTGAAATATATAAGTCAAAGTGATAAAAGCAAGGAAAATGAATGACTATTTCAAAGTTGGCACAGAATATTTACTTTGACCCCATATTTTTCAAATGATAACTTTCCAATCCTTTAAGTTTTAAAATTTTAATTTTGGCTCAAAACTTTATTTTCCTTACATTTCAATCCCTAGTTTGAGGGATAAGAAAGAGTTGCTAAATTTCAATGGTAAAAAGAGAAAATTTCTTGTTAACATCGATTTTAACCATGAAAAAGGATTGATTTTGTTGTCAATAGGTTATATTCGATGAGAAAAGTTTCACTAGAGTTTATTTAGCTTTCCTATTATTTGAGAGGGTAGATTTAAGCTTAAAAAAATATTTTTAAATTTAGGTTGATTTTGAATTTTTAGACAAATTAAAAGCTATTTTAATACTAGAAATGAGTGTTTTGAGGTCCTGTAGTTTTTGTTTTTAGGTTTTTTATGCTAAAAAAAAAAGGGGTTCAAACGGGATTTTTACCCATGAAAGTTGGCTACCTGCCTTTCCGACTACTAGTGGTTGTTAGAATTTGAAAAACTAGGCCAACTAGACGCATGCGCACAAGCCTTTTTCCACCTTTTTCCATTATTGTTTTTTGAATTGATTTTTTTTCTAATTTTATCATTACCAATCGGATTTTTATTGATTTTTCTAGTTAATTTTTTTTTCAATTTTATCCTTTAATAATTTATTGATTTTTAATTGGGCAACATAATTTATTTCAGTTTGATATTTATAGGTGTATTGTGATATAAAAAAAACACTCCTATATTTGGTTGATTCATGATTTTATGAGCATTTATTTTTGTTATCATATAGTTAAATAAAAAATCAAAAAAAATTATTGAACTCATTTGAGTCCATGACCCGAGTCATATATTTCGCTGGTGAATTACAACTGATTAGCAACCAGACTTCATAATTTATTTTCTATTGAGTTATTGAAGTCATTGAAGTCTTAAACAAACATCCTAACATTGAGTTGATGCATAATTTTACGAGTGATTATTTTTATTATCATATGATTAAATAAAAAATAGTATGAAAGAAACTTTAAACCTAATGGAGTCCATGATCCAGGTCGCGGGTTTGATGGGTTAGATTGCGAAACCTAAATCAATCCAATAGTTCGTTGTCTCAATATTTTTTATTAAAATTATGTCATCTTGAAATTTATATTTAAAAACAGACCACATTTCTACTGGTTGTCCAACTTATTCTTAAATGCAAGTCAATTGTGTTACATTTGGATATCTCCCAAACAATTTGATTTGAAATATAGGGTAGGTAAAGAGATGGGTAGGGAGATTTCAAGATTGAACTATTGACTAAAAAAAGATTACTCGTGATCTAGAGATTTTTTTTATGTTAAAAAATTCTTTTAGTGTTGCCCGTAGCGAGACACGAGTCACTTATTTAGGTTTCAGCAACCACTGTTTTGCCAAATCTTGATATTTTTTTTTAAAAAAAATAATTTTTATATATATATTCAAATCATTTTGATGTACTGATGTCAAAAACAATTTTTAAAAAATAAATAAACATTATTTTAATGCATTTTCAAGCGAAAAGCACTTTGAAAAACAATCACTACCACACTTTTAAACACCCATATAGTAGGGTTCTAAAGCAAATAGTATTCTCATATTTTCGTTTCATCCTTCTTCGCTATCATCACCCGAATCTTGGGTTCGACTGACAATGCAGGAGCGGTGTCGTAGGGACACCCCATCGACATCGCTCCTTCGCTAAGCCTCTTAACATACATATCATAAAACAAGTTATATAAAAGTTTCATAATCTTTCAAAATATTTTTTTTCTTCAAAACCAATAAAATCAAATAACACTTCAAAAATTCTCATCATCAAATACATCAAAACAAATAATCCAAATACTTATTACATTTGTCAAAATCCAAACTTAATTAAAACAATGTAATAATAAAGCATCTAAGACATCAAATCAAAATTAAAAGGAAAGCCTTGTTAATTATGCAAGACATACCGATCAAAACTGAAAAAGCAGGAACACTCAACAAGTCCACATACTAACAAAAACTAATAACCTAAAATCTTAGTCTGTCAGTCTTTGAATATGCAGATTCCACAACATAACAATTTGTTTTTCACAACCTATAATTCTAGACATCAAATCAGTTTGTTTCAAGCCAACTAACATCCTAATACATCAATTAAAATCTTTAAATCCTTTAATCACCAAAACAATATAAAAACTATAAACACTTCTTAAATCCTTTCATAATCAATTTCTTAATAAAAAAATAACAAAAAAGAGAATCACTTACTTGTTTCTCCAATTTTTTTTTTGAATCAAAACTTAAGCTAAAACCGAAATTTGTAACTTAAGCTAAAACCGACATTTGTGGTATATACAGGAGAAAGTTACAGTAAAGAAAAAAAAAACAAGAAAAAAAAATTTTCCGGCAACCTTTTCTTTAAATATCTAAGTTTGGACTCAACTTTGAATTCCATGGGATAAGAATATGGGTATTACACTCTCGCACTTAAAACCGTTGCCACCACATTTTTCTTTGACATGTCAGTCCACGTTGGACTGTGTTACACATTTGTGTACCTGTATCTTTTAGCAGTTGGGATGGTACTTTAGAAGTAGTTTATTTGGATTTCTTGTTGGGTTGTGATTTTGTAAAATTATTTTATTTAGGACAATGGGGATAGGCATTCATAGAAGATTGTCCATTTTATGTTTTTCATTTGGCTGATTTTAATAATTAGTTATCCAAATGGATAAATTGAGAGCTCATTGTCTTGTCCGATCCATCACTAGAGCCCCTGTTTTACCAGTTTTCGATGCCTACAGCCGAGTAGTCAGCCTTCATTGCAGAGAAAATGGTGGAAATTGTTGATGCAATTTCACTAAAACCCATACTATGTTGCAAGGGAACCTCTCTTTCCATCTCTCCTTGTTAGGAATTCCCTTCTATGACTCGTGATACTCCGCGATTGTTCGATGACTAAACAGCTTCCTGGCATTTTAAAGTGATTCTCAGCTTTGACAGTCAGATGGTCATGGTATCCATTAGCCTACCAGCAATCTTGCAAAACATGCAAAATACTTTCCCCCATATGAGGACAGTTCATGTAGCAGAGGGAGTCGGTCAAGTTTCAATGAAAACCGACTGGTCTTCACTCTTTGAGGACCTTCCCAACTCCACACCGAAGACCATATCTTCCTTTTACCAGGCCAAGTTCACAGGCAGATTGCGTAGCAAATTAGTCGTTCGACGTGAAGTCCCATTTAACATGATCCATACCAGCATCGCCAGAGTTGAAATAGCATCGTAGCAATCCTAGACATATTTCCTCTGGGAGAAAACAATCTAACATGCTCCAATCCTTTTGATCAACTTCTAAAAGAGGAGGAATCCTGCAACTCCATCCACCTATATTGATCATACCAAAATTTGACGACTCCCTTTTCCCAGAATCCACTGAATTCCTTCAAGGGCATGCTAAACCCTGCCATGTAGCTTTCCAAAAGGCGATGAAGACAACTTAGCAGTCATAGAATGTTGACATGATTAGCTGCGATTCTGTAATCTGAATAATTATAGGAACTAGATTAAATATTATTTTGTAATCCTGATTACTGCCTATTCAGATCAAATATCGTATAGGTAGTAATTATGTGAATCTCATCAATTATAGGAATTATAGGAGTCATATCAAATCTTGTACAAAATTAATATACTTTCTTAGAATAGGATTGTTACCTATTCAGAGCACTGCCTATTCAGAGCACTGCCTATTCAGGGCACTGCCTATATATTTCCTCCTACAAGGAGAAGAATACTAATGAAAAATTCAGCTAGTAGACACCATTGTTTTCTACATGGTATCAGAGCCTAATTAATCAAACACGAATCCCACACGAATCCCTTACTACATGACGAACCTCAACCCCATTGTTCCCGTTCCACAAAATAGCCAAACATCACCCATTATTATTCACCAAGACAATTCTGCATTCCCTACCAGCATCATATTAGATGAAAATAATTATCCATTATGGTCTCAACTAATGGAGATGCGCATTGGTGCTCGTAGCAAAATCGGATATCTCACAGGAGCAGCAAAAAAACCCGAACCTGAAGATCCCATGTTTGCAACATGGATCACCGAAAGTCAAAAGGTGAAAAGTTGGCTCATCGATTCAATGAGTCCGTTACTGATGCAGCGATTTATTCGCCTATCCACAGCCAAAGAAATATGGGAGGCTGTGTCGAAGACCTTCTATGATGGCTCAGATGAAACTCGTCTGTTTGAATTAAATCAGAAATCTTTCTCTATCAAACAAGAGGGTAGACCCGTGTCCGTTTATTACAATGAACTGGTGGCTCTTTTTCAAGAAATTGATCACAGAACTGCTTCTCAAGGAGAGACAGTTGAAGGAGTGGTCCAGCTGCATTCAACAATGCATCGACTTCGTGTTCATATATTTCTAAGTGGCCTTGATTCTGAGTTTGAACAAGTCCGCGGAGAAATATTGCGCAAAGATCCAAAACTAGACTTGGAGAGTACATACGCATGCATAAGGAGGGAGTTTCAGCAAAGACAGACCATGGGGAACTATCGAACAACCAGTGAGCACTCCGTGCACTCTGCCATGTTTACAAACCAACCCCGTCAAGGACCAGCTTCTGGAACAATGAAGAACCGAAATAATTCATCTGCTGGAAAATACACAGGCCTCGTCTGTGGGCATTGTGGTGAATCGGGACACTCAAAATAGAGGTGTTATGAGATCATTGGCTATCCTGAATGGTGGGATTTCTCAAAGAAACCAAGGAAGAAATTTGCAGGAAAAGCCATGATGACCACGGCTGAAGCTCAGACTACCGCTGCTGATAAACTGCCTGCTGCTGATAATCTTTCGCCTACTGTTAATGTTGCTCACTCTAGCAGCACTGGTAAGGCAAATACATTTTCTGCAATTACTAAGGATAATAATTGGATAATTGATACAGGTGCATCAGATCACATGGTTAGAGACACTGGTCAGTTACAATCCCTCCACTCTTCCACACATTCTTTTATTTCCACAGCTAACGGCAGTACCTCTCCTACTGTTGGGGAAGGCACTGTCATCTTGACTAAAAATCTCACTTTAAACTCAGTTCTAGTTGTCCCATCCCTTGAACATAATCTGCTGTCAGTTGGCCAAATTACTTCTGCTCTTAATTGTACAGTAACCTTCTGGCCGTTATTCTGTGTATTTCAGGACAGTCTGACCCGGAAGATTCTTGGTTATGGTGTTAAACGTGGCAAACTCTATTATTTAGAACTTACAGAAAATAGAGGACAGAGATTTGGACAAGCATATCAAACTAGAAGTTTAGATACAGATCGAGCCACAATATGGTTATGGCACCGACGATTGGGTCACCTCTCCTTTGGATATCTTAGAAAATTACAACCGCATCTTTTTAACATAGTTCATGATTCTGAGTTTCATTGCAATATTTGTGAAATGGCTAAAAGCTATCGTGTTACTTATTTACCGAGTTTGAATAAAAGTTCAGAACCTTTTGCCGTTATACATTCTGATGTATGGGGTCCTGCAAAAATCTCTACCATATCAAAAGCCCGTTATTTTGTTACATTTATCGATGAATGTACTAGAATGACTTGGATGTCTTTGCTGCACAAAAAAAGTGATGTTTTTACAGCATTTCAGGAATTTCATCGTATGGTGGGTACTCAGTATCAGAAACAGATTCGCAGTTGGCAAACTGATAATGCTATGGAATTCCTGGATACCTCTGTTCAGAAGTATCTACATCACTATGGAATTCGGCATCAAACTTCATGTACTTATACTCCACAACAGAACGGGTTGGCCGAACGAAAAAACAGGCAAATTTTAGAAGTGGTACGTGCCTCTCTCTTTGGCATGCACATGCCTCGGTACTACTGGGGAGAAGCTGCGAAGTCTGCTGTGTATCTGATCAATCGAACACCTTCTCGAGTGATAGATTTTCAGACACCTCAACAACGGATGCAATCCTTATTGTCCACCCCGCACCTTCCAAATCTTGAGCCTAGAGTGTTTGGGTGTACTGCTTATGTTCACATTCCAAAGGTGTTACGAACTAAACTTGATCCATGTGCCACTCGATGTGTTTTTGTTGGATATTCAGAGTTACAGAAAGGGTACAGATGCTATGATCCTCACACTCAAAAACTACACGTCACATTGGATGTCTCCTTCCGTGAGACTGAACCATTTTACTCAAAAGACGGTTCCATCATTTCCTCTCAGGGGGAGCAATCCAGCAATGAATATTTGCTACAAGAGAGTGACAGGAACGAATTTGTTGAGTTGGAAAACATAATTGAACAGCTTGGGAGCAGCAGCACTGATGAGGAGTCACGGGGCAGAAGCACTGATGCAGAGTCACCAATAAATATAGAGTTGCCTGTGTTAACACCATTAACCAACGAATCTTCTCAGAATGCTGAATCCCAGGTACTCCTACAGCCTATATCTGATGAGTCCAGTGTACTTACTGATATTTCTTATGCCCAGGATGTTCATCCTGCTACTGCAGCCCCAAGATGTTCCCAAAGATCAAACAAGGGTGTCCCAAAGAAACAGTATGAACCCGATCATAGAGTCAATATCCAATATCCAATCAACAATTATGTCTCTAACCATAGGCTATCTGAATCATATGCACTTACTGTTAATCAATTATCCAATATATCCATCCCTAGTAATGTGCAGGAAGCTTTGACAGATCCAGCTTGGGCCAAGGCAGTAAATGAAGAAATGCATGCTCTGCAAAAGAACTCAACTTGGGAACTTGTCTCCCTACCCGAAGGAAAGAAGACAATTGGGTGTCGATGGGTGTTCACTGTGAAACTTAAAACCGATGGCAGCATTGACAGGTATAAAGCTCGGTTGGTTGCGAAGGGGTATACACAAAAATACGGCGTGGATTATCAAGAGACTTTTGCACCGGTTGCCAAGCTCGACACAATCCGTATTCTCATATCTATAGCAGCCAGTCGGGAGTGGCCTTTGAAACAGTTTGATGTTAAAAATGCGTTTCTTAATGGGGACTTAGAAGAAGAAGTGTATATGGACTTGCCACCGGGTGTGCAGTGCAAGTCTGAAACCAGGAGCAAAGTCTGTTGTTTAAAGAAATCTTTATATGGGCTGAAACAATCCCCTAGAGCTTGGTTTGGGCGGTTCTCATCTGCAATGACAGCTTTCAATTATAAACAGAGTAATGCAGACCATACTCTGTTTATAAAGCACCAAAATGGGAAGGTAACAGCCCTTATTGTTTACGTGGATGACATGGTGTTAACAGGTGATGATCCAGAGGAGATGCAGCTGTTACAGGAACATTTAGCTGCTGCATTCGAAATGAAAAGCCTTGGGCAGCTCAGATACTTCTTAGGCATTGAAGTCGCCAGATCAGCTCACGGGATTTCCATGTCACAACGCAAATATGTGCTTGATCTGCTGACAGAGACTGGCATGCTTGCTTGCAAACCAGCATCAACCCCTATGGACATCAATCACAAGCTCGGTGTCTTTCCCAATCAGGTTCCAACAGACATGGGCCGTTATCAACGGTTGGTTGGTCGACTGATTTATTTATCCCATACAAGACCGGACATCGCCTATGCCGTCAGTGTCGTAAGTCAATTTATGCATGCACCCAGCGAAGAACATTTGCAAGCAGTGAATAGAATTTTACGATACTTGAAGGGTACCCCAGGCAAAGGTTTGTTATTCTCAAAACATGGGGTCTCTAGCATTGAGGGATATACCGATGCTGATTGGGCAGGGGATCAAACAACCAGAAAATCTACATCAGGCTACTTCACTTTTGTCAACGGAAATCTGGTTACATGGCGTAGTAAGAAGCAAAAGGTGGTGGCTCGGTCGAGTGCGGAGGCAGAATTTCGAGGTATGGCTCATGGGGTATGTGAATTATTATGGATTCAGAGGGTCCTGACAGAATTAGGGATTCACTATACGGACCCGATGACTCTACACTGTGATAATAAGGCGGCCATTTCCATTGCGCATAATCCTGTTCAACATGACCGCACGAAGCATGTTGAAATTGATCGTCACTTCATCAAAGAAAAATTAGATCAGAAACTCATACAATTTCCCTTTGTCCAGTCAGCATATCAGTTAGCTGATATTCTTACCAAGGCCGTTTCAGGGCCGGCATTTCAGAGAGTAATTACCAAGTTGGGCATGACTGATATCTATGCTCCAACTTGAGGGAGAGTGTTGACATGATCAGCTGCGATTCTGTAATCTGAATAATTATAGGAACTAGATTAAATATTATTTTGTAATCCTGATTACTGCCTATTCAGATCAAATATCGTATAGGCAGTAATTATGTGAATCTCATCAATTATAGGAATTATAGGAGTCATATCAAATCTTGTACAAAATTAATATACTTTCTTAGAATAGGATTGTTACCTATTCAGAGCTCTGCCTATTCAGAGCACTGCCTATTCAGGGCACTGCCTATTCAGAGCTCTGCCTATATATTTCCTCCTACAAGGAGAAGAATACTAATGAAAAATTCAGCTAGTAGACACCATTGTTTTCTACATAGAAAAAATGGATATGCCTGTAGAAACAGATTCACTATTAAAAACTTGCACTCAGAGGCTGTTGGCATCGTGTAGAAGACCCCAGCCTAGGTAATTTTTATGCATAAAACAAAATCTGGAAGCGCAAAGTTCAGCAAAGATTTTGCGTTAGGATAAAATATATATAAATCAAATTCGACAACATTTTTATTTCATAATATGTACAGAAAATTAGCATGGCTTTACCCCCCTGCTGACCTGAGGGTAATCATTTCATTACATGCCCCTGCCATGAGCCTTACTGTCTAGTAAAGCCGTTAACTGAGCCAAACAGAATTGGCTCTCGGCATTAACATCAGCGTCACCTTGAGCAAAATCAGCAATCAATTTGGCAACACATTTGGGATTATCCACGTGAGGAAGATGGCCAGAATCAGATACTTCTCGAATAATTGCATTGGATAGTTCAGAGTGCAATTTCTGCATTACGTTCATAAAGACGTTAGGAAGAAAAATACTAATAGTTTAACAAGGTGATAGCATTGCAGGTCAATTACAGTAGTTAAACAGCTTCAAGGATTGGTAAGTTCGACAGATTAAGAGCCGAGGTAAGTACTATGATGAAACTAATAAGAACAACGACGTTTCGAGGTAGATAGACACAGTGATGACCATTTCTTGTAGAAAAATAGATATGACTAAGAACTTACCACTACATGCTGGTAGCTCACAATCTGATCGTGCTGGCCACATATGATAAGGGTTTTGTGCTTTACCTGTTTAACAACAACAATACATGCAGCAACTGGTGTGTTAACATTATGCATAATCCAATAATTTCATGTCTTAAGACTTTGATCACTACTGAATCTAATCCTCCATATCGTTTAACTGCCTAAAGTTGCGCTAACATACTAACATGGGTTTTGATGAAAGTTAATCCGTCACCTACTGATGGATTGATTGACTTAATCATGATCAACTCAAAGGAGCTTCACTAAAATATCTACAAAAAATTGATAAGTATAGATGCTATCCCTTCTCATGGTTATCATTTCAGCATTAAATCAATATGTACCTGTTTTATCTGGGAAATAACATTGTAGCCCCCACTCAACATAAAACTGACAGTTGCATCTTTCCACCATGGTAGCAAACAATGTAACCGGCCAACCTACATCATTACAGGAGAGCAAGATTTTATCTTAAACAACTTTGAGCAAGATCTACAACTTCGGCTAAAATAAAATGTCAAAGAACGAAGAAATTAAGAAAGAGATAAAGTTTTTGTCTGAGAAAAAACAAAAGAAGTTACACAAGTCCAGTCCAAGATTGTAAAGAATGGAATGCCATTGAAGGCCACCATATTTGCATAAAAGCGTAATGGGAGACTCTTTAAGAAAGAAACCTGATCCGAGAAAAAAAAAAAGGCAAGAAGGTTAGACTCGTATAAACCACAAATACCAGATGTAATCTTCTCCTATCAATAATCCTGATCATGTAAGATGAGTGTCAGCAGTGTATTACACACAAGGGTAGATCGTTAGTCATACCCCAGCATAGGCTACCAATTCTGGTAACTTCGCAAGATTTCCCGTGCCTTCAGCATACACATTTGGGTTGATCAAAACCAACTTTTCAACCTGTAAAATATATAGAGATCACTCAATTATAAACCAAAAGAATATCAGCAAAGCAAGATGCTTTTGCTTCCAAGCAGTATCTACCCTTACACTAGAGTGTAAGGGTAGGGATTATTGCTTCCATGCAATATCTAGGCTAAAGAATGCCCCGATGGCAGCTGTGCATGAGGGCAACACCTTTTCTTTTTTATGTGGATAAACAAGAAGATACAAGGCTGAGAATTTTGACCTTCTATCAGTTATCTTGAAATTTTCAGAGCATCTTTTTACTTGGATTCGGAAAGGTTAGTTTGCATCTCGTAACCTACTGATTGCTAATGTTTTTCTTTTTCTGCTAACCCACACCACCATCATGCACGTCGCAAGTTAAAGACGCTATAATCTTCTCTCTACAACTTAGGGAAATGATAAAAAAGAAGAAGAAATGATTTCTTTTAGATTTAATGTTCAGAATCAATCATATTGGCCTAAACCTCAAATGATAGGAACACTTAGCAAGTCCTCTTGTATCAACATAAACATGTCTAATGAATTCTTCCACATCAAAATTTTCTTGGATCCACAAATCGTATTTTTCCAGACTCTTCAACTGATATCAGCTTTTGATTTGAGTTGCGAGCATGATCAATTAACATGAATAAAGAATATAACTTTAGATACATTGCCAAAAATGATAAGAATGCATATTGCAATGTATTGGAGTTGAAGGGCAATATGTAATTGGGAAGATTACTTACAGCTTCTGGATAATGCACTGTAAAATCAATTGCAACAGATGCGCCAAGACTTGGTCCAACTAATATCATTGGCCTTTTGATGTAAGACTTCCAAAGCTAGAATGTAGAGAAGAAAAACGTTGTTTAGTTTCTGACTCAAGGTCTTAAATTCAACAATATAAAGGCCAATAAGGCAATATAACCATTATATAGATTAGATGAATTTCCAATCATCGCACAAATTGGCTCAAATTGTTCAAGCCATGGAAAGACTGCAATGTTAAGCTCATATTTACAAGAAAAGTAGAATTATTGGAAATGAAATGCATTTAAAGCACAGGACACGATGTAACCAAGTGATTGAAACAACTCTTCAACGTTTTGAGAGCCAGAGAATTCAAGAACAAACCTGATAAAGGTGATGACGCTTGGATGCTACGTCACATGGTGGCCGAGTTTCTATTACATATAGCAACAGTGATCACATTTAAGAACATGCTGAGAGAAATTAAGAAACAAAAAGTGCCGAACTTAATACTTTTTACATGAGGGCTGGGTTGTTTAGACCTAACCTAAATCAGAAAAGCCCCACCCAAGAACATCAACAGCCCAAGTTTCCAAACCAGCCTCCTCAAGTAAGGGATACGTGCATCTCCATTCTAAACAAGAACTATGCAACGCAAAACAGCAAACCAACTTCAATATAACTACAGCTTCCCACACATGCACGAACGAGCACACACAGATAACAGCAGGGGGGGAAAATACAGTAATTATTGTGAGCATTAATGTAGGGTAACTTTGCATGAATATCAAACCTGTCAAAGCAATGAAGAAGAACCACTGAACTGGTTTTGTTACTTTGTCTCAGTGGTTTAACACAACTGCTCATGATACAACTTTCTGACATTCCAATCTGCAATTATGACACACAACAAGCCTCACAAGTCAGAATGAGAGGCCACTTTAATTTTTTTTCTTTTTATTAGAAAACTAGAGAGAGAAAAAAGAAATAAAAATAGGTCATTGGAGTCATGTCGCAGTTGTGTCACCGCCACATGCTGCCTTGGAAAACAACCCTTGATACAACAAATCTAATGACACCAAAATAAGTCGTCATCGGGGCTAAGAGGAAATCGCATGTGCCTCTCCAATGTGGTGTATTTCCTCACACATCAACCATATTTTTTTGGTCTTTATTGTTTTATATGTTTTCAATTTTTTAATTTGGTTATTGATTCATTGATAACTTTTTAATTTAGTTTTAAATTTCATCCCACCCGATTCAATGAAGGCCCAACTGAGGAGAAAATAAAGAAAAAGAAAAGAAGAGACAAATGATCAAACTGAGTTAGCTCATTGTGATTGTGTCTCCAACCTGAGTTGTGAATTTAGCGAGTTAACTCGCGTTGATTAGGATTGATCCAATATGTCATAATGTTTTTTTTATTTTATCATTCAAAATTTTCTTATTTTGCTTTTGAGCCTGATCGAGATAGGTAGAGGTCAAAATGATGGCGACTTGAAAATTTTTCAAAAGCAAGATTGGGTTTTGAATTGGGTAGCCGAGTTGTGTTTAGGCTCGCTTGGTCGAACAAGTCGTGTCAAGCCAACTCAAACATAGTTAAATTTAAAACTTAGGACCGCGACATAGGGCAAAGCCAAATCAACAAAAAGCAAAAAAACTATGCTAACAAGTTATTTTGTTTTGATTCAATTTTTATTTTATCTTTCTTAAAAAAAAATCAACATATAAGGCAATAATAGTAAATGGACCAAATTAAAAAAAAAATAGATAACGATAACTTGAAAAAAAAAATCTTTTTTCAAAAGAGAAAAAACAATTTTGCTCAATTCTTAACCAATTAAATATGAAAGGATGAAATTAGATAAAAAGAACTAAAAAACCCGAACCGAGTCGAATCAAGTCAAACTGAGTTAGCATGACAAATACGTATCTTCGATAAAAAGGGGCAAGTCAACTCATGTTAACCCGCTAAACCTACAACGAAGATCATAAAATCAAGATAACCTAATAGAAAAGAAAACCACAAAACCCATTAAAAAACAATAGTTAAATGATGCAATAGAAAAAGAAACTAAGTAAAAAAAGGTATTAACCCGTGTTAACTTTTCAAACTAGTGACTTGGGTCATTAGACCAGAAGCATTATATTTGAAAAAACCACGAAGCCTAATATCTAACAAATCAAATGTTAAAGAATGAAATTAAAAAAATAAAATTAGGATCCAAAATAAAAATAGCAATTCAAATAATGAGGGTCAAAATTGAAATAAAAATTAAATTAGATGACAAGTATAATTTTTTTATTAAAGGGTAAAATTGAAAAGAAAAATCAATTTAACAAAACAACAAAAAAAAACCCCAAATGAATAAGGAACAAATTGAAAAATATAATATATCACAAATTGAAATTAAAGGATGAAATTAAAAAAAAATATTTTTTTTACAAAAGAGACAAGAACAACAATTAAAAATGAAAAGAATAAGAACTAAAATTGAAATATCAATCACTAGAGAACAACTCTGAGATTTTGAATGGGTAGCATGAATTTTGAGGGCAGGAGAGAAAAAACAAGGCAAAAAAAGTCTTGTCGACGACAAATTGACCAGCTGCTGCCACGCGCCACCCTACCTAGAAAAAAATCTCATGATGATTCCAACGACATAGCATAAGGTAATTTGTTATCATCAAGAGACGCCGCACGTGCTGTCAGAAGACCACGAGCATATCCTCCTTGTCAGCCACTTTTTCATTTTAATAATATTTTATATTTACGAAAAGATGAAATTAGTCTTGTTTTATATATATATATATATATATATATATATATATATATATATATATATATATCACTGAAAAACCTCTAATTTTTATTATTTAATTATATGATAATAAATGTTTTGTAAGAAGAGTAATAATTTAAATTTCATTGAAGTAAACTAATTTTTTGGGAAAAAATATTAATTAGAAAAGGAGGAATAATATTTGTAAATTAGTTTACTTCAATGAAATTTAAATTATTACTCTTCTTACAAAACATTTATTATCATATAATTAAATAATAAAAATTAGAGGTTTTTCGGTGATATATATATATATATATATATATATATATATATATATATATATATATATATATATATGAAATAAGAATAAAAATGTATCTCTCTAATTAATTTTTTTTTTCTTATTAGCGCGCTCTATTTTTCAAATATTTTTTTTCTAGAATATTTGTTTTTTAGACAATATTTTATCATAAT
Organism: Populus simonii; assembly: GCA_007827005.2. Taxonomy (NCBI): domain Eukaryota; kingdom Viridiplantae; phylum Streptophyta; class Magnoliopsida; order Malpighiales; family Salicaceae; genus Populus; species Populus simonii. Next base: position 9,082,780 of record CM017480.2, read on the forward strand.
TATAAAACCAAGTTTTAGTTAAAAATAATATTTTGGTAATTTTATCATAATGAATTCAAAAATAAAGAAAAATACACCATTCGTGCATTACCATAAGGAACTTTCTTAGCAGTGTTATTAAACAAGATCTAATGGGTCAACCTAGAGACCCTCTTGTCAAGCTTAAGTTTAAAATCAAATCGAGTGGGAGTTACCCTAACATGACTTGTTCAACCTCACAAGCTCAAATACGACCTAGTAATAACTTAGTTTTGACTTAAATAAAATTTTAAAATGATATTTTTTTTAATATAAAGAAGACATGTTATGGATTGACCTGAGTCAATTCAAGATCACTCATCAAACCATGATTTGGATCCTAGACACGATTAAGTCCAATAACTTTGTTTTTTTAAATTTATTTTTTATTTTTTATTGAATAATATAATAATAAAAATAGACATGTTTAGAAAAGCAATCAAATAAAATTTAAGAGGAAAACAAATCAAGAAAGATTGTACAAAAAATCGTTTGCTAATCTTATAAAAACAATGTCATAATATTATTCAAAAACTAAGTAAAAATCAAATGGTATTTAATAAATCAATATTCTTAATATAATTTTTGATCATTTAATTTTGATGAAATATATTTAAAATATAAAAGGAAAAAAAAAGGACATAAAGGCCTCAACAAAAATAGACCAAATTCCCGGGCCTAAATGAGTTGGCATGGCTGGCCCATCCTTTTTCTTTTTCAAAGAGGGTGAATGAAATTTTTTTTTGCCTCCCTAGGAAAATAAACACAAATTAGATGATAAGTCATTTGGAGTGGCAATTGATACAATGTCTACTAGTATAATTTTTGGCAGCTTGAGATGGCTGAAAAGTCGAGCTCTGATTCTTTTATCTCAAAAATCTATTTTCAACCTTTTTCTCACCTATAAACACCAAAGAAACATCTTCAAAAACCTCAATAAACCAATATCTAACTCAAACCAACTTTTAATCGGTTAAAAACTAAAAAATCACATGGATTCAAAAACAAATTCCGAGTTCCAATCTACTTTTTATGACAAGATGAAGGATCAAAAATATCTTTATGAAACTCCTCTTATCAAATAGGATCCATCGACAATAAAATTTATTTTTTTGTTCTCGGATCGAGCCAACTAACCACTTTCTCTCTCCTCCACTCTTTCATAGCGATATTCTCCCTCCTCTCTCAAACTCATGTACTAAAATATTAACAAAATTAAGTTTGAGATAAAAAAATAAATTCTAAAACTAAATGGATCAATTTGATTAAACAAAAACCTACAAGGATTAATTTTTTTAAATCAATGCTTCATGTGTAGTAAAAAAATAATATGAGGTTGTTGTTTTGTTTCATTGTTCATTTTGGTCATCAAAATTTCAATTATTGCTTAACAATAAAATTGAATTATATTATATCAAAACAAGCATCAACTTAACGTCAGAGTGTTTTTTCATGACCGCAAGACCCCATAAGAAGCTAACCAAAAAATCATCAGCTTCAAATCCTAGTAAACACATTGTTTAATGATGAAATTGAAAAAACAATAATCAAATTAGAAAAATATCTATGGACTAATAAAAAAGAGGAAACACTAATTGGAATTCACAGTATTACTTTTCACGAAGTATACTGTTATTAAGAGGCCTCTTAGTTATAACTAGTTAAGTGACTTGTGCTTCATCATAGGTCAAATAAAAAAAATCTTAAGCAAAAAAAATAATGTTCAATCAACACAAGTGCATTTTAAAAAAGGAAAAAAACCAATGTCAAATGAAAAATTCAAAGTCAAATGATGAAACCAAAAAGGAAAATAAACCCAAATAAATGATGACAACCTATGTTAATTTATTAAGCCTTTGACCTGAGTCATTTGATTAGAACCACCAAATCTGGAAAAACCTCAAAGCCTAATTTTCAATTAATCAAATGTTGAAGGATGAAATTGAAAAAAAAAATCAATTATACAAAAGGGTAAAAAAAAAAAGCAATTATAAGCAAAAAATAAAGGGTCAAGCCTACTCAAGTCAACTCATCTAACCCACGGGTCAGGTTATGAGATCAAGATAACCTGATAGAAAGGAAAAGAAAGAAAATCATGAAACTCAAATTTTTTTTTTAAAAAAACCAGTAATTGGCTTATAAAACTCTTGACCCGAGCTATATGATCAAAAACACGAAACCTGGAAAAACCACTGAGCCTAATTTTAAAAAAATTCAAGTGTCTAATGATGAAAAAAAATTCAATTATACAAAATAATTCAAAAGAAAAAAAAATAAGGATCAAATTTGAAAAATATAAATAAATGAGAGGATGGATAATTTTAGATTAAATGGTTAAATTAAAAATAAAAATCATAAATAAATAAGAGGATGAGTAATTTTGGATTGAAGGGTTAAATTGAAAATAAAAATCAATTTCATAAAAGAATTAAAAAAAAAATCACCAAAAGAATGAGGACTAAATTAAAATAAGAACAAATTAAGTTTTTTTTTATCAAAGTATGAAATTGAAAACAATTAAAGGTTTATAAAAAGGGCAATAAAAAATTAAGAAATAAAAAGAATATATGAAGACCAAAATTGAAAAAAATAATAAATAATAAATTTAGATTAAATTATAAAATTATAAAAAAATCAAGAATAAAAATTACAAATAAAAAAAAATGAGGATCGACAGTCAAATACATACTACTATGAGGAAACCTCTAAAATTCTAAATAACCAACATGAATTTCAAGAGATTTGAGAGAAAAGTTAAAAAAAATGCAACTTGCGATATCTGTCGCAAACCAATCAATATGTGCTCCCTCTAGAGAAAGAGGACACGATGGAAAGAAACTTTTCACAGCTAGAGTCCATCAAACGTATTGCTTGAAGACGACAAAATAGTTAACTCGTATGCACAAGTTAGTAGCTTTTTTGTTATTTATTTATTTTATTTATCAAATTATCATATTGCTTCTAAAAAACAAAAAAAAAACATTTATTTATGATTTAGAGGTATTTTTGATTTTTTACTCTCTCAAGGCTAATGTAATAACCCGATTGCTCTTAGAATCAAAATTCTCAAGGCATGGCTTCATGAGCTTTTGCATAATCTTATAAAGGTTTTTTTTTAGTAATTATTTCGTATTTAAAAATATTTAAATAATTTTACTGTGAAAAAAGAAAAAGAGTTGCTCTTTAAAAACTATTAGTTCATCCATTTTTTTTCTTGCCAGGGGAAAAGACATGAATTTATTGTTCGTTGAATCACATCTTTGCTACAATATTTTTGCCACACCGTTAAGATTTTTCTTTTTAATTATAATGTAACCATGGTCGAATATGCTTAATTATAACAATGTTAATAACTATTACGAAGAAATGAAAATAACATAATAAAAATCTTAAATAAACAGTGTGCATGGCCACACAGATAAATATTGCTGCAAATTGAACAAGAAAACAAAAGGGAGTAGAGTAGACTGTAGAGTAGAATAAATAAATTTTGATGAAGATGACTAACCTGCACAGGTAACCTCTTCATTCTTTTAGACAAAGATCTAGCAAATGGGTCTTTGATTTTCTCCACCTCTTTTGGAAGAAATGAAGGAAACTCAGCATCACCAGCTCCATCAACAGCAAAAACTTTAACTTTGCTAGCCTTCAAACTTCCATAGTTCTTGGTCATATTGATTCCCATTACTGGTAGAGACCCCAGCTTAAGAGCGGTGATCATAATGGAAACTCTTGAAAGCTAAAACAAATGCTCGAAAATTAAAACCCAGAAGTTATTTCTTCAAACTTCGAAATGGAAGGAGGTAGGCAGAAACAGAAAAGGGGAGGGAGACGACAAACCGAGAGACCCACGCTTACAGTATGACACAGTTGCACTCAGTACTCGGGACGTGTCTTGAACAAATACCCAAAAAGAAAGCTAACGTGGCATGTTTCTTTAACGACGTTAAATGGAGTTTAAGGAAATTTTTTTTAAAAAAAAAATATTAAATTGATATTTTTTAAGTATTTTTTAATGATATTGATGTTAAAAAATTTATTTTAATGTATTTTTAATTAAAAAATAAAAAAACACATTGCACCGAATTATTAAACATATTATTAATAAATCAACCTAATAACCTCATGATTTAGAATCTAGTTTGAGTTTGATTTATTTTAAATTGATTTAGAAATTAACCTAATTAAATTTGTTTAACTTCATTAAATTTGGTTAATTGGATTAACCTTCTTCAACTTAGGTAAAAGAACTAGCGAACTTCTGGTTTTTTAATCTTTTAAAAACAATTTAATTTTAATTAAAAAAATAACATTGTTTTAAAGTTGATTCTTTGATTTACATCCTACCCAAGTTTTATACCGGATTTGACAATTATTTCTCAAACTAATTTTGTATGGGTAAACTAATAAGTACCTCCGCCTCTATTAATTTCTCTCTAGATGGTAAATTTTATAATTATCGTTTGAGATTTTAACTTTTAACTCAGTATTGAGTTGTCTTTGTCTATCAAGTGTCTTCGTTGCTTTGATCATTTTCATTAAATGAATTGAGAAAAATATTTCAACAATTAATTATCTTTGCTCTTTTAGAATATTTTTCCTAATTTTTTTACAATATCCTCTTGGTAAATTGGAATGCAAATGGTCTTGGTAAATTGGAATGCAAATGGAGGGAGGAACTTTCAGGGAAAAAAAACAAGAAGAGAAGAAGCATGGGATTATTATGGTACTTCCCATCTAGATGGAGAGAAATTATCTTATAGATCTAATTTAATATCTCAAAATGTGCATTTACTATAATTGATGATTGCTTTAGAATAATGTAAGATTACGAAAAACTAGAGGATAAAAGCCAAAGAACTAAAGAAAAAAAGGTTTAACATGCAATTACTAACTTAAGTAGATGAAGTATGATAGATTTGTATGATCAAGTAAGTGAAGTGGGATTTTTTTTTTATTTTTTTATGGAAGATGAGATTTTATCAAGCAACTATTTAGCTATTAAGAGCATGAGGATATTGATTGTTTAAAAGTGTGGTTGCAGTTGCTTTTCAAAATACTTTTACTTAAATATATATTAAAATAATATTTTTTTATTTTAAAAAATTATTTCTGATATCATCGCATCAAAATGATCTAAAAACATCAAAAAATATTAATTTAAAATAAACAAAAAAATTAAAAATTTTTAATTTTTTAAAAAATCACTTTTGAAACGCAAAAACAAACAACACTTTAGCTAAAAAACTTATAATTTAAAAATGAATCAAGCAAATTTAACTAGCTTCCATATTACTTACTAAAAACAAACAAATTAAGTAAGATGTAAATATATGAAGAAAAAAAACTATAACTATGCAACCAAATCATTTTCTTTATAAATTTTTGACTAAATGATCCACAACATAGTAACTTACTCCATGAATATGTGTAAAATCCATAGAAAAAAAACATAAGACAAGTTTTGCATTGTAATTTTTGTGATGTGTCATGAGAAAATGATGTGCTCTCCTATTTCAGCAGTAAATACATCCTTTTCATTTTCTTAAACCTAAGAGAGAGCTAAACACCATCCTACAAACTAACACTAGCCAACCATATATTCTAAGACCAAATTGTGGAGTATTAACACTTAAATTCGATAGTATTGTTAGAAGAAAAATCAAAGACAGCTAGATTGTGAGGTTAAAAAAGAAAGAGAAAAGGTAAAGGAAAAGGGTTAAAGCTTAAGATGGGTGATTAAACTAATAAATATGTATAAGTTTTTTTGTTTTAGATGTTTTTATCTATGAAGATTTTCCTTAAATGCTTGCTGGTTTTCTAGAATTTATACATGGATCCTAAGTTTTAAATGAAAACTTCACATGATAATTGATAGCTAAAAGTATATTTATGAAAGAATGAACCATGATTTGTTATATTAAAGTAAAAAATGTGTTTGTGCAAATTTCTTGTTGACACAATATCACATGATATTTGAAAAGAAATGAGCGTATTTCACATGAAATTATGGCCTAAATTGTCATTAAGGGTCTGTTTGTTTCAGCGTTTCAAAAGCACTTTTGACAAAATTTAAAAAATTTTTATTTTTTTATTAACTTCAAATTAATATGTTTTTAGTGTTTTTAAATCATTTTGATGTGCTGATGTCAAAAATAATTTTTAAAAAATAAAAAAACAACATTTGCATGTATTTTAACACGAAAAGCTATTTGAAAAGCAACCATAACCACACTGACAAACACACCCTAAATTGGCATGCATGTTAGCTACACTTGTACAAATGTCATGTCAATAAGATATTGGGACTAGGTGTCAAAAACTTGTGAAATTTCTTATGTTTATTCATTTAATCATTCATTAAGTTATATTTATTAGTAGGTGGTATATTATTTTCAAAGGATCAAAGTGAGAATAAAAGAGATCTTGTAGTGATATGCTACCGGCTAAATTGACTTTGGAGCCCTAGTTTGAATTGCAATTTAAGTTGTGTTATTATATTTTTTTAGATTAGTTTTGTATGGGTCTGGAGGGTCTCTTAATGTTTTCTTTTTCCTTCTCATCAGAGTTATTTCAAAAAAAACTTGTCATGATAAATAAAAAGGGGGGAACAAGCACACTTGGAGAGCACAGTACACCGAAGAGTTGTATTTTATATTCGAGAAGGATGAATTTTATTGAAAATTATTCAACATAAATAATATAAAATATTAACACATTTAAAACTAATTATTAATAAATAAAAAATGGATATTAAAGAACTCCTAGCTGTTTTGCCTGGCATGACACGGCTTTGGACTTTTTAGATTTGTTATAAAATAATTTTTTGGGTGGAAAAGTTATTTGTCCAATCAATAACCTTTAACATGTGGGTTTGTTCCGAAATATAATTGTGATTGTTTTTTAAAGTGTTTTTTATATTAAAATATATTAAAATAATATTTTTTTAAAAAAAAATATTTTAAAAATCAGCGTATCAAAACGATTTAAAATAAAAAAATAATTTTTAATAAAAAAATTAATTTTTTTAAAAAAATAAATACAACCGTGTTTCCATTACCTCACTTAGATTTAAAAGTAAAATTTTGCCAGGTTTTATATTTTGTGAGAAGTAATTAAAGGTTAAAATAATGAGAATTAATTCTTCAATAATTTTGGTAATTAAAATCAATATAAAAAAGGCGTGGAGGGGAATGTCATGCACAACAAGCAATACTTCTCCTATATTCTTTGCTCCATTTTTTTCTTGTCATTCTAGAACTTCGGTTTCTGTATTTCATATATAGATCTTGAGTAATCTTTTTAAGGTAGATTGGTATGCATGCAAGGATTTCTTTTCAGCCCCCGCCCCCCCCCCCCCCCCCCCCCCCCCCCCCCCTCAATAAATTAAATTTTTAGCCTTAAAAAAAGAAAATTTTAAATTCTGCCCCCTCTAAAATTATTTATCTAATTTGACCCTCACAAACTAAAATTTCTAACACGCAAGCACACATATTTTAATAAATTTTATTGTAGGGTAGTGCAAGAAATATACGTGTTTAGTAGTGAAAAAATTAAAATGGAGAAACGAAAACCATATACTGTAAATAGTTCATAAAATAACAAAACAAACTTTCTATTTTATACTCCTTTTAAGTCACGAACTTTAATTTAATTTTATAGTTTTAATTAGCTTGATTCCTCACAAGTGTTTTTAATTAGCTTTATCTATAATTTTATGAGATTTATCTCCTTATTTTATTGGGAATATGGTAATAATTGTTTTATTTTTTGTATTAATATATTAAAATTATTTTGTATTGGAAATATGGTAATGATTGTTTTATTTATTTATTTTTAGTATTAATATATTAAAATTATTTTAAAAAATATATTAAAAAATATTAAAATCTCATGAAAAGGGGTTTGAAAAACAGCGCCGCATCGCTTTCCGGTAAAGCATGTGATGCACCGACAGTCAGATGGTGGTCAGCTTTCGGTGCCTACCATTTAATGGCATGGCAGGCTTAACATAAATAGACTTTAAATGGGAAATTTCAGTGGTTGGTTTGGACAATTCGAAAAAAGTTGATAGTCAGCTTTGGTAGGAAAGACTAGTGATTTTCAAATCAGAGCACTAACCAAGGAGTATATATTAATTTACTCTTCGAGAGAACTAAGTTCAATAAATTTATATTAATCCCAATATTCCGAAGCGGTTTTTGTTATCTTATGATGACGAAATCTAACTGTGATGAGATTTTTAAATCAAAGAAAAGTTGAAAATAAATGAAAATGAAAGGACTGACCTGTAGTTTTCCAAAAAAGTAGGCCTTGTATTGTTCAATTATATATATTAGCTTGTTGGCATCGATACGATGTTTAACCGTGGTCCACGCTATATCGTGGGTTCACCTTTTATATTTTTAAAAAGTTGAGTCTTGATGCTGACATGATCTAAGGCTAAGTCCATTTTAGACCCTGCATAACCAATAACTCAAGGTTATTTTAGGTTTTGCAAAATATGGGACTCTAGGATAGTTGAGTCTTGGCATGTCCAAGCGCCATGTGTGCGCGGTGGTGTGCTCAGCATAGAGGCAAGAGCCACGTGTGTGCTTTAGGCAGGAGCCGAGCCCTAGACAGCAGCCCAAATGCCACATGTCCCCACGTGATTTTTCTTCAATAGTAATAACAATTTTTTTAAATTTATTAATGATGATGATAATAATAATAGTAATAGTAATTTTTAATTTTACCTTTCAAACCAAATCTATAGGTGTTTTTCAATATTAAGAATAATTTTTTTTATAATTTAGTAATTATTTTATTAACAATATTAATTATTATAAAAATAATAATATTTATAAAACAAAAGATAATATTTTTAATATTAATACTTTTGATTATAGTAAAAACAATAATATTCATAACACAACTAATACTATTTTTAATTCCAAGAATATTTAGAACATAAATAATAATATTTTTTTATTAAAAATTTTAATTCTTATAAAAATAATAATATTATAATAGAAATAATAATATTTTTCATATGAATATGTTGAATTCTAAGAAAAATAATAATAATTTGATATAAATACTTTGAATAATAAGAAAAATAATAATATGTTTTATATGAATACTTTGTATTATAAGAAAAATAATAATATTTACAACGTAAATTATAATATTTTTTATATTAATATCTCAAATTGTTGAATATTTTTAATAATATTACGGTGAGGCTCACTTTTTATTTTTTAAAAAATACCATAAAAATTTATAATATAAATAATAATATGTTTTCAATATTAATACTAATATTTTCTTTGAAATTTAACAACAACAACAACAACAACAACAACAATATTTTTAAAACAAATAATAATATTTAGAATCCTAAGATCCAGGAATCTTGGGTTATCATGGAGGACCCAATAATAATTGGGTCTTGACGCCAAATCCATTTGCCTTGAGTCTAGCGACATGACTCAAGTGCCAGGTGTCCTTAAATGGGGCGCGAGTCTGGATCACACCCAGCATAGCCCAAGCGCTATGTGTGCTCAGGGGTGTGCTCAGCACTAAGGCAGGAGCCTAAGCGGCACGTGTATGCTTGTTCTGCCCAACACACAGGCAGATAGCCTAAGCGCCCAAGGCTAGATAGACCGAGTGGTAGGTGGCTACAGCCCGAGGTGCGGCTAGCGGGCATGGCCTGCCCCGCGCCTAGGTGTCCGCAGCCCCTAGGCGGGCCTCTAGCCTGGTGCTTGGATCTTGCAGACTGCAACCTCCCCCCCACATGCCCCCACCAACAGTGCAATCCGCAGTAAAAGCACTCATACTCTATAGTATCCGCGCTACAATGCAGAACAGTACAATTCACAGTGAATTTACTCACAGTAAATAATATTTCGTGCTACAGTGAAATACTGATTGTGATGTTTTGAAAATAAATTAGTAGGAAAGGGCAACCAAGCCCTTGGTAGCTTAAAGAGTAAGTATTATTAAATGAGGGGTATTGTGTAATTGAATAATAGTTGATAAATATAAATAGGAAGAATAAAAACAAAAAGAACAAAAAGAGGGAGCTGTGTTTTTTAGAGCAAACCGTGAGAGAGAAGGGAGAAGGAAGAAGAAGAAGAGAAAAGAGGGAAAGATAAGGAAAGGAGAAAAGAATTGGAGGAAATAAGTTTAAAGGTAAGATTATGTATAAATGTATGTTAATTAAGCTTTTAATTTCTGTTTTGATAAATGTTAGGGTTTTGAAGATTGTGTTTTGGGTTTGATTGATGAATTAAGTGGAATGTTATGGGTTGATTGTTGTGGGTAATTGGTTAATTAGTTGATTTTGAGAGATTGAAGGTAAAGATGATGATTTTGAGTTATGATTTTGTTTGAATGGTGAAATTGTCCTTTTAGTTCTATATTTCCGGGTGAGTGGGATAATCTTTAATATGCATATATGATAAGTAAATATGTATGTTGATTATATAATGAGTACAACTCGTTAATTTCTTGAATAATTATATATGTTGCTTATTTTCCGAGTACTCATTTATTCTTGAATTTGCACTCGCAATCTGTCAAAGCAAATTCTATTTGATATGATATACGTTTCTTTGATGATTATGTGAATATATATTATGCCTTGATATGGGACTTGTCAGTAACTCCATGCTAACGGAGAGTAGTTAGCCTGTGTGCACATAGTATTCTGTATACCTGGCTGGTGAGAGAGGCATCAGCCTGTGGCGACTGATCATCCCACAGTGGTCACCTTCGGGTGTCATCTGGTCACCTTCGGGTGTCATCTGATCTCTGACATGTAGTCCATTACGATATGATGATATGTTTAGTATGTATATGTATATGTATATCAAGATAAATGATCTTGCGAACTATTAATATCAGAATATCTAAAATGTATATTAATTATTATTCCCTCACTGAGTTGGTTGAACTCATCCCTCATTCTTAATATTATTTCAGGTTCTTAGTTTCTGATAACAGGTGAACCTTGTTGAGTGTTCCTGCTTCTTCAGTTTTGGGTCGGTATGCCTTGCTTATCTTTCAAGGCTGTTTGATTCGATGTCTTAGGCGCTCCACTATTACCTTGTTTTAATTAAGTCTGGATTTTTGACAATGTAATGAGTATTATGGATTTTTGTTTTTGTTTTAATTACTGATGAGGAGTTTTAAACTATCTTTTGGTTTCATCAGTTTTGAATAATATAATATTTCTGAAGATTATGAAATGCTGCGTATTTTTGAATAAATTATCCTTTTGATATGTTCGTTTTGAGGCTTAGCGTGGGCGGGGTGTCCTTCCGGCACCGCTCCTGCGTTGCCGGTCACAGACCCGGGATTCGGGTCGTGACACTGATGAATTTTAGTTATAGTTAATAACTTAATATTATGATATTTTGTTTTTTAAAGTATTTATTTTAAATGTGTGAATATATAAAAAAAGTATGCATAGTACTTAGATATTGTTTTTTAAAAGATTTATTTTAAACGTGTGAATACAAAAAAAAAAGAAGAAAAAGTACGCGTAGTACTAAATTCAGACTCCTTCACCGATCTAATACTTATGAATTACCAGCCATTAGACATATCTACTGACATTCAACCTGGACCCTCAACCATCATCATTTATCCTTTGCAATATGTTGGCCAAAATTTATTCATTTTATTGTCTTGATTTGCTTAAAATTATTTTAACAATACTTGTTGCTAAAATGGTTGTCCTTGTTCTTTTTTTTTTTTATGATAATAATAATAATGTCTAGAACGATAACAAATGAGTATGTTTTTTTTATATTATTATTTTAGTATTTGATGGTAGTTTAGACTATGGTTGCGGTGGTGGATTTGATTCGGAGAGAATGATGCAAACCTATAATATCTTTTTTTATAGGCTTAATTTTTAGTTGATTCATCCAAAAATTATTTAATTTTATTTAAAATCTGTATTGTTTCTCTAGTTTTAATACAAAAAGGGTGAGATTAGGCTCCTAATTTGTCAAAAAACTTCAGCTTTATTTTTTTGCATATTTAAAATTCTCTCCAGCCTATTTTTTCCAAAATACCAGTTTTTTTGTTGTTATTATTTATTTTTATTTTAAAAAGAAAAAAGAAAATTTTAGGGAATAACCTAAAACAAAGCTATGACAATTTTCATGAGACTTTAAACAATAAGCTTTGTAAAAAATAATAAAAATGAATGAGATAACAGATTTACCGGATCAAGAAATGATCAATCATTTTGAAAATATTTGAAGTGAGGATTTAAAAGCGCGCTCAAAGAAAAAAGAAATTGGATTTGAAAGAGGGCTTGAAGGTATACTAAAAGAAAAAAAAAACAAGGTTAAAAAATACACTATTTAAGAGATGAGGGCATAAAAACACGTTCAAGAAGAGATAAGGTATAAAGATAGGGTTAGAAAACCTACTATCTAAGAGATGAGAACACAAAAATATACTTAAAAAACATAAGGTACAAAGATAGAGTTAAATAACGCACCATATAATTTTTAGTAATGCTCCCTTCTAACTATAACGGCAAATTGACAAGAAAAAGTTGTGATATGTTTTAAAAGGCAAACCTATAATATCTTAATAGGTTTTTTTTTTATGAGAATTAATGCTAGTAAATGAAATTAAAATATAGAATATAAATTACATCAAGATATAAAATATGAAAAATTATATGTAACCTCCTGTTGTATGATTAATTTTTTATTTTGTCTTCATTTTTAGAAAATTACACTTTACATTCTTATTCAATAAATATTTTTAAATTTAATGAAATGAATAAATTACCCTCCTTTGTAATATATATAAAAAAACTCACAAATAACACATAGCACACTCTCTTCAGAGTCATGAGTTGTCTCTTTCCTTTTCTTCCTTTATATATTTTATTTATTTATATCAACTCTAAATGAATTCAATTAATTCAATTGAAGCTTATAGAGAAGCCCTAAATCCCCCAAATTGAAGACATTAACTTTACCGGGCTGCATAATTTTCATCCTACTTTTGCTAGATGGATTGTCTCTAGGGCGAGATGTGAAGACACTCGCAGCGATCGATTACCTTGTTCTAGATAGAGGTGGCGCCTTTCTCTTCTACGAAACCATTTGGAAACATTTTTTTTTTTTTTTAAATGTTTTTTTTTTAATTTTTTATATTTTCACATCATTATCATTTTAATATGCAAATTTTAAAATTAATTTTTTAAAAATAAAAAATATCATTTTCATATATTTTTAAACAAAAAACACTTTTAACTGTAATTATTATCACAATTCCAAACATGCATAAGAGTTGTGACCCCATTCTTTACCTACTGAGTGTGGTCAATTTATTTAATGATCTTCCAAACCTGTAATGGGTGTTTTTTTTATTTATTTAATATAAAATTATTTAAATAATAAGATTGTTTTTTTTAAAGTATTTTTTATTTAGAAATATATTAAAATAATATTTTTTTATTTTTTTAAAAATTATTTTTGATATCAACATATTAAAATAATATGAAAAAATAAAAAATATATTAATTTAAAGTAAATAAAAAATAAAAAATTTTAAAATATTTTTAAAATACAAAAATAAATATCCCGAGACTTTTTATTATGTGTATGTATGGTATATAATTTTTTAAAAGATGGGCTTGATTTTGAGAAATCATAAATAATTATTACCATGATTATTGTTCTATTATATTTCATGAAAGTTTGATTTCATTGCATGCGCTATTAGTAAATGGATGCCATTTACTGGAGGCATAAGTTTTTTTTTCATTTCAAATATATAATTTGAAAAATGATCTGATTGTAATTTTTCCTATAAAATATAATCTTTGAAAAATTAATATGTAAAGTGTTGCCCCCTCAAATTATTTAATATTTGTAGTAATTTTCTTATATATAAAAACACTTTCTTATTTTTATTCAAGCATGTCTTTGAGTTCAAACTTAAGTGTTAATATTTTTTTTTATTTTTTTTAATATTAACACATCAAAACAATTTAAAAACACAAAAAACATAATTTAAAACAAAAAAATAAAAAAATTAATTTTTTCAAAAATATTTTAAAATACAAAAACAAACAAACTCTTATCTTATTATTACTCCCACTTAAAAATGTAGTTCTAGGGGTATTTTACACAATATTTGTTTCTATTTTAAGTGTTTTTAAAAATATTTTTGACTTAAAAAATATTAAATTTATATTTTTTTAATATTTTTAAAATTTTGCTGTACAATATAAAATATTTTACAAAATTATTTTAATATAATTTAAAATAAAAAAATCATTTAAAAAAATATTCTGCAAACATTAACGGCTCACTCCGTAAAGAGGATAATATAGATTTGTCGATGTCCCCAAAAGAATCCTCACGTGCCTTTTACTTGACGTGGCACATATCTATTGGTTTTCCTTACGTCCTCCTCCCTTAGTCTCCCAATCACCATCGCCACCAACACCACTGTCAAATTATTGAAATATAGGAACGAAAGAGAAACGAAATTTTAATCTTAGAAAACAATGGTAGAGGAAAGCAGTAGTAGGATTCCTACAGATGATTCGACGGCAAACTCGGATACCTCATCATCACAATCCAGGCAAAGGTAACCCATAACTGTTGCTTCAAAAACCTTAAATTAAAAAAAAAAGTAATTAACGGAAAAAACCTAAATTCTCAACAATTGTTTTTGCTTGGTTATTGATTATGATGTGTTTAGGGTTTATTTCACTATCATAGTTGCTCTAAAGGGTGTTTTTTTTCTTTTTTTTTTTGTTCTGTTTAGTGTTTATATATATCTGCTGGGTTGCAAAATTTATGGATTTTTAGGGGCTGTTCCAGTTATGATTTTTTTGGGAAAAAAACCAAATGGGGTTAATTGAAGAAAAAGAATAAGCTGCATTATGGTTGAAAAAAGAAAGCTCTTTTCCTTTTCGTTCTCTCTTTATAGGAATGTAGGGAAATGATGGAGTATTGTAGATTAGATCGTGGTGAAGTTGTTTGGATTTACAAGTATTCACTTAACAGAGCCATTAATGGGGTCTTTAGAAAGTTGTGTTGAGAAAGCTGTTATTGTGACTGTTATTTCCTTAGTTGATAAGATGACGCTGATTTTTGTTTATTGATATATGAAAAAACTCATGGTTGGTGGCTGTGATGAACTCATCTTGTAGCATATGTTGCAGGAGAAAGAGAAAGTGGGATCAGCCTGCGGAGTCACTGGTTTCAGCTGGAGTTCCAGTATCTGATACTGTACAATTAGGCAATGTGGGGTCTCTTGTTGGGATCTCGTTACCAGGGGCTGCTTCAGTTTCTGGTGCGCTTTTAACAAATCCACAAATTGCTATTGTTCCGCCTATGTTTCTGGTGCCTTCGATGCCACAAAATACTGCTGCCGTGGTCCCAAAACTAAATCAAGTGAGATACTTTATTGTTATCTTGCTTACGACACTGTTTATGAGGGTTATAACCAATAAGTAATGCCGTTATTGAATTTGTTAGTAAATGTTGTTTAGTTAACATTTTTATATTATCTCATTAAAAATTTAAATTAATTTTGTTGTGCTTCTTTTTGTTTAAGTATATGGTCACACATTCTCAATTTATTTATGTGCTTGTGTGTGTGTTAAAATATTTTTCTTGTGTTCAGCCTAAGGTTCAGGATGAGTTAATAATAGCACGGGAGATTGTTATAAATGATGCAGAGTCCTCTGTTCGCTACAAGCTTACAAAGCGGCAGACACAGGAAGAAGTAAGTCTTTCAAAATTGGTTTGCCTGGGTGAAAGATGTTGATTTTTTTTTTCATTAATGGTCAAGAACGTAAGTTCTCTGTGCCATCAAGAATTGATAAGAGTTTTCCCTTACCTTTCAGATTCAGAAATTCACTGGTGCTGTGGTGATAACTAGGTTAGTAGGTCCTTGAAGCTGTATGAGGGATTTGTATAAGGCCTTTCTTTCTGTCTATTTTATGAGCATGCTTAACTTCCTTTACAGGGGCAAGTATCGTCCACCAAATGCACCGCCAGATGGTGAAAAGCCATTATATCTTCACATATCCGCGGCTGCTCATGTAAGTATAATATAGTATTCATAGGCATACACAGTCAGTAATTTGTTAGTCATCAGCTGGAGCTTTAGTTATGCCGGGTGATTACTTTTTTCTTGACCCTAGACTTCATGAATTGTCATATAGGTCCGTGCCAAATTTACTACAGATAACAATTGAGATTAGATTTCATCATGTTTATGGAATATACGTTGCAACTATTCTGGTTCAGTTTTATACTTGACCTCTTCTTCTGCTAGTCCTATGAGCTTAAACATTTAATGGTTCTGACTATATTTTTCTTTATAAGATGAATGTAAAAGTGGATCACTATTTATTTTCAGAAATCCAAGGCTGGTTTTACATATCTTACCCTGTGGCAACTGGATAACTTAAATTTTATAGGTTAAAGTTTTGAAATGATTGTATTAGGATCTCTGAAGGACAGGACACCTTTGAATGCTCTTTGTATCACAATTCCCATAATATATAATTTCTTAGTCTATGAAAATATTACTTAAAACTGGATTTTGATTTCATGGAATAAAAAATGGATTATCTGTGCAGTTAAAAGATACTGCAGAACGGATTTTGGCAGTTGATCGGGCAGCAGCCATGGTTGATGAAATGCTGAAACAGGGTCAGAGCTCACAGCCTGCTTCTTCCATTATACAAATGCCTGCAGTTAATGGAGTAAAGGTATAGATTACTAGTACTGCTAGTTTATTAAGCTATGAGCTTCACATAATTGTCATGGCATAGAAATGTCTTAACCAAATAAGTTGTCTGATCAGGCGCTAAGTACGTGTGTGTTTTTGGGCTTTGACACAGACCCAAAATTGAATATTGCTGCTCGAATTCGCGGACCAAATGTGAGTTTTTCTATTATTTGCTTGCCTTGTCATATGATGACTTGGATTTTGCAGGGTTACTTGTATGCTCTTTTCATATTCAGACTTGGATGTCTGTAGTATCAACTGCATTGTATCATTTTATGGGTTAATTCTTTGTACATATTTCATCTAGATTATAGTTTAGTAATAAATCAAGGTAAACTGGGTATACATGGTACTAAAATCTGTCTTGCCTTTCTCTCTTCTGGTTTAAGCTATGCCTTATTGTTTGACTCATTATTTTCATTTTTATTGTAAAAAATGAACATGAGGGATTCTAATGTTTGAAGCTTCTCTCACATCTCCATACCATTGGGAGAGCTTGTTTTGTGTTGGTGTTGTTTTGGTTTTGTACATGCAGGACCAGTACATAAGTCATATTATGAATGAAACAGGGGTTACAGTCGTACTAAGAGGGCGTGGTTCTGGAAACTGTGAAAGCCAAAGTACTGGAGGTACTTTTTAAGTGCAAGTATGATGTAATATTACCTTTGTGCAAGTAATTGTATTATTAATTTGCATGTTTTGGCCTTCTCTTTCATTTTGTTACAGAATCGCAGCAACCACTTCATTTATTTTTGTCTGCTAGTAATCCAAAAGGTCTTGAAGATGCAAAACGTTTATCTGAAAACCTTCTGGATACAATCAGTTTAGAGTGTGGTGCTTCCAGGTAATCAAGCTTGTATATCTACTGTGTCTACACTGCATCCCATGGGCTTCTATGTATTCTGCTTCTTCAAAATGAGATGTGTGAAATTTAATTCTGCTGCTGCATTTTGGAAGAATTATACACTGTTCTGTTTTGTAAAATTATACTCTTCAACTAGTTTGGGATTAAGGCTTAGTTATTGTTTTTGATACATTGCTCTGTTTAGCAAAATTTGTTTAGCTTTCATTGGATTGGAATTACATGTAGTCTGTAGATTGTAGAATGAAAAATTGCTGTCTCTCACCTCTATGTATTTTATTCATTTTCTGCCATAGATCTCATCAGTCTTTGCTCTTGTAATGATATTCAGTTTTTATTAACAAATGTGCTCATAAATTCTTCAGTCGACCTTTTATCCCGGTCTTCTTATTTCATGTGAGGGCTAACTTTTCATCTTTCCAACTGTTGCAGGGCTTCGTCATGTAAAGTTTATAATGCTGTCCCACCACCGCAGACATTAACTGGAGCTCATGCTGCTGGGATTGAGCACAAACTAAATACAAGTGCAGTCACTGGATTGATGCTACCAACAATGAGCTCTACTCCACCTATTCCTGCTTCTTTGGTTTCAGTTTCCGGGGTTGCTACTGTCTGTTCCCAAGGGACTGTATCACAGTCTGGGGCAATGTTGAGCTGTGGGCAACCCCAGCCAAGTGTGGCTGGTTATTCCCAGCCTTTTGTAATGGGAGGAACGAGCTATAGTGGATATGGTGGTATATATCCTCAAGCCACACCTTTGCAACAAGTTGCCCAAGTCCTTAGGCAGCCACCTTCCCCCATCCCTTCCACAGTTTCTCCTACAACGTCTATAGCAAATGCAGCACCAAATTCAGGAATGAACTCTATTGCTGAAAAGGAGAAACGACCTACACAGAAGCGGAAGTTTCAGGAAGTACCAGTTGGTTCGAAGGGTCCTGCAAAACTTCATCAGGTATCTGTGCACTTTTTTCTTTAATCATGCTTGTCTTAATAATAATAATATATATTAATAATGTAATAAATTTAAAAAGGATCATAATATGCCAGAAGGTAATTATAAGTTTTTATCTGGAATATGGCTGAACTTTTTAGACGACTGCTTTGGAATTAAATCTTGGAACGAATATTGTTTGCTCTGTGTTATATAAGCTTTTGTATGAGCACATGATAGTGAAGGGGGTTTACCTGCACTATTTGTCTTATGTCTTCCTGGTGTTAAAATCCTTCAGAGTGGGATTACCATGTACTTTCTTTGAAAATTTAAGCAGAAATAGTTATTATTCCCTTAAGGAGGCAGCAGGGGGGGATTGCTGCCTGCCAATTCTGGTGTCAGTTGTATTGCATGGTGCTAGGGGTTTTATTTTTGGAAAGTCTTTAAGCATTTTGTCTCGTAGAAAACAAGTGGCAATTTGGTAACAAGATTTGAATATTCGATTGTTTCAAAAAATAGTTTATAATTTATTAATCTTAGCCCAACAGGTTCTTGGTATCTTGACTATAAGAGTATCATTAATTTTTTTTTCTGGAGTGTTGGATGGTAGTTCTTTATGATCATGTAAGAGGAAAATCTTTTGGCTGGAGTTCAGTGGACTTCATGGTTAATTTAAATTCATGAATTGTCATATCTGCATATCTTATTTTTACTGGCCAGTCAGTGGTCACATGGTAGAGCAGATTGTCCTTATATGAGGTCAGAAACTTCGAAGACGGTAGAATTTCTCTGTTTTTATTGATTTAGTATTTTGAAACCTGAATGTGAAAATGTATCAACTTTTTGTTTGCCAGTTTCATGTTTTCTATATTGCTTTATTAGAAAGCGTAATTTGCTGGATAATCCTTATTTGTGAGAACTTGCACTGCTCATTGTACCATTGAAGTGCCCTTGCCTCGAAGCAGCAAGAATTAAATTAACATGGAGAAAAATTAGAATTTGTAATTTTAGTGCTGATTAGATACTGTCTGTTTCATAAAGCTAAGTACAATTTTGCTTGTGTAGATAGAAATAGGAAGTTGCAGTTTCTAGTTTCATGTGCACATGCTGCCAAGTCAGTCCAAAATGTTGGACTTTTTAACATTTGTGAAGGAGCATGTGAGGCATTCACTAGTTGCTTGGTTCTGTCATAACTGAGCATTTGTTACTAAGTTTGGCTTGCTGGATGTTGGGGCAAGGTTAAAGAATTCCCTCTATCACGGGGGTTATTTGTTTGGGTGTTGTTTGAGTTATTATGTTCATAATCAACGCTCAGTTTTCTTGGTTTGCAATCTGATGAATTTTTTTTTATCATTATCATTATTTAATGTAAAGCATGAAACAATTGATGATTGATTGGTTGTCAGTGGACTGATGTATGTGTCCTTGTCGGGTAACTTTTTTTTTCTAATAAAGCATGAACTTCAGTATGGCTTAACACTTTATTGTTTTTAATTCTTTTTTATGTTTCAATTTTGTACAATATTTTTGTATTTTAAGCTGACTTTACTGCTTGATATTCCAGGTATTTTCTCTGACCTTCTAAGAAGCTAACAGGCTGATACCAGACCTCTCTGTTAGGGCCATTGGTTTGTATGTTTCACAGGGGTTTCCAGTTTTGGAGGCACTCAGAAATGGACCAATTCAGAGCCATTATCAGACTGATAAATTTTGTGATTGGTTACATGCTATACTTAGTCCTCTATAGTATGTCTCTTTTAGAACACTTGTTATATCTGATGCCTGGTATCTTCACAGGATGTGCCTCATGCATGTCTGCTGATTTTTCTTGGAGAAGACATTCTGAAATCCAGCTTTATAAAACTGTCACCAGGATTCTGTGGTGGCAGAAAACTGTTCTTTCGAAGATAATTTACTAATTCAAGTTCTAAGGCTTGCCTTATCATCAAATAGAAATTGCATTAAATGCAGAAATGAATAAGTAAAAAAATGAGAAGTACTGGAAAATTGCAGCCAATGCCATATTCTGTTCATTCTCAAAAGTGACCAGGTGTCAAATCTCTTTACCAGGAGAAACATTGGCTTTGGTGTTGGCTGGAATTACTTAAACTAGTTTTATCAGCCTCAATGAACACCCAAATGTGTGTTCAATGCAATAGGAAATCATAGCCTATGTAACACCATGCCTTTAGATATTTGCCCCAATCTCATTCTACACTTACCTTTATGGCGCATAAGGTTGACTTTTGCATTGTACATACTTGTGTTTTGAGATTCTACATGTTTTATCTCTATGTAATTGATATTGAGAAATTTGGCTTGCTTATTTCTTTTCTAACTCATTACAGGGATCAGAATTGTCCAAGTCTGGTAAATCGCTGCAGGCAGATTTGGGTGTTAGAAATATCTCAACTATGCCAGCTCCAAAAAAGTTGGTCCACCCATCATCATCCAATGGAATGCCGCCCCCTCCTCCACGAGCCATGCCTCCACCCCCACCTCCACCAAAGTTCACTTCATCAACTCCAGCTGCAAGACTGCAAGACAAGAACAATTTTTGGAATAAAACCATGTCTGATGCTGTTCCTGGTATGTTTAGAATTTGTCAGCTGTCTTTTTTTTTTCAGCCAGCATGTACAATGCTACACGATGAAGGAACAAAAACTAACTTTAGATTCAGCCTATAAATAACCATTTATGCTTTCTTCATCAACCTGCATCAAAACATTAGTGGGAAAAAACTAGAGAGTTGAACTGTATGTTGCCCACTTTGGAGTTGAGATAATTTCTTACCTGGTTTCATTCGCAGATCTGCTCACTTCTTTATCTTAACCTGTTTAGTTGTTTCAGATACTTTAGTCAAACTGATGGAATATGGCGAAGAAGATGACGATCCTGAGGATACCAGTGAAGAATCCCCAAATGGGAAGTCCAGTGTCGCGGCAGTTCGAAAACCATTTTGGGCTTTATGACCAGTACTTGTGCTGTGGATTATTGCCAATGAGCAGTGATCATTTCCAACATGTGCCAACTATGTGTTTGGAGATTCTGAAGTTCAAAACGTTGTATTGATTTAGTTAGTTGACATAAGTAACGGTAGGGATATAAAATGTTTTGGGGTGCGGGAATTAATTTTTGGCACAGTATTGGGAAGTTCTGAATCTCTTGGGCTTGGTTCTTTGCGGCTGGTGTTTTAGGGCAAGGAGGGATTTACGACGTCATATTTTCGGTGTAGATGTACAGTAATAGCTTCTTGTTTGCAAGTCTATATTGTTATTTCAGGTCGGCTCATCCCTTGTTGAAACAGAAGGTGGATATTAGCAGTGCCCTACAAAAGCATGGATAAGTTTGGAATTCATCGGACTGCCAAAATTTAACAAAAAAGATGAAGAACAAAAAAGAAAGAAAAAAGAAAGCAAGAAGAATGCTTCTACTTTTTTGGCCTGTTATGCCAATCTCAATTGCCTTTTCTTATTTGTACTCCTCCACGATAATTAAATTCATCGATATGTACCCACAACAGAGAAGCCGCCGCATTTAGGAGGTGTGCGCGCCGCCGCATTTAGGAGGTGAGATGTGTGTGCAGCTCTCTCTGACCTCAAAAGGCCACTTTTTTTCATGTCGTCAGAATTGCTGAGGAATGGGAGGCAGTGCATGACTGCATGTAGATGGAGGTGTCTACGCCGAACAATTTTTCTTTTCTTCTTTGCCTCTCTTCTTCCTCTCTGCTTTCTCGATTTCTTTGCCTGGTTTCCTCTTTGTTACAAAGAATGTTATATATTTTTTTCAAGCCCAATTTCAGCTCCTCTATTTCCAATCATTTGTTAAACAAAAAACCAAAACTAATTTTTGCAAATTGAGCGCCAACGCAACATTAGGAAAAATTCCAGTTTCTCGGGATGATGGCATTCACAAATGCAAGATATGTTGTTGCCCTTGCAGAGTCAGCCAACATCCCGAGAAACTCACGGCAGTCCATTCTAGTTCAAGAACTATCCTCAGTTGAGTATAAAGAATCTATATCTGGAAGAAGATCTACTAGGGCCATGTACATGTCGAGAATAGGGGACAACTTTTCTGGTTCATGGAGACCAACAGATTTGGCTTTGCCAAAATTCAATAGCTGCAACATTGATGCCTCAGCAAAACAGACAAAACTAACTGTTCCAAGCTCCCTAGAAATTTGTTCTGTGAGCCTTTTCTCACTAGCAAGACACACGAACAAATGTTTTCTGTGTCTGGATCCATCTCTTGACCTTGGATTTTGAGCTCTGGAATTCCGATTTCAGCACATCTTCAATGCTCAGTTTCTCCATTTCAAGAATAGACAGACACTCATCCAAGGCATCCCTTCGAACGCTAATATATGTCCGCGTACATTCAGAACCATAACCAGAAATGAATATCAAATTTGCAATCTGTTTGAGCTGAGAAACTGTAAATGGTTGAACCAAATCAATGATGAATTCCTCTTGAATCTCTGGCAAAATCTTGGATAAATCCTTTGTGTTTTGTAAGGTGATTATAAATGCTTCATATCTATAAGGCACATTTACAAAGATTTTTTCTACAATTCTAGAATTAATAAATTTTGTTGCCAAGTAACTTTAATTGTCTCAAATTCTTTTATCTTTTGCAGCTTAAATTCCCTTATTAAATTTAGCACCTGCAAGTCTCCTATCCTTTCATCTTGTGCAGATTCTTCCTTCAAATAATCCAAACTTCTTTTGTTGTTTAGAGAGACATGATTCTCGTGAAACAACATTAACGACATCAAACAGACTTGCTATCGCCTTTGACTTCCTGTTTTTTTCTTTCCGTGTGACTTCTGCTCTAAGCCATGGTTGGATTGATTGGCAGGGAAGGAACTTCATAATCCTCTTCCATAGCTTTCCATAGATCTATAGCTTCCTGGTATGTCTCCATTTTCACTATCCAAAACCGGTAGTTATCTACAATCGAAGACAGGAGGAGCAATTTGAGAAAAACTGGCTTCAACTTTCATTCCATGGATCCCATAAGAAGATAACTTCGATACCATATGAAGGTTTAAAGAAGAAGAGACAAAAGAAATTAAAACTGCAGAGAAGAAAGAATACAAAAATGCAGCAGACAAGGGAAAATTGACTCTCTTTATTTGATTAACATCTTCAGAAATAAATACCTGAAAAAACGAACTTAAATGCAAATTAATAGATGAAATTCACGCTATGATCTGCAATATGCTGTTAACATACTAACAACTCCTAAAGACTAGCAAATTTATTTGCTGAAACAGATATCTGAAACTAATATAATAAAAAGACGACCTATAGCAGTACTGAAGCAATTTTTAACAATATCATCTCCTGTGGGGGTTATGCCATGATCTCAAGTTGAGATCCCTTGAAGAGTTGCAACAAGCGATTCTGTAAATAATCAGCACTGTACTTAATGTGCTTGTCGCTTACATGATCAGTATGTCGTTCAACAAATTTCTGATATGCACGGATCACTTTGAGGGAAGTCAAATTTCGTAAATCTTCACGAAGCTGGTCATCAGGGATAAAACATGCTGTCTGAGCCCCACAGACCTCTTCAAAAGCAAGATAAAAGCTCCGAAGCTTTTCCTCCACATGGACTTTCGAGACAGCATACGAATTGGTACTCCCCTCATCCTTCAATACAGAGAGGACTGGACTCCAAGTAACTGTCGTATAGTTCCTCACATGCTGTTGGAATTCCCAGTCGTGCTCTTGAATCCACTCCGCTCCTAGTATAAACTGAAGTTCTGAATACTTAATCTTTTGAGCCATGTAATGTATATTGTTCATCAAGAATATGTGCTTCAAAGAAGCATCTTTAAATAACTTGGCCTTGTTGTAGAGCTTGTATTCTAGAATACAAGAAAATGCTCGAAAGTGGAGAGCCAGTGGGGATAGCTTGCATGTACCTCCACTTATGCTATCTCCTTTAGTAGTTGGACTCATCGAGGAGCCATTGCTGAGCCATTTTAGAATCGAATCATTCGACAAAAAGTGCCGAGCGATTGGGGAAAAATCGCATGTGCCTCCACTTAAGTTCTCTTCACTTAAGTTCTCTTCTTCCACACCTGAACTCATGCAAGAGGGTGCTGGCATGGGGTGTTCTCCACAATGGTCATTGAGGAGAAAATCAAGTGTCTCGTGGTAGCCTGTGAGAGCACTGATGTAATTCATGACATTTTTTGTGAGTGGGTGAATTCCTTCAGCTCCAAAAGGCTCTGTCATTGTGTATGTCATAATGGAATCCTCAAACTCATCAAGTGTTTTCCTTACAGAATCAGCCAATCCCCTTAGAACCATATCACCGTCCACTATTACTTGAGAAATAGCTTTGTCAGAGTACAAAGAATCTAAATATGGGAGAAGACCTGCCAGGACCTCATACATGTCAAGTAAATGGAACAACTTTCCTGGATTTCCGGGACCAGTAGATATGGCTTCGCCAAAATACGTCAATAGCTGAAGCACTAAAGGCTCAGTAAATGAAACCAAATTAACGGTTCCAAGTTCCCCGAAAATCTGTTCAGAGAGCCGTTTATCACTAGCAAGATAGACACGCATAAACATCTTCATAGTCTGGATCCTTCTCTTGATCTTCGATTTTAAGCTTACTTGATCCAGTTTCAGCACATCTTCAGTTCTCAGTTTCTCCCTTTCAAGAATGCGGAGACATTCATCCAAAGCGCTCCTTTGAATGCTAATATATGCCAGAGAACATTCATTAGCATAACCAGAAATGGACATCACATTCGCAATACGTCTGAGCTCAGGGATAACATCGTATTGAACCAAATTAATGGTGAATTCCTTTGAATTTCTGTTAATGATTTTTCTTAGCTTCGAATCCCGAACCAGTTTATTGTCGAGAGAGATTTTTGAGACTGCATTGACGGCAATTGAAACAACAGGCACATGTTTTGGCTCAAAGGGTTGTCTATTTTTAGTAAGCATGTGCTTGAACTCCTCCTGAAGCCTTCCCATTGAGATTTGAAGAAGATTTCGAGCCCTCTGAAGCATCTCCTTTTTTCTATCTTCAGTCATACACAAGATTTCCAGTTTTTTAGTCACCTGTCGGGCTTCGTCAGCGGCATTTAGGTACTCAGTAGCTTCATCAAGACCCGAGTCCCAGATCATAGGCCAGTATCTTTCCCAACACATAACCTTCCCCTGAATAACATTTAGCCTTTCTTCAATCTTGTTTATTTCATCAACCTCTTTTTCGCTGATTGCTATTGCAGTGGTTAATTGGGTATGAAGGTCTCCCAGAATCTCCTTCTCATCATCTGTAAGATTCTTTCTTGACCTTAATGCCATCATAATCTGTTTCGCCGCATCAATGATCACCATGTCACTGCCTCTCGTATACTGGAACTTCAAGATCACCAGCAATCACTATCTCAATGTTCAATAATAAGAATACTGGACCCAGAAGCTTCAATTACACCACTGAGAACACCTTCCCGCCCAGCTGAATTAACTTCTAAACTCAGACTCACAGACTTTCATTCCGAAAACTGAGAACACTAATAATCCAAACCAAAAGATAAATGCTTTGCTTGAGATATCATGAAAATACACGATGAAGGAATGCATTCGAAAAAGGCCGGCGAGTCGAGAACTGATTGAAGGAAAGAAAACCAATGTGACTGTATTATAAGCTTAAACTTCCAATATACTAGTTAGAATCACTACAATTAATAGTAATATCAACCAGCTCCAAATTCATCAGACAACATTAAAAGCCAGTTCACTTGTATATACATATATATCTTCTTCATTTTTTACTCTTTCTGAGAGGATTCTATATATCCAGTCTTTAATTAGCAGCCATTAAACACGAAAGAACAAGTTCATATATACTAGTAGCTCGATAAACATGTGTAGCATATAAAAAATGGGGTTCCAAAGATTTTGTAAGAACAAAGTTTAAAACAAGCTACAGACAGTCAAATTAAGCAGAAAAATGGAAGGCCAAGAATAAATAGTGAACAGATTTTAGATTTTGCAGGCCAAGAAATTAACAAACAAACATATATATATATATATATATATATATATATATATATATATATATATATCCAAGTAGTATCCTAAGATACAAAGATCAAACATAAACTGACCTTTGTTTCGGTTCTTTTAAGGCCTTTGCTGCAATTAGTCTTCTCAAGCTATGCAGATTTTAGAGCTACCATGTCTCTCCTGCTCTTGTTGACTCTGGCCATATTGGTCTACGAAGAGACAAAAATTTAGTGGTCTACGAAGAGACAAAAAATTTGTTTTGGTAAGTAAAGAGACAAAAATTAGTGAAAGGAAGAAGGAAATTTCCACAAACAACGTGGCACTCTTTAGTCTTTACATGGAAACACAAGTGTTCGTCTTTTCCTTTTATCCTTTTCTTTTATTTTTTAATTGAATGACTGAGATCTCTTCTTTTTAACGAATCATATATGGTTATTTTTTAAAATAATTTTTATTTAAAAATATATTAAAATATTTTATATATATTTTTTTAAATTATTTTTAACATAGTATATCAAAAATATCTCAAAATATTAAAAAATATTAATTTAAAATAAAAAGATAAATTTAATTTTTTTTAAAATACTTAAAAACAAAATCTAAAGTATATTAGAGTTGATTTTTCTTTGTTTTTTTTTTTTTTTTTTCCCGTTTCTTTTGAATTGCAGGGAAGTTCTGACATTAACGACAAGGCCCCAAGGCCAGAGATCCTATCGATCCGAAGACTAAGAAAGTACAGGAAAAGGGCATAACAACACAAAATCACAAGTGTAATTCAAGCCCATCTACATCCTTATAGGATAATTTAATATGAAATGGATGTTACGTATGAATTATGAAATGGTTTTTACTCACACAAAAAATCTCTCTCTCTCTCTCTCTCTCTCTCTCTCTCTCACACACACACACACAACATATAAACATAAAATAACCATCTAGGTGGTGGCCCAGTGGTAAGAGCTTGGAACCAAGAGGTTTGCTCCCTCTGTGGTCTCAGGTTCAAACCCTGTGGTTGCTCATATGATGGCCACTGGAGGCTTACATGGTCGTTAACTTCAGGGCCCGTGGGATTAGTCGAGGTGCGCGCAAGCTGGCCCGGACACCCACGTTAAACTAAAAAAAAAACATATAAACATAAAATCATATAATGTTTTTATTTACATGATTTTTCTAAAAACTACATTATATTACACAACATGTCATATTAAACTCTTTGTAATAGTTATTATAATAGAGTTATTGACTTTTCTTCATACAATTTAAATTTTTATATGAGATATTATAATAGTCATGGGGATCCAAGAGTGGAAATTAGAGGAATTAAGAATTATGAGAGTGCTTAGCAGTGTGATAGCGGTTGCTTTTCATATAATTTTTTGTGCCGAAATGTATGTCAATGGTTTTTTTTATTTTTTAAAAATTATTTTTGACATCAGCACATCAAAACGATCCAAATCATACAAATCATATTAAATTTTAACCAAATAAAATTTAAATTTTTTAGAAACATGGTTTGCACCGCGTTCCTAAATATATCCGATAGATATGAATAAAACTTGTCCCCTTGGAGAAAATAATGGCTAAAAGAGTCAAACCCAAGCCACTTACATGGATTCATTAATCCTCCCCTAAATAGTTCATACTATCTGTGAGTAATGCCGAAGAGATTTTTCCGTGGTGATTATTTTTCAGAGTTTTATTTTAAAATATATATTAAAATGTTATTTTTTAAAAAAATATTTTTAATACCAAAACAATATAAAAATATAAAAAATTATTTTAATTTTCTTTTTAAATATCATATCACCCCAAAACACAAATACACATGAATTTATAAAGTTTGTAAGTCAAGCACTAATAAGGGAAACTTTCTACGTTTGTTGATATGTTCCAAAAGAACACAATCACTATCGTACAAATATTCGGTAAAGTGCACGAGCCATCTCGATTTTCTAGTCCATTTTTCCTCGGTTGACTATCTTAGGTGTTCTAAGTAAATAAAATAAAAAAATCTAAGATATAAAAATGTTTGGTTTTTCAGTAAAATTATATCTAAGAGTTTTGGACTTGACTGCAACTCCTGACTTAAAAGTAATATTTATAATATTAATAATAACATTAAACTTGCATAACCTAAGTTTAAATGAGTTTGACTACAATACTAGATCCAATAACCTTGGATGTCGGTTTAGTTGCAAGGTCGTGTCATAAAAATATGATAATTAAATAGATTAATGAAAAAGAAAAAAACAAAGAAAAAAAACCAACAGGAAGAAAAAAACTAATGAAAAAAAAGAAAAAAAAGTCTGAATTAACTGGATTAATCCGTCAAACTTGGGATTCGCGTCATGAAAGTATGATAACTAAATAAAAAAAAATTGACGGGTTAACTGGGTTAAACCGTCAAACCAGGTTAACTCGTCAAGCCCAGGATACATAATTGGATATGATACATTTTTTTTAAATACTAGTGAAATTACATAGTTTTAAAAAAATTAATGAAATAGAATAGTTTATACACATTCAAGTTTATTATTATTTAGAATCTTGATGTAAAAAATTAAAATTTAAACGACATCATTAATATTATCAGAAAACTTGATAAAATAAATCTAGCATATGAAAAAAAAAGCTAGCATACTTACCATCCAAAAATGGAATGTGGAAAATTAAGTTACTATTTGTTTGTGCAGCCTAAGGTGTTTTCTATTTTTTTTTAAAAAAAACTTTATTTTAAATTAATTATTTTTTATATTTTTGGATGGTTTTGATATGATAATGTTAAAAGTAAATTTTTTAAAAATAAAAATAAATATTATTTTCATACCTTTTTAAATAAAAAAATATATATTTTAAAAATATTTACCATAATATATATCAAGCACCTACAAGTAAGTGAAGTAACAGGTTGGTAAAAGGCATAAATATCCGAAACTGATGTTTCTATATCTTGATTACAAGTTATTCTCGGACCAGCAGATAATCTATGTGAGTGGCAAACTTAGAGCTGCAAGTTCATTTTCTTGGCAATGTATCAGATGACGTTGCATCATAAAGACTGCTTTCACTTAACAGGGAGGGCGTTCAGGTTTTCAATTTGTTCATGTTCAAGTCTCTTTCACTTGAGAAAATTCATAAGAGTATAACGCGCTCTGCCCTGTTATCATCTTTCCAGAATCCAGACAGAGATGGGCTAACATGTATATCATTGGAAATGTCCCCACCTCGTCTTTGTTTTCTTGCTGCCATCCTTCCCTGTGTAGGAGGAGGACATCTTATGTGCTTGCAGACAAAACCATTTATCAAGAACACTCAACTTTCCCTCTCAACTCGGTCCTAGTTTTAAGCAGCCAATTTTGATATATCAAAGACACAAATTTGCCTGTCTGCTGTGTTGAGGGTCATGTGGCTGGTATGGTTCGGAGCTCGGGGATTGCAGTAAACCTCATGGCCCCAGTTCTTCCATGTAGTGACTCCTTCCAACTCCCCAGATGTTACCCGGCAACTGCAGCAGCAACTTGCAAGGAACGGGGGCCAGATGGCCGCCCAGTTAATGAACTGGGCACCGCCATCTTGCAGTGTAGAGCTAAATTTTTTTTTTAAAAAGATAAATTATTAATAAATACTTGATATTATATATTATGTATTATATAGATATTCATTATATAGAGAAATTAATTTGAAATATATGTACTAAATCCTATCAAATTAAATTAATATAAGAATACTTTCAAAATGAAAAAACTAACTTGGGTTAATTTTTTTTTTTACAGTTTGGTTTTTTCGGTTATTTTTTTTATTTTATTGATTTAATTGGTTTTTTTCTCAACTCTAAAGTTAACAATAACTAATTTGAATTAATTGATAACCAACAAAAAAAATAAAAATCTGCTAGATATTATTAATATTAATATAAAATGAATTGAAGAAAAACAAAAAGATTAAGGGGGCAATTGCCCCCTTATTACCCTACGTGGCTCCGCCACTGCCTGATTGGATAAGTTATGTGTTACATCCAAACACACAATCAAAGCCTTGCTGTGGTAATATAGTTCCAGAGTTGTCTTCTGGAAAATTTTATTTCGATATTTCTAGGAACATTAAGAAATTTTACGGGGGTGTTTATTCATCAAACAGAGAGAGTAGGCGACATTGGAAGCAAAAGTTGTCCTTGAGGGTAATATCATGGACAAAGACGCAACAAAAACTACTGTGGGGATTGTGCAATCACAATGTAACCAATTTATGTTAGCCAAAGAGGACAATGATCCAGAATAAACTTTTTTTTATATTCCACTCATATATTACGACGCTGTTTGTTTGCTGAAAAGAATTTTTTTTTTAAAGTGAATTATTTTCTGATGTTTGGTAGTGTAATGGAAAATAAGTTGGAAAACACTTTCCAATGTTTGGTTATGTCATGAAAAATGAGCTGGAAAATAACTTATTAATGTTTTATTTTTCTCAAGTTTATTAAAATAATGAGGAACAAATCTTACAAATTAAAAAATTGAATGAGAATGAAATTGAAAAAAAATATAATTTCATAAATTATCTCAAATAAAATAAATAATAATCAAAATAATAGAGATCAAATCTAAAAAATAAAAAAAATGAAAGATGAAGAAATTAAAATAATAATAATTAACATTTCATAAATTATTTTTAAAAAAATAAGTAACAATCAAAAGAATGAGGACCAAATTTGATAGATAAAAATTTTCAATAAAAAATGATAAGGAAAAAGCAAATAACAATTATAAAAATGAGGATCAAAATTAATATAAAAATTAAATTTTAAGAGATGAAATTGAAAAATAAATATTCAAAACAAAATATATATAGCAATCAAAAGTTTGAGGATCAAATTTGATATAATTAGCAAATAATATGATATTTCTAAATTTTTCACAACTTCCAGAAAGTGTTTTCCGCCCAAATTTTCCAGGAAAACACTTTTTTGGAAACCAAACTAAATTTTCCTTTGACTGGAAAGTGTTTTCTGTTGACCAACTTTTCTAATGTCAAACAAACACAGGAAAGTTTGGAAAGTGGTTTCCCAGAAAGTGAATTCCGAGAAACAAACATAGCCTACATATTGTAGAACCGAGATTTTTCAGACATTTTGGCTAGTGATGGTACAAGTCAGGCCACCTGTTCATCGATCAAGTGCAAATTAAAAGAGCAAAGGAGAAAGAAAACATTGCAATAGCAGAGGGGGTATAAAACTTCACATAGCGGAAAACTAACAATGAAAAATGGTTACCGTCCCTTTTTTTTTATTTGCTCGAATCCACGAGAAAGAATGCAATACCCGTTTTTGTGAATAACAAAGTAACGTTTCTGAAAGAAATTCTTATTCAAAATCAAGCATGACTATAATGAGGGAGGGCTGTTTGTATTTATAAGCTGCCAACCCTAATTCTAATAAGAGAATCACTTACGAAAATAAATAACAAAATAAGAGAAAATAGGAAAATTCCTACTAGAGATGTAAATCGAAGCCCTCAACTTAAGTAACAATATTAGCAAATTAAGGACCCCCAATATAGGAGTCTATGTTAAATAAGGAAAAGAGTGGTTGTAGGCAGAATACACTGCTTGGCTCCTAGTGTTTTCTTCCTTGCAAAACTATTATTCCAGTCGGTCTAGGATTCCTTCATCAAGCTGTCCTACATCAGCCTCTCCTGCTTAAAAAGAACGCGTCCTCGAGTTAGTCAGGTGAGAAGAATATTCGTCTGGAGGATGATATTCGAATAGGTCAGTAACATTAAAGGCGGGAGATATGGCCATATCTGTAGGGAGGTCTACTACATATGCATTATCATTAATCTTCCGCAGAATCTAGAAAGGACCAGGCTTCTTGTCGCTTAACTTGGTATATGTTCCTATTAGCATTTTCCCTTTACGTAGATACACCATCACAAGATCTCCTACCTAAAAAGCTTTAGCTCGCCGTTTGTAGTCTACTGCTGCCTTGTACCTGGCATTAGATTCCTTCAGATTCTTCTGCACTTCTTCCTGAATTGCTACAATACTCATACCAGGAAGTTTAGGCAGAGGCACCAAGTCTAAGGCATGACTTAGGGGTTGGCAGTACACAATTTGGAATGGAGTCTTCCTAGTGGACCTATTTAGCATGTTGTTATAAGAAAATTCAACTTAGGCCAAAGTAAGATCCCATCATTTAGATTTCTCCCCAGATAGGAAGTGGATTAAATTTCCAAGAGTTCGGTTTACCACTTCTGTTTGGCCATCGGTTTGAGGGTAATTGGTGCTGCTGAAGTTCAAGGATATGTCAAACCGCTGCCATAAAGTCTTTCAAAAGTGACTTAAACATTTGGTGTCCCAATCTGAAGTGATAGACTTAGGGACCCGTGTAAATGAACAACTTCTTTGAAGAACAAGTTAGCGACATGCACGATATCAGATGTCTTTTTGCATGTGATAAAGTGAGCCATTTTAGAGCATTTGTCCACCATCACAAAGACAGAATCAAATCCATGCTTAGTTTGTGGAAGTCCCAGAAAGAAGTCCATAAAAAAATCTTTCTGAGAAGCAGCTGGAATGGGTAAGGGCATGTATAGACCTATGTTATGAGTTTGTCCTTTGGTTGCTTGGCACGTAGGCAGCGTTTGACATGGCTATCGATATCTCATTTCAACTGGGGCCAATAATACCTCTTTTCTGCAAGGGCTACTATTTTACCATAACCCAGGTGCCCACCCAAGCCACCGCCGTGTAGTTCATGGATCATCTACTCCCGTAATGAGCTCCAGGAAATACACAACTGATTGCCTCAAAATAAATACCTCTCTTGAATATGCATTCTTTCATGAGAGAGTCCCTGCTAACATTTTACCTAGACATGGCTAAAATCCTCATCATCGGCATATAATTCCTTAAGACAGTCGAAACCTATAACTTCAGCACGCATTGTGACAAGTAGTAATACCTTTCGGTTTAGAGCATCAACTACCTTATTTAGCTAACTTGCCTTATGTTTCAGAGTGAAAGTGAATCGTTGTATGAAGGACATCCAACGTGCATGCATCAGGTTCACACTACTCTGGCTATTAATGAATTGCAGTGCGTGATGATCGTTAAAAAGGATGAACTCCCTCTACACTAAGTAGTGCTCCCAAACCTTTAAAGCTCAAAACACAACATATAGTTCAAGCTTATAGGTGGACCATTTCTAGCGAGCATCACTGAGGTTCTCGCTATAAAATGCAATGGGTCTGCCTTTTTGAGAGGACAACACCAATGCCCATAATAGATGCATCACACTTCACTTGAAATAATTTGTCAAAAATCTGGCAGTGCTAAAACTAGGGAAAAAGATAATTTTTCTTTAATCAGTGCAGAGCTTTGCTCTGCTTCAGCTCCCCAATGGAATTTCCCCTTTTTCATGCATTTAGTGATTGGTGCGACGATTCAGCTAAAATTTTTGACAAACCACTAGTAGAATGGTGTGAGGCCATGGAAGCTACACACCTCGCCGACATTCTTTGGGGTAAGTCATTCCCAAATGGCTCAGATTTTTTCTTCGTCGACCTTAATTCCATTAGTACTCACAATAAACCCCAAAAATAATAAACTGATGGTCATGAATTTGCACTTCATTAATGACAACTTATTTTATTGTAACACCGTTAGTCCTTTCCTCAAGTGCTTAAAGTACTCATACTCACTTTGGCTATAAATCAATATATCATCAAAGTACACTACAACAAAGTTGCTAATGAAGGGTTTATGTACCTAATTCATTAGTCACATGAAGGAAGGTACTTGGGGCATTGGTTAGTCCAAATTTCATTAGTCGCATGAAGGTACTCGGGGCGTTGGTTAGTACAAATGGCATTACCAACCATTCGTATAAACCCTTCTTTGTTTTGAAAGCAATTTTCCATTCATTTTCCATTCATCTCTGGGTTTGATGCGAATATGATGGTACCCATTCCTTAAATCAATTTTCAAAAATATTTTGGACATTGACATCATATCTAGCATATCCTCCAGGTGAGGAATAGGAAATCAATACTTAACTGTGATCTTGTTAATAGCCCGATTGTCTATGCACGTGCGCCAACTGCCATATTTCTTTGGTACTAACAAGGTCGACACCGTACAAGGGCTTATACTCTCCCAAACCACTTTTTTTTTTTTTTTTTATCAATTCTTCCACTTGTTCTTGTAGGATCTGACTCTCTTTCGGACTCATCTGATAGTGTGGCTGATTTGGCAAACTAGCTCCTGGAATTAAATCAATCTGGTGCTAAATATCGTGCATGAGGGGTAGCCCATCTGGTAATTCTGACAATATGATTATGTGAAATTTTGCTAGTAAGGGTTGCAGCACCTATGTGTGAAACCCCATAACAAATTATACAAAAAAAGAGGGGAGTTTATAATAATTTAAATTTTTTTATAATACAAAAATAATGTAACTCAAAAAATAATGATGATGATGATAGAATTTATTAATTTTGGAAAAAAAATGGCTTAATTAAGAAAAAGAGAGAAAGATGGGGCTAAAATTGAATTAAGAAGAAATGGGACTATAAATACCTCATTCCTTCTCTCTACTATGGTCGCCTGGATAACATCAAGAAGAGGGGGGATTTTAAATTTTTTCTTCATCAAACCTAAGAGTGAACATCTAAATTAGTATACCTATACAAGCCTTGGAATTATCAAGCGGAGAAAACATATTTGGGTGGAGAATTACCAAAAAGAAAAGTGAAGAATTGGTGAAGAAAAGAGGGGGAAAAGTGGCCGGCTATATGCAAGGAGAAAAAGGCTAAGATTTTTTTAAAGGTTGTGAAGTTTAGATTTCATCCAAATAAGGAGTTTTAATTCCAATTTCTATGAAATTAACTTCAATTTGATTAGAAGTTTCATAATTTTCTTGAATTGAAAATTAGGGTTTTTGAACATGAAATTTTGGGAAAATGCAGAAATGATTGAAATTAAGTAGACTAGAATAGTCTAAGTGCCTTAAAAGATGAAATGAGTACATAGAAGAGAGGAAGGGAATCCTTGATTCCGTTAGGTATGTTTTGGCCAAGAGCCAAACCAATGAGGGAAGAGAAATTTTGGTGGATTAAGTGATTTTTGATGCATAATTTAGTGATAGAAATGATCTTGAATGTGAAGGGATGCAAGGAATTAAAAAAAAAAACAGAGAGAGAACTGATGCAGGGTGACCAACCACTAGAGGGGAAGAAAAGAGGGGAGGAGAACTTATGATTGCTTAATTAACTAACTTGGTACAAATGACCTTGGGAGGTCATAAATGAGCCGGGTTACCATCAATAAAGGGAAGACATGCTTGTATCTGATGAGGAAGTAAGGATTGGAGATAAATTGGAGATACCTTGTCCATTGACGAAACATAGCAGGTTTGTCGCCCTAGTTCCTAAGGGAATTTGGAAATGAAGGTGATAGAATCCAGGAAGGGTACCTTCATATAAGTTGTAGCCGGGAGTGTTAGCTTTCCAATAAGTTTGACCCCACCTAATTTGGAGTTCCGGAACTCCATATACAAATAAAAATCTGAGGGGAGGTCAAGTTGTCACCTCTGCTAGCAGATTCGGTCAAGTCGACAAAACGGCGAGATTTAACCATATTAAAGGTAGAATTCATTTTCTTGCCCTTTGTAAAGCGTGTAACTTTGTGTCATGATCTTTAGAAAAGAATAAAACATGATTGAAATTAAATTCATGATGTTCATTAGGATTACTAATGAGCTGAAATTTTAAAGGATAATAATGGGGGATTTAAGTGAGAGAATAATGATCAAGAGAAATGAATATTATCACCATTTCTGCTGTTATGTTGTGATATGTGGATTAACATGGAATAATGATGGGTATTTGTGGTTTCAGGAGAAACCGCGAGAGGAGTGCAACAACAACAGGGGAACGCAAGTCGAACATCCATAGCAGGTAGGTACTCGATACCTATATCTCCTCTAGTTAATAATTATTTTACCTAACTATTGAACTATATAAATTTGGTGCTTATTGATGAAGAAAAGAAAAAGGGAAAAGTAAAGGTTAAATGACAGGAAAATGGAAAAGAAGAGTTGGATTTAATTTATGGGTTCTTTTGGAGGAAATGAACAGTAACAATGAATTTTAGGAATGATTGTTCCTTGAATTTGATTAGCCTATCCCAGATACGGGAGGCTAATGATGTTAGCCAAGTTGGTTGACATCGGCATTACCGGTACATGGGAGGAGAAATATAAAACTTGATTAACTATTCGAGTTCAAAATAGTTAATGATATTGGCGGGTGCCGTAGATATTGACAAAATTTATGGACTTGATTAGCTTTCTGATGTGAAATCTAATGATGCCAAGAATCCTTGACATCAGCATATCCGAGGACCTCCCAAGGTAACACATCACGTTGATTAACTATTCGGTCCAAAAATAGTTAATGACACCAACGATCGCGTTAGTGTCAGCATTTTCATGAATTTGATTAGTTGACCCAAGGATGAGCAACTAAAGACACTTATGGAGGTCATTAATGTCGGCAGTAGTCTTCCCAATGTGGGGAGAAGTAATTAAAGGAAACAAATTCGATAATCCTTAAAAGGGGTTGGTGGTGGTGTATTGAATTGCATATGACTTAAGTAGGTAGATGTGTTGTATAATATTTCTTCCGTGAATTGTTTGTATTTTAGTTATTTTTAATTATATGGAAAATTTATATTTTGCAGGTCCCTCCCATTCACGTTAGGAGTAGAATTTAGGTTCCTTGATCCCTTTTTGTATAAGTTAGGAACTTCGGGATTATTCATGTAATTTTGTTATGCAATAAACATGTAACCTGAATAGAATAGTATACTTCTTGTATTATTTTATTTTTGGAATATTAAATGTATCAATCTATGCTTATGTTCAGAATGCTAAACTATGTTGTGCTTATGTATGAAATTTCAGTGCTTGGATGGTTCTCTTAATTACTAACTCATGCATGTGATATGAGATGGAGATTGAGTATGAAGATTTGTCCTAAGTATATTCTCGAATGAATTAAATGGTTGATTTGTACCAATTATAGATGTGATTATGGGTGGGATGTGATTATAAATGTGTGCAGGGTAAATTGTCGATAACTTGGGACCTCCCGGTATAGAGGAGACTGCCGAAATTTTATTAGAAATTTCGGTGAACTCAATAAAAAGAAAAATTTACGTTGGAAAATTCTGAATTCAGCTTGTGTAATCATGCCTTCTTCATGATTTTCGCCATCAAGGACTTCGTGTTCATTGTGTGTTCACCATCTAAACAAGTTAATCCTGCTCTGATACCAACTGATGTAGCGAAAAACTAACAACGAAAAAAAGTCACCACCCCTTTTCTCGGATTTGCTCGAATCCACGAGCGAGAATACTATACCCGAATCCACAAGTAACAAAGCAATGTTTATGAAAGAAATTTTTATTCAAAAACAAACGTGACTACAATGAGGGGGGTTGCTTGTATTTATAAGCTGTCAACCCTAATTCTAATAAGAAAATCACTTATGAAAATAAATAGGAAAATAAAAAAATTCCTACTAGAGACGTAAATCAAAGTCCTAAACTTAAGCAATAATATTAGCAAAATAAGGACTCCAATATAGGAGTCTATGTTAAATAAGGAAAAGAGTAGTTGTAGGCAGAATACACTGCTCGGCTCCGGTGTTTTCTTCCCTGCAGAACTATTATTCCAGTCGGTCTAGGATTCCTTCGTCACGCTGTCCTACATCGAAACTAAAAGCTTAAACCCCAGGTTTAAGAAATTACAATGTATCGATTACTCTATGATCTCCTGTGGGGATTGTGCAATGATCTTTGAGACCCCTCGAAGAGATCCAACAAGTAATTCTGTAAATCATCTGCACTGTACTTGATGTGCTTGTCACTAATTTGATTTGTATGTCTTCCGACAAATGTCCGGTAAGCTGGGATCACCTTGAGGGATGTTGAGATTCGCAAATCTTCTCGTAGATGAGCATTTGGGATTGACCACGCTGTCTGCGTCCTGTAAACCTCCTCAAAAGCGGTATAAAAATTCCGAAACCTTTCCTTGAGAAGAGTTCTTGAAGAATTGGAATTCCCCTCTTCCTTTAGTGTAGCGAGGATAGAACTCCAGGTATTTCTTTCATAGTTTATCTCATGCTGCTGGAATTTCCAGTTGTGCTTTCGAATCCACCCATCTCCAAGTATAGACTGAAGATTCGAATTCACAACTTTTTGAGCCATGTGATGAATGTTGTTCATCAAGAATATGTGCTGCAAAGAAGCATCTCTATATAGCTTGGCCTTGTCATCAAGATTGCATTCTAGAATTGAAGCAACTGATCGGAAGTGGAGGGCCAGTGGTGAACCATCGCATGCACCTTCTCTAGCGTTCTCTTCTTCTGTAGATGGATTAATGTCAGGGGACAATGACATGGTATCCTCTCCATCTTGGTCCTTGAGGAGAAAATTGAGAGTTTCCCGGTAGCCAGTGAGAGCATTGAGGTAACTCATAACATACTTGGTGAGGGGATGAACTCCACCTCCTGCAATAGGGTTAGTTGAGGTGCTCGTTGAAATAGCATTTTCAAATTCGATAAATGCTGCCTTTACAGAGTCCCCCAATCTCCTTAGAACTTTTCGACAGTAAATTCTAACACGAGCACCAGCCTCATCTGCAAATAAGGAATCTATGTCTGGAAGAAGATCTGCTAGGACCTCATACATATCAAGTATAGGAAACAGCTTTTCTGGTTTATGGGGACCATTAGATACAGCTTCACCAAAATTTAAAAGCCGCAGCACTGAAGCCTTTGGAGCCTCAGCAAAAGAAACCAAATCAACTGTTCCCAGATCCCCAAAAATCTGTTCAGATAGACATTTCTCACTAGCAAGATAGATCCGCACAAAGATCTTCATAGTCCGAACCCATCTCCTGATCTTGGAATTTATTCTGTCCCACCCCAATCTCTGCACATCTTCAATGCTCAGTTTCTCCATTTCAAGAATAAGGAGAAACTCATCTAAGGCATCCCGTCGAATCCACCCATCTCCGAGTATAGACTGAAGATTCGAATTCACAACTTCTTGTGCCATGTAATGCATGTTGTTCATCAAGAATACGTGCTGTAAAGAAGCATCTCTAAATGACTTGGCCCTGTTGAAGAGCTCGTATTCTAAAATGGAAGCAACCAATCGAAAGTAGAGAGCCACTGGGGAAATGTCGCATGTGCCTCCATTTATGCTCTCTTCCTCTGTAGCCGTACTTAGCAGGAAGCAATTGGATGGCCATTTTAGAAGTGAAGCATCCAATCCCAGTTGGAGAGAAATTGGGGAAAAGTTGGATGTATCTCCACTTATGCGCTCTTCTTGCATAGCTGAACTCATCGGGGAGCCACTGTAAAGCCATTTTAGAATTGAGGCATTTGATCGAAAGGAGTGAGCAATTGGGGAAAAGTCGCATGTGCCTCCACTTATGTTCTCTTCTTCCACATCTGAACTCTTGCAAGGGGATGCTAACATGGGATCTTCCCCATCATAGTCCCTGAGGAGAAAATTAAGGGTCTCGCTGTAGTCAGCGAGAGTACTGATGTACTTCATTACATATTTGGTGAGAGGGTGAATTCCTTCAGATGGAATGTTCGCAAAAGAATCTCTCGTAATGTATGTAACAATGTAATTCGGAAATTCATGAAGTGTTCGCCTCACAGAGTCAGCCAATCCCCTTAGAACCTCATCACTGTAAACTCTAACTCGAGAAAAATCCTTGTCGGAGTACAAAGAATCTACATTTGGATGAAGACCAGCCAGGACCTCGTATATGTCAAGATTATGGAACAGCTTTTCTGGATTTAGGGGATAAATAGATATGTCTTTCCCAAAATACTTCAATAGCAGCAAGATTAAATCCCCAGACAAAGAAACCAAATTAACCGTACTGAGTTCCCCAAAAATCTGTCCCGAGAGCCATTTCTCACTAGCAAGATAGACACGTACAAAGATCTTCATATTCTGAATCCATCTCTTGTTCTTCGATTTTATGCTGTCCAACTCTGATTCGAAGTTGTCCCTCTTCGAGCATAGCACATCTTCAATTCTCGGTTTCTCCTTTTCAAGATTGAATAGACACTCATTCCAGGCATCTCTTCGAAGGTTAATATATGCCAGAGAACATTCATCACCATAACCAGAAATGAACATCAAATTTGCAATTCGTCTGAGCTCAGAAATGACATCATATTGAACCAAATCAATGATGAACTCCTCTGAATTTCTGTTAAAAATACATCTATCATCTGAGTTCTCAACCAAGTAATCCCCAGGAGAGATTTTTGAGACTCTATTGGCAGCACTTAAGAAAACAGAAGCATGGTTTGGCTCGAAGGGTTTTCTGTTTTCAACAAGCGTGTGCTTGAACACCTCCTCAAGCCTTTTCATTGCCAGTTGAAGAACTTTTTGAGCCCTCTGTAGCATCTTCTTTTTGCTGTCATCATTCCGACACAACAAAGTCTCCAGTCTTTCATTCAGCTCTCGGACTTCACCAGCAGCATTCAGATACGCAGTAGCTTGATCAAGATGCGAGTCCCAGATCATAGGCCAATGTCTATCCCAACTCATAATCTTCTCCTGAATAACATTTAGCCTTTTTTCAATCTTGTTATTTTCATCAGCCTTTCTTTCGCCGATTGTGATTGTGGTAGTTAATTGGGTATGAAGGTCGCCCAAAATCTCCATCTCGTCATCTGTAAGATTCTTTCTTGCTTCACCGCAGCAATAAGGTTTCCTTCCCCTTCTAATTCTGGAATCACCATGTCAGGGTCCCCCATAG
This sequence comes from Populus simonii, assembly GCA_007827005.2. Taxonomy (NCBI): domain Eukaryota; kingdom Viridiplantae; phylum Streptophyta; class Magnoliopsida; order Malpighiales; family Salicaceae; genus Populus; species Populus simonii. The sequence goes on from CM017480.2 coordinate 9,124,254, forward strand.
ATTACAAATCGAAGATCACCAACAATCACAACCTCGATAGTCAATAATCAGAATATTGAACCACAAATCCTGAATTTCAACTACACCTCTAAGATTACCTTTGACGTTGCTAAAGTAGCCTCTAAACTCTAAGCTATAGACTTCGATTCCCAAAAATCACAGCACTAAATGCTACTCTGTTGGCTGGAAATTTAGAACATTAATTTTCCAAACCGAAATATAAACTCTTTTGCTGGAGTTCTCAAGCAACTAACCAGTGAAGGAAATCTTGAGTGCTTGCTGCAATTAAGCACCGTGATTCAAGAACTGATTACAGGAAAGAAAATGAAAATAATTGCATAAGCTTAAGACCAGAACAATGAGAACTTTCAGTACACTAGAAAGAATCACTATGATCAACCGTATCAGTAGACAGCTCAACAGTGATAAAAAAAACATTGAAACCCAATTCACTTGTGCGCGCGCGCGCGCGCATTTCCATAAATTTCGACAAAAATATCTTTAAATTTTATTAATCATCACATATATTAAAAAGAAATTATTAAATATATTATCTTCTCTTTTAAGAAATTCTACATGTCAAAATTAAAAAAAAAATCCATATAAAGAGAATATTTATCTCTTTATATGTATAGACATATTATTTTGTTTTATTTATTATTAATTTTCTTGAGAAGATCATTATTCAATCTTTAAGAATCATTGATACATGCTCACAGTCTCAAGATCATGGCATATGATGGCATAATAAACATAAACATATCTGAAATGAACAGGGCCAAGACAAGCTAAAGACAATCAAACAAAGAAAGGAATGGAAGGACAACGCATATTTTAGATTTTGCAGTTAAGAGATGAACAAGCAAGCATCCGATTTATTTTCCTGAGAATACTAAGAGCTAAAACTGACCTTCTTTCGTAGCTTTTTATCAACTTAAGCAGACATTGGAGCCACCGTCTCTCTCGGCTCTTCTTTTTCTATCCAGTAAAAAGTGTTGGCACCAGAGTTCAGCTATAATGGTCATACGCAGATACTACGACATTTCTTTCCGACAGGGAAACAGGAAGTTTCCTCGCAGTGCGTGGAACTCTTCCATGCATTTAACCCCCAAAAAGTCAAACAAATATATTTCTTTTTTACTTCTTTGATTGATTGAGGTCTCTTGTTTGGGAATTTCTCTGCTCTTTGATTCGGAGGGAAAGTTTCTTGGATTAATAAGGCTCAAAGGACTACAGGTGCGAAGGAACATCCATCAAAATACTTACGAAGAACAGATAGAAGGCCCAATAATAAAAAAATCGCAAGTTTAATCCAAACCCAAATGCATCCATGTGAGATCATTTGGACTTTCTACCATGTTGGTCAAATCTAAAAACAAGTTAACATGAAACATGATTTAAATTGTTTTTTTTTTATTATTAAAAGAGTGTTTGAAAGTAATTTTTTTTAAATATATTAAAATAATATATTTTTTATTTTTAAAAAATTATTTAGAATATCAATACATTAAAACGACATGAAAACATGAAAAAAATAATTATTTTTTAAAAATTAAATTTTAACAAACTTTTATTTGATCGCAATCTCAAATAAAATCTAAATTAATTATTAATTTAATAAAGCCAGTTGACATGAAATCTCAAATAAATCCTAAATTAACTATTGATTTAATAAATCCAGTTGTTTTGATAAAAACTCCATCAAGATCTATTCTGGTCAGGTAAAAAAAAACACAAATTACTTAGAGTAGTATTTAAAACTTAGACGGGCTTATGTTAACTAAAAAAATCTTTACCAACTCATTAAAACTCACGTGTAATTGATTTAATTTAGTTTTAATGCTATTTATTAAGGTAATTAATCTATTAGATGTTATTGAAAGGATTGACTTCCTCCTCGTAACTCGTAAATCTAGATTGGATCTGGCTTTCAGCCAAACTATTTTTTATTAACATAAAATTTTAAAAATACAGTAATACCACAAAAACAAACATACTATAATTCATCAAGTAGTCACACTAATTGAATTTAACAATATTTATTATTATTATAATTTTATATTTGATAATAAGGAATATTTTGAACCATCTATATGTAAAAATTAATTATTTATTTATGATTATTGTGTCTTTATAAGTTGCAAAAAATAAGAGAAACTTTCTATGCCGTTGATCGCTAACGAGCACGTGATACAAATATTATGTAAAGGTGCACTGTTTGACTATACACGAGACATCTCAGTTTTCTAGTCCATTCTTCCTTGTTGACTTTCTCAGGCATTGCTGTGAAACGGGTCACGTACATTACCTGTACAGCTCAACCATGTACTTTAAAATAATAATAATAATAATAAAAAAAATAGAATAGTTTGTACAAGTCGTGATTAGAAGATGGGACATTCAAGTTTATAGTTATAAATCTTGATATTTAAAAAAATAAAAAGAAAAAAGAAACATGATGACTAATATTATGGGAAAAATCTTGACAATATAAATTTAAAATATGAAGAAAGGCAATTAATAATGACTCGAGTATATTATATTTATTATCTTATTTTTTTTTATCTTTTTAAATTGCTTTAATATGATAACATTAAAAATAAATTTTTTAAAAATAAAAAGATATTATTTTATATTTTTTCAAGAAAAAAACATTTTTTTTTAAAATAACATTATTATAATTCCAAAGACTAACTAAGATGGGTTAGAGGCATAAAATCAGAAACTGATGTTTCTATGTCTTGATTACACGTTATTCTGGGACCAACACATGATCTATGTGAGTGGCAAACTTAGAGCTCCAAGTTCATGTTCTTGAGATGTATCAGATGACCTTGCATCATAAAGACTGCTTTCATTTAACAGGGAGGGCGTACAGATGTTCAATTTGCTCATGTTCAAGTCTCTTTCACTTGGGAAAAGTCATAAGAGTATAACGCGCTCTACCCTGTTATCATCTTTCCAGAATCCAGACAGTGATGGGCTAACATGTATATCAATGGAAATGTCCCCACCTCGTCTTTGTTTTCTTGCTGCCATCCTTCCCTGTGTAGGAGGAGGACATCGTATGTGCTTGCAGACAAAACCATTTATCAAGGACACTCAACTTTCCCTCTCGACTCGGTCCTAGTTTTAAGCAGCCAATTTTGATATATCAAAGACACAAATTTGCCTGTCTGCTGTGTTGAGGGTCATGTGGCTGGTATGGTTCAGAGCTCGGGGATTGCAGTAAACCTCATGGCCCCAGTTCTTCCATGTAGTGACTCCTTCCAACTCCCCAGATGTTACCCGGCAACTGCAGCAGCAACTTGCAAGGAACGTGGGCCAGATGGCCGCCCAGTTAATGAACTGGGCACCTCCATCGTACCTGATTGGATCAGTTACGTGTTGCATCCAAATATTCAATCGAAGCCTTGCTGTGGTAATAAAGTTCCAGAGTCGTCTTCTGGGAATTTTTATTTCGATATTTCTAAGAACATTAAGAAATTTTACCGTGGTGTTTATTCATCGAACAGAGAGAGCAGGTGACATTGGAAACAAAACCTGTCCTCGAGGGTAATATAATGGACAAAGATGCAACTAAAACTGCTGTGGGGATTGTGCAATCACAATCTAACCAGTTTATGTTAGCTAGCCAAAGAGGACAATGATACAGGATAAACCTTTTTTTTTTTATTCCACTCATACATTACATATTGTAGAACCGAGATTTTCCAGACATTTTGGCTAGTGATGGTACGAGCCAGGCCACCTTGGCCTTTTATCGATCAAGTGCAAATTAGAAGAGCGGAGGAGAAAGAAAATATTACAATAGCAGAGGAGGTATAAAACTAAAAGCCTAAACCCCAGGTTTAAGAAATTACAAAGTCGATTACTCTATGATCTCCTGTGGGGATTGTGCAATGATCTTTGAGACCCCTCAAAGAGATCCAACAAGTAATTCTGTAAATCATCTGCACTGTACTTGATGTGCTTGTCACTAATTTGATTTGTATGTCTTCCGACAAATGTCCGGTAAGCTTGGATCACCTTGAGGGATGTTGAGATTCGCAAATCTTCTCGTAGATGAGCATTTGGGATTGACCACGCTGTCTGTGTCCTGTAAACCTCCTCAAAAGCGGTATAAAAATTCCGAAACCTTTCCTTGAGAAGAGTTCTTGAAGGATTGGAATTCCCCTCTTCCTTCAGTATAGCGAGGATAGAACTCCAGGTATTTCTTTCATAGTTTATCTCATGCTGCTGGAATTTCCAGTTGTGCTTTCGAATCCACCCATCTCCAAGTATAGACTGAAGATTCGAATTCATAACTTTTTGAGCCATGTAATGAATGTTGTTCATCAAGAATATGTGCTGCAAAGAAGCATCTCTATATAGCTTGGCCTTGTCATCAAGATTGCATTCTAGAATTGAAGCAACTGATCGGAAGTGGAGCGCCAGTGGTGAACCATCGCATGCACCTTCTCTAGCGTTCTCTTCTTCTGTAGATGGATTAATGTCAGGGGACAATGACATGGTATCCTCTCCATCTTGGTCCTTGAGGAGAAAATTGAGAGTTTCCCGGTAGCCAGTGAGAGCATTGAGGTAATTCATAACATACTTGGTGAGGGGATGAATTCCACCTCCTGCAATAGGGTTTGTTGAGGTGCTTGTTGAAATAGCATTTTCAAATTCGAGAAATGCTGCCCTCACAGAGTCCCCCAATCTCCTTAGAACTTCTCGACAGTCAATTCTAACACGAGCACCAGCCTCATCTGCATATAAGGAATCTATGTCTGGAAGAAGATCTGCAAGGACCTCATACATATCAAGTATAGGAAACAGCTTTTCTGGTTTATGGGGACCAATAGATACAGCTTCACCAAAATTTAAAAGCCGCAGCATTGAAGCCTTTGAAACCTCAGCAAAAGAAACCAAATTAACTGTTCCCAGATCCCAAAAAATCTGTTCAGATAGACATTTCTCACTAGCAAGATAGACCCGCACAAAGATCTTCATCGTCCGAACCCATCTCCTGATCTTGGAATTTAAGCTGCCCCACTCCAATCTCAGCACATCTTCAATGCTCAGTTTCTCGATTTCAAGAATAAGGAGAAACTCATCCAAGGCATCCCGTCGAACACTAACATATGCCTGGGAACATTCATGACCATAACCAGAAATGAACATCAAATTTGCAATGCATCTGAGCTCAGGAATCGTGTTAGGATTGACTAAATCAACAATATATTCCTCTGAATTTCTGCTAACACTATCTCTATGCTGAGATTCCTCGAATGATTCATCCCCAAGAGAAACTACTGAGCCAGCATCCTCTTCACTTGAACGAAAAGACATATGTTCTGGCTCAAATGGTTGCCTGTTTTGAATGAGCATATGCTTAAACTCTTCCTCAAGCCTTGCCATTGCGATTTGAAGAACATCATGCGCCCTCCTTAGCAGCTCCTTTTCTCCATCATCTTTCAAACACATAGCCTCCAGCTTTTCTGTCAATTTTCGTACTTCATCAGCAGAATTTATATACTCATTAGCTTCATTGGGACCCAAGTCCCAGATCATAGACTGATCTGTCTCCCAGATGATAATCTTGTCCTGAATAACATTTAGCCTGCCTTCATCATCACTTATTTCATCAACCTCATTTTCACTGATGGTGGTTATGGTAGTCAATTGGGTGCCAAGCTCTGCCAAGATCCTCTTCGCATCATCTGTGAGGTTCCTTTTCGACCCTAGTGCCCTCACAATCTGTTTTGCAGCAGCAATTAAGTTTTCTTCTCCTTCTAATTCAGGAACCGCTGCGTCATACTCCCCCATAGCTAGAAAGTTCACAAAGAATAGCGATCACAAACTCCCAACCAATCCCTTTGTTTGATCAACAACCAGAACTGAACCCCAATCCTGCAACCACGCCTCTTAATAATTGTCTTCCAAACTCTGAGCTATAGACTTCATTACCCTAAAGGCTGAGCAATACATGCTACTCTCTGATCTTACCTGGAAAACCACACATTAGTTTTCCAAAACCAAATTCCAAATACTTGCGTATCCAATGCCAAATGGTAAGAGGAGATAACAAGTACAACTTAAAAATTGAAACTTCGCATTGTCGGTTAGAGGACTGCAAGATCATTAACTGCTTCAAGAAAAAAAAAATAAAAGAAGTAACTTCAAATCTACAAACAGCAAGAACAAAGAAAGGCAATAAAAACCCAGTTCATTCAGCACTACATATCAATCATTCATACAAAAAATGACCAAAAAGGAGACGGAATCTCAAGCACACGAGGGTAACATAGAAAAATATGCATGTAACACAAATGAGGTTCTAAAGATTTGGCATAGTCATAGACAAAAGCAAGCTACATATAAAGAACAAAACTTGATTTACTCCTCAGAAAAAGATCAGCAAGATCTAAAAGGATAGTAATAATAAAAGAAAAGGCAGATAGAAAAAGAAACATCAACCAGTCGAGAAATCAAAGTAGAACTGACTGACCTTTCTTCTTTTGAAGCTTTTAAAGTAAAGGGTTTTCGCCTTGGAGATATCTTATCAGGTTGCTTTTGCAAGTTGCTTGCAGGCTGCAATCTCTCTCTCTCTCTCTCTGTTCCCTATTTTAAGGAGAAGAAGAATACAAGTCCTTCGTTATGGATTTCTATGTGGCATCTGACCAAACTGTTTTACGCGGAAAAATAAAGGACTTTTTCTTTTTATTTGTCTTAAATATCAGATATTTATATTTCCCTCAGTTTTAGAGAAAATTTAAAATTACAGTAGAGTAGATATTTTTTATTTAAAAATATATTAAAATAATTTTTTTTAATTTTTAAAATTTATTTTTAAAATCAACATATCAAAATAATTTAAAAATAAAAAAATATAATTTAAAAATAAAAAAACTCAAAACCACAGTACCAAAGGAATCTATGATATATAAAAAGTAAAAAACGAGTTAGAGAATTCATGAATTAATAAGTATATATTTAACCTTTTCTAGATTAAATTTTTAAAAAATAATAAAATATTTCTGGACTTCATTTTATGGATAATATTATAAAATTTATTTTTTTATTCACGTTTATTTTATTTTAAGGTCCTGTTTATTTTTTATTTTAAAAGCGTTTTTTTAAAAAATAAATTTTTTTATTTTTTTATTTTAAATTAATATTTTTTGGTATTTTCATATATATGTTAATATCAAAAATAACTTTTTAAAAATAAAAAATATATTATTTTAATATATCTCTAAATAAAATTACTTTAAAAAACAATCTTAAACATTTTTATATACACTTACATCCTTTTCTCAATAAAAAGAAAAGCGTATGGTAGTGTTTTTTTTTATTTTAGAAACTGAAGTAATCATTACATCCTGTGGGGTTTTTTTTAATTTTTTTTTTTAAGTCTGATAATGCTATTTTAGAATTGGGATTGGATTTGGTTCATTTTTACTTTATAAGATAATCAATTTGCTAATTTTATTGTAGATTTGGTTCGATTGGGATTGGATTATATGTTGTAAATTATGTTATCTTTAACTTGAAGAGTGTAGCTCAACTGATTAAGTTATAGGTTTGCTCTTTAGAGGTCACTAATTTAAATTTTACAAACCTCAGAATAACTGGAAGCTTACATAATCGTTAACTTCAAGGCCCATGAGATTAGTTTAGGTACATGCAAACTGGTCCGGACATTCATGTTAATAAAAAAAACAAATTATGTTATCTTTGTTTTAAGCAGCACATAAACTAAAACTTTACCTATTTTATTGGTTTCTTTTTGTTGATTCTTCAATTTCTTACAAAACTATGTCTAGATCGGCTTTTATATTGGTTAAAAGGGCATTAGATTAGATTAAATTAAATTAAAATGATATTGATTCTCCAAGAGATTTCATTGTTCAGACGTCATAGATCACTATTAGTTTTAATAATAATTTTTGTTTTTGTTTTGGTCACTGAATTTATTTATTTTATAATTTTATCTGTGTATATGTTGTTTGTGATGTTTGATGGGTTAATAGTTTATTCTCTCTGCATCATATTCTTGACGGTCAAAGGTTTTTATCACACTTCAGAATTTGAATGAAGGCCCATTTAATAAGATATAATTTAAATTTGTGCCATAAAATCACAATTAAAAAAAAAGATTAAATTAAACAAAAACAGAGGATTTTCACAAATTAAAAAAAGGGTGCGTCTTTGTCCACATATTATCAATTGACTTGCTGTTTTGGTCCTTTTAGTTTTAAGCTGTGGACTAAAATTTTATTTTATTTTATTTATATTTCAACAGTTAAATTTAAGAGGAAAGGAGATATAAAAGGTCGTTGAAAAAAAAATAGAGAGCGGAAAACTTGATTTTCGTGTTAATAGATTTAGTTGACTAAATGAGTGTCATTAAAATGCTTTTTATTTTTTATCTTGCTAAAAAAATTACATCAAGCCTCGAAAAGTTTTTTTTATTCAAGTTAATTTTCTGAATTTTCAATCATTTTGAAATTATAGCATGAAACGAGGTATTATTTATATATATATATATATATATTTTTTTTTAGGCTAGGTATGTTGGTCCACTTAGGCCCAAGCATCTAGTTTTTTTTTTGTACAGCTCTTTGTTATTGTTATTATTGTTGTTGTTAAAATTTAATTTTAATATTTTTTTTCAAGTAAGATTATAACATTGTTTTTATAATATTAGCGAGCATTATTTTTTTTACAGTCCTTTATGATTTTATTTTAATTTACTTTGTTTTCTTAGATTTATTCTTTGTTTGTGTTGCAAAAGCTTATTTTTATTAATATATAATTAAATAGAAAATAGATTTCAAGGATTTTTGTGCATCAACACGTGTGTATAGTATATTATTCCTATATTTTTTTAATATTTTTATGTTAAAATTATCAAAATATAATTTATTTCAGTAAAGTTTTCTTTTATAATTCTTGTAAGAAAATGTCAAAATAAAGGAAGTGAATTAATAAGATAAATAGGTTTTAAATAAAGAGATATTTTTTATCCTATTTCAAATCATTCAATTAGATTTTTTATATTTATTCTAATTTCTTTCATTATTTATAAATAAAGAACACGTCTTGAAAAAAAAATATTTTTTGTTGAAAAAGTATATTAATAAGAAAAAACAATATACTAGAAAATTATTTTGTTTTAATGGAATTTCAATTATTATATTTCTTATAAAAATAATTTTATTGCTATATAATTAAAATAAAAAAATTAAATAATTCCCTGAGACATAATATAATATACATTGACATATAACTTTTAATTATTTTTTTATTAAACTCAATCATTAATTTTTCAGTTAACAAATAAAACTTTCCATGATGTTAGAAAAACACTTGCTTGTCTTTTTTTAACATTAAAAATTAACTTTTGATCTTGCCAACAGTGGACTGGAGAGCGCGCTAGTCTGAACTCATTGACCTGATCCTTTTTTTTTTTTTTTTCTCATTTATTGATTAATATTTCTATCTTGTCAAGAACCTACCTATACCTACTTCAGTTGATTTTGTGCTGGATGATTTAATTCATTTTTTATTGGTGAGATACTTAAAGCTATAGTTATTTAATTTGATTATGAGATTAACTCGGTGAAGTGGCTGGGTTCCTAGTTATATAGATTGATTGCAGTTAATTTTGAAAAATTAAAAAAATATTTAATATTTTAATATTTTATTTTAAAAAAAATTAAAAAAATATTTTTTTATGAATGTATGTTAAATATAGTTATTTTACATTTAAAAAATCAAGAAACAATTCATTTTAATGAAAGCTATATATATCCATAGTTTTTAGATCCGGCCCACTGGTCAGCCCGGTCCAAGACTCGGGTTTCGGATTTTGACCAGGTCATTTGTTTTTTTTTAATCAAAACGACTTCGTTTTAGTTAAAAAAAATAAAAGTCAACAGATTGTAACTGGGTTTTTGACCGAGTTGCCGGGTCAACCCGTCAGGTCAGCAAGTCACACCGGATTTTTCCTTCCCCTGTTTTTTCTTCAACTCGGCCTGGTTCTAGCCCCAGGTCGACCGGGTCCTGGGTCGACTCGCCGGGCCGATCGAGTTTTAAAACTATGGTTATTTCATATTAAAAATTTAAGAAACAATTCATGTAGACACAAACTATTAAAATATATACAAGGTCAAGTAGTCATAAATTAATTATATATTTTTTGAATTTATTAAAAAATATATTAAAAATAATTGGGTTTTACCCGAGTTTTAAGTTAACTTGAAAAATCACACAAATTTGACCAGACCAATTGAAAACCCAAGTTTTTTTTATTTGAAACCCGATCAAGATCCTGGGTTGTCCAAGTCCAAGTCCAAAATCAACTCGTCGAAGTAGGTCTAACCCGTAACAATGAGTACGGTTACTTTAATTATTTTTCAAACACTTATAATTAATTTTTACACATGAAATACTTATTGGTAAATATAAATTTGATCAATTAAGATTTGATTGTAAAGATTTATTTTTATTTTGAACGAGGATTGTACTTCAACAAAGACAATCTCAAACCATCCGTATCTGGCCGGTTAAATATCACCAAAATATTTAGATTTATTTTTTAAAAAATTCACAAGGTCAAACATTAAAATTATATTTAATGAGTTGTTTTAAATTATCTAAAAATAAATCTAATTTCAATCGGTGGGTAAAGTAGTTCGTAATTGATGGAGAAACTATGGCGAAAGTGACGGCAAGACTGTTGCTCGGAATCAATCATTTAGGTTGAAATTTGATTAACACTTTTCATTTGATGAAACTAGATTTGAACATGTTTTTTAAAATATTTTTTTAATAAAGTATTAAATTAATGTATTTTTAAATATTTTTTTATATAAATTTGATATAATGATATCAAAAAATTAATATATATATATATATATTAATTTAATTAAAATATACTTTTAATTTTTTTTTAAACCTCATTAAAAAGTTTAGTGATTTGTCTGTTTTTTATTATTATTATTAGTTTTTGTTAACGTGAGTGTCCAGGTAAGCTTACGCGCACCTCGATTAATTTCTCAAGATCCTAAAATTAACGACCATGTAAGCTTCCAAATCCTGAGATTTGTGGCACTCGAATCAGTGATTTGTGAGGAGTAAATTCAGGACCTGACTTGTTGAGCTGCATCCTTCAAGGTTGGCTGCTTTTTTTTTATGATTAACGTAAATATTTAAATCAGTTTGCACATATTTTAACTAATTTCACGGATTAATAACTATATAAATCTCAATTGACCATAAGTGAACATGAAAAGACTTAAATCTACTATGATTTGAATAATAAATACAAAATCTAAGAGCTAGGATTGAGTTGACTGTTTCTTATTATTACCAATACCTGTGATATCTATTCATCTTTTTTTGAAATAATTTTTTCTATCTAGGTGGTGGTTTAGTGGTAAACGTTTGAGACCAAGAGGTTTGGTCTATCTGTGGTCTCAGGTTCAAGCTCTGTGGTTGCTCATATGATGGCCACTGGAGGCTTACATGGTCGCTAATTTCAGGGCCCGTGGGATTAGTTGAGGTACACGCAAGCTGGCCCGGACACCGATATTAAACTAAAAAAAAAAATTCCACAAAGAGCCAACGTCCCAAGGAACATCAGTCTCCAAAAAGATTGAAGTGCCTTGTTCAGAATAATAATAATTAAAAAAGAAGAAGAAGAAGCAAAAGTGATGTCATGGACTGGAAAATGATGTTAATTAATATAAATAATTCTTCCACGACATCCATACAAAAAGTAGATAGACATCAAGGCAAAAACAATTCAATCAAGAAAAAGCTGACCAGTCAATGTTTGAATTTGTTTTTAAATTGCGTATTCTGAAGAAAAAAAGTTTTTTAAAAATAATATGACCAAACTTTTTAAAACAAATTCAAAGTTGATGGGTTACTGTTTGGAAATGTAAGGAAATCTGTGTTTTCAAAAAAAATATTTTTTTTTTATATTTTCAATCGTTTTAATGCGTTAATATTAAAAATAATTTTTAAAAAATAAAAAAAATATTATTTTAATATATTTTAACAAGAAAAATACTTTAAAAAACAACAGTTAATACATTCCTAAACAAGCATGTAGCATTAACATTAAGCTGGAAATAACATGATCTACTTTTTATTTTTTAATTTAATTTAAGATTTAATATAATACTTAAGCTTTACAAGTTAAAAAAACTGATTAGGGAATAAAATAAAGTTTGTAAATCAGTTATTTTGATAACCCAAGATTTTGAAACAAGTAAAAAGTTATGATAAATAGGTAAATATTAAAAATAAATAGTAAATAAAACAAACTTTTTATTCTGTACGAGAAGATAATTTTGTTTAGAAAAAATAGGAATGGGATTAGGGTTCATGTTTGTGTGATATAGAACTAATTTAAAAATACAGATAAGTATTGAGAATAAAAAACACGTAGAACAAAATATTTATCCTAAATAATTTTTATTAAAAAGGGCAGGAATTAGATTAGGGTTTATGCAGAAAAAAAATCAATTAAAAACAGATAAAACAATTTTTTTATCCAGTAAAGAAAAGGAACGGATTGGATTCGAACTAAAGCACAATCACAGAGCAAAACCCTCTCCATTCCATCTGCCTCTCCCTGCTCTTACACAGTCAAACTCTTTCTTCCTACTGAAATTCCTCAATGGTTATATAAAATCTCTGTCTACATTGCAACAATAACAACACGAAAGAAACTATGTTTTACTAAATTGGAGAGATTTTTCTTTCCTTTTTTGTTTTATTTCAAGACCTAGGAAGGGGATCCCCTTTCAAGAATGATTTGAATAGCTGAAGAGCTGCTCTGGGCTTGAAAAGTGGCACTTCATGGCCAGCCCCTCTCACTGTTGCAAATGTCAGCCCTTCGTATACCTCTGTCCAGCCTCCCACCTTCACAAACATCCAAACACAACAATTCAAAAACCCTTCCCTTTCTTAACATACAGATTCATTTCCATATCTAGTTAGTTTGAAGATTCGTATCCGAGATTGATTTACTGATATTAAAAATAAATTTTAAAAAGTAAAATAATAATCAAATGGTGTTAGATTCTGGTAAATGACAAAGTTCGTTAGCCTCGATCTCGTTGACTTTGTATCCTAACAATCTGTTGAAATATATTAAACAAGGACTAATTCTTGCAGGTTTCCCTAGTGGGATTATAAGCATATTATCACAACATTCTATCAATTCCAGTATAACATAAACAAAGAACACGGGACAGAATCCTTACCTGCTTCTTAACATACCAAGGATACCATGGGATCTTTGTTGCTAATTTAAGATTTGCAAGGGAATATCTAGTAGCTGTAACTGGGACCACTGAGTCGACGTCGCCACTGCAGTGGATCGATAGGAGAAAAAAAAGTGATTAACTGTTAAAAATTATATATGAAAAAGTATGCTGTAGAGTTGTTAGATTAACCAAGACAAATACCTCACCTGAATACCCAAATCCTCAATCCACTAGCAAGCATTTCTCTGTAAATTGGGAGAACTGAAACATCCGAGTCGTTCCAGTTGCGATTTAGGACCTCACTGTATAAGCAAAAACATCAGTTTAGTTGTTGGAGTAAATGCATGGATTCCCTTGATTTTTTTTGTCAGTGCAGTTGCCTAGAGCTCTGGTAATTCACCTGCAAGCAGTCCACTTGTATGGAATCTTGGTCACATTGGCATGAAGTTCTTTCTGCACATCCGGCCTATTGTAATAGATCTCAGCATATTTTTCAGTACAAGGATCATAGCCAGATATTTGTCGGAAAACCTGATAGTTATAGAAAAAATAGGAGATATATCAATCATTTTGTACCTAAGCATATAGCATATGATTTTTTTTTTTTGACAAAATCTACCCAGAAATACCAGTCTTATCAGTATTGCTAAAGCTTTATTTATATATATACCTTATGGGGATGGTGAGGCAATCGAATAGTGTGACGAGTGGAGGTGCTGCCATCAGAGTTGTTACAAGGGGGTGAATAAATGTTGTACTGGTCAATATTGCCAAATTCTTGATCCATGGCATAGCTATATAATGATTCACATTCGTCTGACTCCTTCTGCCTTCGAAAATCACAAGTGTTGACGAGCTGCTGATATGTTTTATCAGAGATCATTGCATGGCTCCACCAGTATGTCACTGTTCCAAGGTTGTCATAATAGTTGTCTGTAACTGCATTCCCAACCTGGAATCCATTTCATAATAATTTATAGATTATATAAATGCAATACACGGGGACCTAATTGTCTGATGAATATACAATTTATAGATTATATAACTGAAATCACTTTGACGTTTTACAAAACCAGGCACAGGCACAGCATTTCTAATTGTCTGATGAATGGGACCTGGAAGCTGTGATCTTAATCAGCAAAGAAAACCATTTTCTAGGAATGGAACTTCAGCCCATGATTTCGTCTGGTTGTGATTGTGCATTACACACAACTGAAAACAAAGCAATGCAAATGGATCTTATAAGTAGTATGGGGATAAAAAGTTACCATAAATCCTTTGAGATTTATTGGATGCTTGGACCTTTTATTGTACTTTGTAATTTCTCTAGCCAGCTGAGGAACATAATGGCCTGCATAACTCTCGCCAGTAAGGTACACTTCCCGGTGCTTGTATCGCGGGAAGCGATTCATCCATCCAAGCAGGAACTCCAGTGAGTCCGTGGCTGATCATTATTACAAATTAGATTGAAATCGCAATAAATACAACTGCAAAGACCGAAGCATGCTCATCATATGGCTTGTAAAATTTCCTATTTCAGATATTCATGAAGTGCACTAGTACGTCGAACGGCTTACATCATATTTCAAATTTTCAATCACAGACAATACACAAACTATAGTAGTCCTGCAAGGATTAAAATACTATAACAAGCTTCCCCTGGCCGGCAATGATAACATGGACCAAGGCCCATGTATCTAACAATATGCAATATACATGGAGGCATATCAATAATAATAAGACTCGACCCCATGGTCGACCCATCCCAAGACCCAGTTACGGGTCGAATGGGTTGACTGGGATCATCCCAAGTTTTTTTCTTTCCTTAAACATCTTCACTAACCCTGTTTAGGACGGATTGATGATCACCGAGTTGAGCTGACCGAATCATGTAATTATGGGCATATCATGTTAAAGTATTACTTGTACGAATCATAATCATAAAGCAGTGATTAACTTGCTAAATCTAAGTTGATCAAAGAAATTACTTTACTACCAATGATAAGCACTAGGACCTATGGCATCATCATTATAATATTGTAGTGGAGCTGGCTAGTTTTTCAAATCATGGCCTAATAAATCACCTATATGCACACCTTCTTTTGCAAGCAAACATAGCAATACTTATCTAACGCTGGCATAAAATGACTTCTACCAGTGCGAACATCGCCAGTGTCAAGCACATCAGAAGACCGGTTGCTGTAAGAGAAGCCAACACCAGCAGGAGTTTCCAGGAACAAGAGGTTGGCCACAGAGTTCCATGAAAACTTGTTGAGGTATAATCCCGAGGCAGTCTTGTTGATTCTAAAAGGGCCTATCTCCTCAGAAGCACCATACGCCACAGAAGAGCAACCAGGACCTGCTTATTTACAAGTAAAAGGAAAAGAGATTAAAACCATGACGTAGAAGAGATGGGTCTCAAAAACATACCAGATCATGCGGGTTTGTTAGAAATGGTCAGAGATCGTGCCAACAAATCTGACTCCACATCATGTATTTGCCTTAATATGCAAAGATTCTCTTAGACTCAACCCAATATACAGAGTGATCTAAGGATTGCATTGTAGAGACTTAATTTTCAAAGTCGGTACTGAAACTTGAGCTGACGAGTGTGGTTTAGCAAGAGAGGACAGATTGGGTTATGCTATAATTTCTTGGTTTAGTTAATGCATTGATGGTGCACCTGCACAGGCTGACAGAGATGACTAAATGAAGTCGTAATTGCTGTAACCTAATAATGAGGCCTCTTCCTGGTTGCTCTCGAG
This sequence comes from Populus simonii, assembly GCA_007827005.2. Classification (NCBI taxonomy): domain Eukaryota; kingdom Viridiplantae; phylum Streptophyta; class Magnoliopsida; order Malpighiales; family Salicaceae; genus Populus; species Populus simonii. The sequence continues at coordinate 9,140,290 of CM017480.2, forward strand.
CAATTATCTCTCTTTCTATTTCACCCATTACATATATATTTTATTAGATATTCTATCGATTAATGGTTTCAAATATCCATTTAAATATTCATTATTAATCTAAAATGAAATTTTATATAATTATCCAGAAAAGTTCATTTAAATTCAAGTTAAATCGGCATCCTGTACATGTACCTAGACGCATACGTATTTACTGTATCTTTTGGAGTCTTGTGTGCATTTTTTTAGCCTTTTCAAGGTGTCAAAATCTTCTGTTTCCTCATTGGTAGTTAACAAGGGTGGGAATGCGCCTAGTCATTCTACTATCATTTATTAGTAGTTGGGTCATCATTTTTAGCCATTGGTAGGCCATTCATGTGGGCACTGACCACTGCACCTCTTTTCTTCTCTTCTCACTAGTTTCTGCCTGCTGCATAAAAAGTAAAGGCACCTCATCGCAGATTAACCAGAGAGAACTAAATGAGTTAAACTTCCATGCCTCTTTTTGGATGAGTTTTAAGTTCCAAACAAAACAACGAAAAGAAAAGAGGTGTTTAAAAATTGATAGTGCAGTGTATAGAAACTCATAGTTCCAAAAGATATAGAAGAAGTCTCTAAAAATCTTCATCATTCGTTTCCATGCCTGCAACAAAGAAAGTTTCTGATATATGTCTATTTCTAGATATAGAAGGAGAAACAAGGGCTGGAGTAATTCTTGTACCAAATACAAGAAAATGCATGTTGACACAAGTATATCCCACTAATGTTTTCTTGAGAACACGACTAGGCAATATCCCTAATGACCGATATATAACAATGACAGAAAATCAAACTAGTGATGCAAAGAGACCTGTGGAGAAAGAGAAAGAGGAGAGGAGAGGGGAGGGGGGGGGGGGGGGTGTCTAACCTCCATTGAGCCAAACAACCAAGGGTTTAGACAAGGGGTCATGGACAGCCTCGGTGAGCCAGTAAAAGAGAGCTCTACCAACAGCTTTGTTTGCAGTAACATAGCCAGAGAATTGTTGAAAAGAGACCTTAGGCTGGCCAGGAAGTGAAGATATCCTGTCTGCTTCTTCTTCTTCATTCACTGCGTGGTGATGACTAGCACTAGAGAAAACAACTAAGAGCAAAACAAACACAATGAAAACAAAGATCTGTTTTTCAGCCATGACCATGGCCTTTTGTTGGTGGAAGAAGAAGCAGAAGTGAAGCAAACAAATGGGCCTGCACTTTCTAGTGTGTGCGCGAAGCTGAGTATGGAGAGTGTCACTCAGTTTGGATTAAATAGGAGAGAGGGGGAGGGAAGGCATGATCTATGGACATCATCACCCAACAGCACAACAATTTGGCCATTTGGGCACCCATTACATTTGCTACAGCAGAGGCCAATCTTGAAAGGACAATACTAGCCCCACCTTTTTTCTTATAATAAATATTGAGTCAATGCGGTGTCTCTATAAAAATCATAAATATATTTTTTTATTTTTCTGGAAAAGGATTATCTTAATTTCTCTGTCTCAGGCAAATGGAACTGGGATCACATGGTTAACGCTTGCACATGAAACAGTCCCCTCTAATCCTCCATTAATTCCTCTTGTATTCATGTATCAAACTTTGACCGATACCTTGCTTTATTGCCTTCGTCGCTTCATCCATTACCATCACTTGCTTTTGTGTTTCTCTCCCTCTGTTTTGTAATGATGATTTCCTCTCCGATGAGCTTCAAAAAGGGTGGTTTTCGCTATGTCATAAAGAAAATCTTAGTTTGTCATATACGGTAGTTGTTGTCCAGAGCGTATTACTTTAGTGCGAGGCTAATTTGTTGGCATCTGATCTTGTGCTAGCAATCATCGTCTCCTTGCAAAAAGATTTGCAGGAAACAGAAAGTCTTTCAAGCAGGAAAAGGGCCACAAGGCCACGAACCTTACATGCAGCTTGCTATGAGTCCATACCCTTTGAATTTGTGCTCACATAACTTAATAATAATCTTATTCACATAAAAATAATGATTTACTTAATTCCAAATTAAAACTCAGAGGCAAACCCTAAATAATCTTCGCGTAAGCAAGGAGCTAGGTGGAAGTATAATAAAAAGCTTTATTCTCTGGCTCTCTTTACGTGCACGCGAGAAGGGTGTTTTGAATTCCATTTACAGCATACTGTGTGGGCATGGTGATGATGGCTGCCTTGGACTTGTATTGCCCTTCAAAGGGGTGTCAATGTCATCCTCCACTATTTTATTCCTTGCTCTACTCAGCAGTGCCGCTGCTGTTGCTGATAACAGATCATCATCGATCTTTTATCTTCTTCTCTCATCTTCGATACATTTCCATCAAATTTAGCATTTCATGCTCACATAATATGTCCACAGCATTGCTTAATCTAGTAATGCTTTGAACAGGGATGGGCTGTGTTTGGCCTTTCTTGTAAATTTATTTTCATGCATTTGGCAACACGCAAAGTTGCTTTGGAAGATTCGTTTACTCAAGTTTCTAGTTTTCTCTCAATAATCTCAACCGAGGATGTGAATACATGTTCTTTTGCTTGGTTTTCTGAACTAGTAGAGCTGGTAGCATTTATAGGGATGGTAATGTGGCATGATACATGGAGGTATATATATGAAATAAAAACTAATATTGAAGGATAAACTGAAAGAGAAATTTAACTAAGAAAAGAAAAAAAAAACTGAGTTAATTTGAAATTTGGAATAAACAATTTCAATGATAAAAGATAAAATTAAAAAAGATAAAAAATAACCCAAGTCAACCTAAATTAACTCACTAAACTTGTGACCCGAGTAACAAGACTAGAAAATTTTTATAGAAAGAAAAATTAACAAATTATGAATCCTAATTCCAAACCAACTAAATATATAATGACTATTTTACCCTTTCTGAAAAAAGTAATGAACTAGCTTTTAGGGAAAAACATTGTTTGTGAGAGAATTTATTGTTCTTGAAACTATATAATGATCATTTTACCTTTTCTAAAAAAATTAATGAACTAGTTATTAAGGGTAAGATAGTCTTTCTACAAGGTTCATTAGTCATTATTAGATTGATCAAGGATAAGTAAGTCTTTTTGCAATTTAAAAGCACAATGAAATGATTAAATTACCATTGAAAGCATATTTTTGTTTAATTGGCATCCAAGGGTTTTTTTGTATTTTTGTTCAAGGGTTTTTTTAGTTATAATCAAGTTTGTTAAAAGAGAATTTGATATTTTAATAAATATAAAATATAATTAAAAAGACCAAAACTAGCTAGCGCGTGCACCATATATATGTGCTAGCACGTCCACCACTCCGTCATAATCAATTAGTACGTACAACGGATTATGATGGCGAAAAATAACGTTCTTTGATGTTTTTATAATCATCTCAGTGAACCCTCTCTTCTTAGACGATGCATATAGCTTAGTGACTTTCGGTTTGATGTCAATAACTTCTTTTTTTTCTTTTCTCTTTTCACCTCGATTTCTACGCCTAACCCTCTAATTTTTTAAAACAACTTTTTATTTTATTATTCTTTCAGATTTAATTCTTGTTTTTTTTATCACTATTTGTTTAATTTCAAATAATTTATACAATTGGGATTTTTTTCAATTTTATTTTTTTTAATTTTTTTATTTTTCAGATTTAATTTCTATTTTTTTGTTTGAGTTGATTTTTAATTATTTTTTTATGATCGTCCTTCAATTTTGTTTTTCCTATTAGAACTAATTCTTATTCTTCTTCTTTACTCTGAATTTTTTTTGATATCCTTACAATAAAAAAATTTATTGGTATTGTTCTTCTAATCGTGAAAAGAAATAACGTATAAATGTAGTGGTAAACTAGCTGTACAAGATTTAGAAGCAGCACTACTTACGGCCCGGAGAGTAGAGAGTAGAAAGCGAAGCAGAGAGTAATGGGGGACAGTGCTTAGGAGTGAAGGTGGCGTTGTCACTGTCCCAAGCATATCTAGGCCCCCCACACTCGGCACTGTCCCTCGTACAGGCATTGAAGAAACGGGGAAAGAAGTGAAAAAAAGGTGAGAGAGTCTTTCTCAGTTAGTCAATGGCCTCTATTTTTACCATGCGCCAAGCCTTGAAATTAATGCCCATACGTTTCAGTGGAGGAACTGGGCGATGGGCTGCCATTATAACTTCCCAGAAGAAAAACTGAAACTGGGAACTCATAATTTTCTAGTGAATATTATTGTTTAATCGAGAAATCTTCAAGAATCAAGTTGGCTATGGAGAATTTCTAATTCTGAAAGGAGATTTTTACTCGCACTCAAGAAAAGTTTGGTCGTCTCTCTGTTACTGCTATGGACATGCCATCGTCGGAATGGCCACTGTTAATTACAGTGCAGTAGCAGCAGAGTCTAGCGTAGAAGATCATCTAAACACACGTGCCATTGACATGACCTCCCAATCAGAGTTGGATAAACTGCTTAGCTGCTGGCTAAAGCTTCATTTCGATGGTCTTCTCTCTTCTGCATGCCCTCCTTTTGGCTTCGGTTTGCGTCATATTTAGACCACTGCTTGCGTAAAGATACAGTTAGTATATTTCACGCGGTTTGATGAATTTTGAGTATTATTTTAATTTCTTTAAACTATTTTTTTTTTTTAAAAAAAAACCCATCAAATCAGCTTACAAAAATTCATTACAAAATGAGTTTTTACTATTTGGGGCAATAATATTTAATCCCACCAACAACTTCAAGAGTTCAAAATAAATTGCCTTACGGAAAGGCACGGTATGACTAGTTTTAATGATTCGTTGCGGGTCCATAATTTTTTAGCGAAAAAATAAATAAATACGTAAGTTTTTTAAATGTATTTTTTTTAGATTATAATTATAAATAAAAAAATTTTATGCATGTATTTAATTAAACAAATCAAGAACTATCTATACCAATAAATAAATAAAAAAGTGTTAATACGTCTATTTAACTTGTCACGTTGCAAGTTAAATATTTTTTTCTATTACAAAAGAATTAATGTATAAATATTATTAATATTTTTTTTACATTGAGTAAAACAATATTACTATAAATCAAAAAATCAATGCTTACATATAATAAAATATACTAAAGATTTTATAAGATTATATACGCTAATGAAAATATGTAAAATCTTAAGCTAATTATTAGTGTAGCAGAATAATAAAATAATTTTGCAATTGCTATAGTAAAACACTATTTTCTTATTCTTTTTATAATAAGGTTTTTTTAAAAAAGTGTAAAGAAAAAAAATAAAAAAAAATTACAAAAGAATAAAGATACGAACAAAAAAATAGTATAAAAAGGCTAAGTGTAGAGTGGTAAATATTCAAAGTGTAAAAAATAAAAAAAAAAAATTTTTCCAAAAAAAGAAAAAACTTAAAAAATATAACAGAAAAATGAAGATAAGAAAAAAAAATGATAATAAATTGGCCAAGTGTAAAATTATAAAAATATCAAGTATAAAGAAAAAAAATAAGAAAAACTTCTTTTCTTAATTAAAAAACCTAAAAATTAAAATTTTATCACCGCTATAGTATCACTATAGTAACAAATTTGGCAAGATTTACAATCATGCCATTTTTACAGGAAATCATCATTTCCTTTGAGTATTTGTATAATTAGATCATTGTCCGCGCTACGTTTCAGACAAATTATTTTTCTTAATGTAAAAAAATATATAGATGTTACTAACATGTTTTCTAGTATAAATAAATTTAAATTGTATGAGGGTTGGCCTAATGTGAGCGGGTCAACTTAATGACTCTAAAGACAACCTGAAAAGCCATTTAAAAATTAGTTTGACTAAAAACAAATCAAAGAAAACATGTTTTTTTAAAAAACTATTGAGACAAAAACATAGTGGATCAACCCAGGTTAATTTCTAAATTCCGTGATCTGGATCATAAGATCAAGATAACCCTATAGAAAGCAAATCAAAACCAAATATAAAACTCAATTCTCAATTAAACCAATGCTGAAGAATGAACCTGAAAAAAATTCAATTAAAAAAAAGAGAAAAAAAAAAAACAACTCGAGTCAACTCGGGTTAACATGTCAAATTTGCAACCCAGGTTATGTGACAGAGATAAACTCCATATAAAGCAAATCAAAACAAATCCTAAAGCTCAATTCCTAACCAATACAAATTATTTTCTGTGTTTTGTATTGTGGTAGCTGTTGTGGTTGTGCTTTGGAAAAAGTTGTTTTATAAAAAGTACTTTTGATTAAGGTTGATTTGGTATTTATGTATGTTTGGTTAAAACTATGGTTGAAATTGAGGTTGAACCAAAAGTAGTTTAATGTGTTTGGTTAATAATATTTTTGAAATTGAGGTTATAAAATAATTTTAAAAAATATATATTAATAATGATGATTTTTAATTTAAATATTGTAGATTTACTATTGTTATTACATCATAAAATAAATAAAACTTTATATAAAATATTTTTTATTGTTCCATTAAACTATCTACAATTCCATCACGTATAAAATACATTCGACAAGGACTAAGCGTAATAATATCATGTAAAATATAATCAGGAACAAAATTGGGATTGCGATCAAATTCTGCAAATGCTACGTCATCAAGCGATCTCTGTCTAATTTATATAGTGTCATTGAATAATGTTAAACACTAGTTTTTTGAATAAAACACAATTCAAAAATAAAAAATAAAAAATAATTTTTATTTTATATTTTACTGGGTCAGACCTGGTTAATGCATTTTGAGCTTTGAACCGAAACCGGTTTGACCAGAACAGTGTAGCATACACTGTTCACGTGAATAGTGTAGCATGCTACACTGTGCGCATGAATAGTGGTTCTAGGCACGCCATTGTTTACTATTGAAACAAAAGTAGCGGGAAGCTGCTTCGTGAAACCCTGTGTTTGGAACGTAGTAACAGGTGGGGTCCATGAACAATAAACCCTGTTTTTTTTGTAACCAAACATGCAAAAGCTACGTTTTAAACAAAACACAACTGCAGTCGCGTAAACAAACGCTACCACAATGTTGAAGGATGAATTTTTTTAAAAAATCAATTAAAAAATATAAAAACAACTCGAGAAATATAAAAACATCTCGAGTCAACTTGAGTTAACTGACCAAATCTGTGATCCATGTAATGAGACCAGGATAATCTCATAGAAAGCAAAAAAAAACAGAGAGAAAAAAGTCTAATTCTAAATCAACTAAATGTTGAATGATGTAACTGAGAAAAAAAATTAAACTAAGAAATGAACAAAAAAAACTTGAGTTAACCCGAAATTTGGGATAAACAATCCCAATATTGAAGGATGAAATTAAAAAAATAAAAAGTGACCTGAGTCAACCTATGTTAACTTGCTAAACCTGTGACCTAGGTAATGAGATTGAAAAAAATTTATAAAAAGAAAAAAAATTATGAATCCTAATTCCAAACCAACCAAATATTGAAAGATGAAATTAAAAAAAATAAATTTAAAAATAACAAAAACAATTTGATTTGAGTTAACTTGCCAGAGTTGTGACTCGGGTCATAAGATTAATATAACCGCATAGAAAGTAAACAAAAAAAGTAACCTGAGTCAACCCAGATTAATCTACTAAATTCAAAACCAAAGTCATGAGAATGTGATAACTGCATCTAAAGAAAATCAAAACAAATTATGAAGTCTAATTTTCAATAAACTTATTGTTGAATGTTGAAAATGAGAAAAAAAATCAATATAGAAATATGACACAATAAAATAACTTCAGTCTACACGGGTTAACAAAAAAATACGTAACCTGAGTCATAAGACTAGGATAACCTCATAAAAAGCAAATCAAAATAAATCACAAAGCCCAATTCATAATCAACCCAATGCTGAATGATAAAATTAAAAAAAAAATATCAATTAAAAAAAATGAAAAAAACTCTAGTCACTAGGTTAATCTGCCAAACTCGCAACTCGAGTCATGAGATATAGATAACCTTATAGAACGCAAACCAAAATAAATCATTAAGTCTAATTCTCAATCAATCCAATGTTAAAAAATAAAATTAAAAAGAAAATTTCAATTAAAAAAGACAACAACAATGACAAGTCAACATAGTTAACTCGCTAAACCCGTGACATGAGTTATGAAACCGACCTAACCATGTATAGAGCAAACCACAATAATTTATATAACCTTATCTCTAATAAATTAAATGTTAAAATATAAAATTAAAAAAAAATTAAATAAATAAATAGTGTTGAAATGAATAGTGTTGTGAGGTGGTGATTAGATGATAAATGATAAAATCACCACCTCACTTAGTTTATATTATACTACAAGACATTTTGAATTTTTGTCTATGTATCACCAGCATTATTCATTTTCACAATAATTATCACCTTGAATTTGTATTGCTGCTGAGTAATTTGCCAATATTAGAGTTTTAAAATCCGGCCCGGTGGTCGACCTGGCTCAAGAACTGGGTTTCAGGTTGTGACCGGGTTGCCCGGGTCAATTCTGATTTTTTTAAAATCAAAAAGATGTTGTTTTAGTAAAAAACAGAAGTCAACGGATTGCAACCGATTTTTTGATCGGGTCTTGCTGGATTGCCAGGTCAATCAATAGGGTCACCTCGGGTTTTGACTTACTCTTTTTTTTTCTTAAACCCGACCTGATTCTAGTCTCGGATCGGCCAGGTCCCGGATCGGCCCACCGAGTCAGGCCGGTTTCAAAACTATGACCAATATTGCAATATCTATCGGCAATGCGTGCAAATTAACGGAAATAGGAAAAGGGCAAATGGTTTCGCTAATTGAATCAAATAAAGACTCGCAATGTCACACTTTATATTAATATTGTCGGCTTGAAGAAAAGAACAAGTCGATTTGATAATCATTGTTTGGTTGATGCAATAATTTGAGTTCCATGCACGAGTGAGTGCGAAATCTCACATAAATTAAGTACAGCACCGAATTTCCAACCTCATCAATTTTAGATATGAAATAGATACTTGACCTACATATCTTGTCACTCATGAGTGGGATCATTTTTTTTTTTAACATATAAAATAAATATTTAGTATTCCAAATATTTTTTTTTGTAGAAATAAAAATTAAACCATATAAATATTGATCTTGATCGACTTAATGGGTTTAAAAGCAACCCAATCAACTAGTACAAATATAATTTGATTCATAAAAATTCAAGATGAATTTTTTTTTCAAAAATAATATTGAAATGACAACATATTAGATCAATCCGAGCTAACCTGGATTAACCTGTCAAATTCACTACTCGTATCATGTGACCATGATAACCTTATATATAAAAAATCAAAATTAATTATAAAATTCAATTCTCATTCAACGTAATATTGAATTAAAAAATAACAAAAAAATTAACTTGAGTTAACCTACCAAACTCGTGATTTAAGTCATGAGATTGAAATAATCTTATAGAAAATAAACAAAACAAATGACCCGAAGTAACTTGGATTAATCGATGAAACCCACAATCAAGATCATAAGACTATGATAACTCCATAAAAAACATTTTTCTATGTAGAAATTGACTTGATCGATCCAATATATTATGCGAAATCTCATATAAATTAAGTATAGCACTGAATTTCCAACCTCATCAATGTTTTTCAAAATGTCTATATAGAAATTGACTTGATCAACTTAGATCAATTTTTTTAGCATTGTTAACATTTTTCTAATAGGAAAAAATTAATCTATATAGAAATTGACTTGATCAACTTAATAGGTTCAAAAGCAACACTGACAACTGGTAAAAATATAGTTTGACTCACAAAAATCCAAGATAATATTTTTTTTTCAAAAATAATATTGAAACAACAATATATTGGATCAATCCGAGCCAACCCGGGTTAACCTGTCAAATCCACGACTCGTATCATAAGACCATGATAACCCTTATATAAAGAAAATCAAAATTAATTATGAAGCTCAATTCTCATTCAACCCAATGTTGAATAATTGAATTAAAAAATAAAACTAATTAAAAAAAAAACTTGATCTGAGTTAACCTGCCAAACTCGTGATCGTAATTTAAGTTATGAGATTAAAATAACCTTATAGAAAATAAATTAAAAAAATGATCCGAGTTAACTTGAATTAATCGATCAAACCCAAGATCAAGATCATAAGATCATGATAACTCCATAAAAAAAAAATCAAAACAAATTATATTATATAATACTATAATATAATAATAATAATAATAATAACAACAACAATAATTAATTTAAATACGAATGATTTCATTATAGTACTGTAATGTCAAGATGGTTGAGAGGTTATGAGTGTAATTATCTTCTATAAAAAAACTTTATGATAAAAAAAAAGATTTTCTGGTACAAGATGATATTGATAGTTGATCTATCATTTTAAACATGCACGGCTGGAATTCTAATCCGTCTCGTACCAGTTTTTATCGAAGGTTGAAAATTCATCTTGCCGACAAATTCAGTTTCACAACCAAGCCCCATTTTCTAAATTAAAAAAACACAATATATATATATATATATATATATATATATATATATATATATATATATATATATATTATTTGCAAGTAAAATATTAATTATGAATTCATAATTTAATGCATAAGAAATAATTTTTTTAAAAATATCAAGACAGCGACATTTTTAATAAAAAATGTCATTGTTTTTTTATAAGTATTTTTTTTAAACTCAGGGACTGTAAAATAAATAAAATAAAATTTTAATTTTTTTGAGATTGACCACGTATTGTTTTTTTAGTTTAACGTGGATGTCCGGGTCAGTTTGTGCGCACCTCGACTAATCCCACGGGCCTTGAAGTTAACGACCATATAAGTCTCCAGTGACCATCATATGAACAACCACAGGACTTGAACCTGAAATCACAAAGGGAGTAAACCTCTTGGTTTCAATCTCTTACTATTAGGCCACCACTTAGATGGTTAGTATTTTTTTATTATTATTATCGTGAGGTGTCCGGGCGCGCACCACGACTATTCCCCACGACCCACTGAACATCCTGCAAGCCCAATGAGCAGGTAAGGCACCGCGGGGGTGACAGGCGTGCACATAGAGGATCGAACTCAGGACGGGGACGGAACAAGTCACACGGTTGACCACTGAGCTAGACCCTCAAGTGCTGGTTAGTATTTTACATATATAGGTACAAGCATTGGCGTTATATATATATATATATATATATGCGCATTTGCTTGAGGGCATGGTTATTAATTTTATCATGTTTCTTCGTCCTGGTTTGTACGTGCGGGCTTCTTAATCATTTGATTTTAAGCTTCAATAATTTCATGTAATCTTCTTTTTAAAAGCCTTTCTTTCTTCTCCCGTGGTTACTGATCTTGAGAGGCATTCATGGCTAATGATTCTCATGAAAAGGTTCATTGATGTGTCCAAAAGCATCTAATCATCCTTAATTACATTTTGCGATCTGCATACGTAACCACTAATTCTACGTTCCAAGATGATCAATAATTGCGTAAACATTATTGTTTGTCAAATTAAACGTAAATGACCACAAATATTTGGTTGATTCGGTACTTACTAGACCTGACCAATCCATTTACTAGCATATTCTAGACCTGACCCAGGCAAAATTATTGAAAAAAATCTCATCTTTTTTCTTCAAACAGTATTGTTTTAGAGTTTTTTTTCTTTCTTAAAAAACATTCATATTAACCCGAAATAATTCATCCGACTTGATTTGTAAATCAAGTATTGAGCCAAGTTTACCTCCATGTCAAATCTTATAAATATGCCCACTATTCTATTTGATGCAATACTAGGCATGTAACTTGTGTTTTGTTGCGGGTCGGATTAAAATAATTAAGAAAAAAATATGGAGTTTAGTTGATGTAAATGCGCTTGAAAGAAGAGGAAAATCCAATGTCGAATTATAAAAATAAAAAAGAAAATAAAATAAAAAACAATATCAACCCGGGTTAATCCATCAAGCCAATAACTTGAGTTATTTGACTAGAAGTAACAAATTTGAAAAGACCTTGAAGCCTAAATTTCAACCAACCAAATGTTGAGAGACTAACTAAAAAAAAAAATCAAACATACAAAAGAATAAAAAAAAGTAGTAATTATAAGTCAAAAAAAAAAAACTTGAGCCTGCTCTAGCCAACTAGCCAAACCTATAGGTCAAATTATGAGATCGAGATATCCTGATAAAAAAGTAAAACAAAGAAAATCACGAAACCCAAATTTGTTTTGAAAAATTGTTGAATGTTGAATCATGAGATGAAAAGGATTAAAAAATAGCAAATATAAGCCAAAAAAGGACTTGAGCCAGCACGGGTCAACCCGCCAAACCCACGAGTTAAGTCATGAAACCGAGATAACTCTTGTTAGCTTATAAGACTTGTGCCCCAGGCCATTTTAGTAGAAGTATCAAATATGAAAAAACTACGAAGGTTAATTCTCAATAAATTAAATATTGAAAGATAAGATTAAGAAAATCAATAACAAAAAATGATCCTAAAGAAAAAACAATAATTGAAAGGCAAAAAAAGGCATAAACCCACCTGGGTTAACCAGCCAAACCACGAGTCAGGTCATGAGATCAGGATAATACTCTAAAAAGAAAAATGAAGAAAACTATGAAGCCTATTTTGTATTTTTTTAAAAAAAACAACGTCTAGTAATGAGATCGAAAAAGAAATAAATCTAGAAAAAAGATGGGAACCTGTGTTATCTTATAAAACCTGTGACCTAAGTCTTTTGACTGGAAACACCAAACCCCAAAAAACCATCCCAAATTTTAAAACATCAAATATCAAATGATGACATTGAAAAAACAAATCACAAAAAATAATGAAAAAATACTAATTAAAAGAATGAGGATTAATTTTTTAAAAGAAGAAGAAGATAGGGTGTATAATTTTGGATTGAAGGACTAAATTAAAAAAAAAATTAATTTCATAAAATAATCAAAATAAAAAACCACCAAAAGAATAAGGACCAAATCTAAAAAAAATTAAAAATTAAATTTTTTTATTAAAGGATGAAATTGAAAATTTACTAAAGAGGTAAGAGAAAAAAGAAAAAAAAATTAGGACCAAATTTGAAAAATCAAAAAATGAAAAATCTAGATTGAAGGTTGTAATTGAAAAGAATAAAAAACTTTTAAAAAAACTAAGGACAAAAGTAAAACAATTAAAAGAATGAGGACTGATACCCAAATAAACTCAACCAAGGGGACTGACTGCCTTGATATTTTAAAAGCCAAGTGCGAATCTTAATGGAGGAGAGAAAAAGAGAAAAAAATTAAAATAACTCGGACGACAATTGATCCATTAACACTGAACACGTGTTGTCTTATATGGAAGATGACGCCATGAGGAATCCAATAATACGTTGGAAGTAATTTTTTGACCGTCGTATGATGTCGTATTCGCCACTGAAGCGCCACAGAATCTTAATTAATTCTGACATAAAAGGTAATTTAATGATTTAATTAAGCAAAAAAATATAAAATCTGAAAAAAAGCCATTGATAACAAAGTATCTGATTGTTTTCATCTAAGGGCAATGAAGGTATTTCATTATTTAAAAAAAGTTGGAAATACTTTTGTATCCTTTCTCAAAGTGAGAATAGCATATGAATCCCAAGCAAAAAAATCATTTTATTCTTGAATTTAGTCTTTTTATTTGATTTGATGATAAGCAAAAATATTGTTTTATTATTGTAATTAATAGTAAACTCTCTATAGTGATACCATGAATTTCCCTCTCCCTATATATTTTTGGTAAATTGTCATTCGATTTCATTACATTGTTGAATGATGAATGGTAATGCATGGGTGTTGGCATGTGCAATAAGTCGGTCCTCATATTCTCTATACATGTGAGTCTTTTTTATTCATGGAAATCGATGATTTATTAAAATGTGCAACTTGCCAGGGTGGATAGAAATTAAAAGTTTACTTAACAATTATTACAACCAGGCCACAAACTCCACGTACCTAGCTACCAGTTCCCTGTTTAGCCAAACACGTTGAAAAGTGGCAAATTTCAAGTAATTACCTCAAATATTTTCCTGAATTGTTTCTTTAACATGATATTAAATTTTTATTAACCAAATAGTAATGAATTTAAATTTTACCATCTCATTTTATTTGATAAAAATACAACACAAGATAACGTGAACACATGCAAGTTTCAATTTCAAATGACTTTCACTTGAATAAGTATAACCAAATTGTCACGGGGTAATTTTTCGCTACGTGAATAAACCCATGTAGCAGCCTAGTGTCTCACTAGACTCAGCCTTCCCTCGCCAATCCCACTCGTGTTTGCCTAGTAACTAAGCAAGCGGAATACACAAGTAGAATAAGATAATTAAAGTGCACAACAAGCTTTACAGGAACTCTTTCCCAACCTTTATTGATCTCGTAAACAAAGAAAACTACACAAATTCATATGTGTGCTATGCACAAAGATTGCATGCTACACCAAGTTATCTCTAACTAGGGCTCTATATGCCGCCCCCTTAATCAAGAGCCACAACAAGTATTTATAGACAAGCATTTACAAGGCACACCCCCCATTCCTACTTTTAAGGAAGTATGGGGACACTATCTCATCCATGTTCACCCATGAAAATAGTGGCCCCATTATCTACTAAATAGTGGGAATCCCCCCCCCCCCCCCATGATCTCCCATGATGTTAATGGGTTGAGAGCAGCCCCTGGTCAGCCCCCATGTTCAGCCCCCATGATCCCATGATCTTGGATATCCATAACTGCCAACCTTTATTGATCTCGTAAACAAAGGGAACTATACACAAATCCATATGTGTGCTATGCACAAAGATTGCATGCTACATCAAGCTATCTCTAACTAGGGCTCTACATGCCGCCCCTTTAATCAAGAGCTACAACAAGTATTTATAAACAAGCATTTACAAGGCACACCCCCCATTCCTACTTTTAAGGAAGTAGGGGGGCACTATCTCACCCATGTTCACCCATGAAAATAATGGCCCCATTATCTACTAAATAGTGGGAATTCCCCCCCCCCCCCCCAATGATCTCCCATGATGTTAGTGGGTTGAGAGCAGCCCCATGTTCAGCCCCCATGATCACATGATCTTGGATATCCATAACTGCCACTACCCACGTTTTGCATGCCCACCTGGCAGCCCCATTTGCCAGCTCTTGCTACATCATCTGTTGAGTCACTCACATGCCTTGGACAATCCTTCATCCAAGTTTCAGATCGTGCCAAGTTGAACCAACGACTTGCATAAGCCGTTGCGTGCTGCCGAATTCGTATATGCGTGCAGGCTGTCAATGTCTGCACTGCCAAATTCGCATCTGCGTGCAAGATACCAATGTGTGAACCAAAAACCTATAAAGTTTTTCTTGGAACCTGACTTAACAACCTATATATGTTATTAGGTTGAACTGATTTTTTAACATGGTATCAGAGCCTTATTGACCAAGCGGTCATGAGTTTAAATCTTACTATCCCCTTTTATTTAATAAAAATAAAGTCTAAGGTGATGCGAGTTCATGCAAATTTGAAGTCCAAATAGCTTTTATTTAAAGAAATATGTTAGAGAATTGTATAAATTATATTAAGTATTCTCTTTTAATAACTTAATTTTTTTAGATGAAATAGTTATTTGATACTTTTTATGCCCAATTATTCTATCAGGACTACGAATGGGATCAATACTTGCATAAAAAAAAACTCTCATCAAAAGCTTAACCCAAAAAGACACTCGATGAACCTGCATTGAAAAAGCTCCATTGACAGTTGATAATCATCAACAGAACTCGGCATGCACCGTTCATATCCAATAAATAACACTAACAATTATGAAATACCACTATAATAACAATTTTCCAGTCGTATTTACAGAGAATTCTGCCATTAAAAATAAAATCTGTGACAGTGCTGCTTTTTTTTTTTAATGGATGTAGACATGTAGTAGCTAGTCCTATATATATACTGTTTTTTTTTTTTTTAATTTCTTCGTTGTTTTTTTTAATAATGAAACGAAAAAGTCAATTGACATGATGGAGAATCGTAGATGTGGACAAATTAAATTAGCTAGTAACGATTAATCATCATTAGGAAGATGTTAAATAGGAGTGATGTCAATTGATCAGACCCACCATTGGAGAGCTTGAAAGTCTGGCACAGGACTTGAAAAGATAAACGAGAACGACGAGGCTCAAATTAGTGTGATTGGCTGAGCATGTGGAGTTATCTCTAACTGCGATTTTTGATTGCCCGAAACTGATTACGATCGTAGTGACTATCTATATGCATGCAATTATGAGAGGGTCTAATTAAGCTGGCGGGGAGATCTTGATTTTTAAATTGTTTTTTATTTTAAAAAATATTAAATTAATGTTTTTCGATGATATTGATTTGTTAATATTAAAAATAATTTATTTTAAAAAATAATATTTTATCATATTTTCAATTAAAATACACTTTACATCATTAATTATTATAGATACATGCACTTAGTAACCATCAAAAGAAAAACAGCACCATCACTTGAAAGTGCTACCCAACCCTACGATATTTCCCATACTTTTAATTAGATCTCTGATGGTTCTATCATTCAATATTCTTGGTATGACTGATTTTGTTAACATCTGGTAATTTCAAATTACTTTTGATGGTACTTTATCTTTTTAGAAGAAGAAGAAGAATAGTTTTGATGGTTATTGAAAAGAAAGACAATAATTCCCTTCAAAATGAGCTGGGATCGGAGGAATCTTCCTCCTATTTTATATATATATATATATATATATATATATATATATATATATATATATATATATATATAATGAAGAGAAAATTTGCTCCAACCTGGTTTAGAGGAAATTATTATCCATTAATTAGGTAGGTATTAGATTCAACAATTACGTAAGTACTCTCCTTCTCCAATAGCATAAGATATCAATTAGCTAGGTAGCTTAAAATCACTGTTAAGCTCAAACTTTGATTACCGTCTTAATTTCTAAAAGCACGATCTGCTTGCAAAATTAGCTATTAATCTTTATTAATAGATGACAAAACTATCTCTCAACCCTCCAATTAAAGAAATATATATGTCAACCTTCATTAGCTTTTTAAAACCATGATTCGATTCATTAGACTACAATCAGTTAATCTAGAAAAACCATAAAACTCAATTTTCAATTAATCAAATATTGAAGAGTAAAATTAAAAAAAAAAAACAAATTCAATCATGTAAAAAAATTCAAAATAAAAATAATAATAATCAAAAGAATAAGGATTAAAATTACTGTACTCCATTTTCGTTATATAGAAAGAATGTACACTAATAATATTTCTTAGGAGTATAAAAGAAGGTTAATTAACAGCTTGGAATCATAATTAAATACAGTGGAATTAATAATTGGTAGGGAAGAAAGTAGCAACACCACTCTTTCAGATAAACACTAGCTAGGCTAATATATATTGTCTCATCACCTTCGTCCAAGACGACATTAATTAGATATTTGGATTATTGGATAATTATTACCCGAAAGAAGACAGCAAGTAACAAGAACATATCTAGAAAAAGTTAGCCGAAGCCTAATAATGCCTAATCCAAGGGTCTTGCTATCAAATTATAATGCCATAAGAAAAGACCATCGCTACAATCGTGGCCATGAAAGCAAGGAGAGCGATCAGCACTGAGATTTTAGTCTTCAAGTTAAGACAAGGACGAGGTGTTTGATAGCATGAGAACAATTATTTTTTAAAACTCATTATTAAAATCTTAAATTAGGACAAGAAGACAACCATCGAGGGATCTTGTGATGATGTAGTCTCATTAAACTTACACACGTGTGCAGCAGAGTTATTCTCTCTCGGGATTATGTGCACGAACCCACCACAATAAATAATAGCTGGTGCAAGTTTTGGTGAAAAGTCAAGAAGAATGAGTCCTTTGCTTCTAATCGAAGGATAAGTAATGGGGTCTGCTTGCTTTGGGAGTATCTCCATCGTCTCTGGATGGTTTCTTCGATTCAGTTTTGACCAGCCATCTTATCAAATCTAAGGGAGCCTTTGTTTATAGTCCAATGGGTTCTGAATCACAATCCAATTCAAATGATATGTTTGGAATCTCTAATCATTCCCCTTGAAAAACAGCTGTGTTTGATTAAGTGTTAGATATTATTAATTATTTGTTGATATGTTATTCTCACGTAGGGTATAAGAAAGACAACAAGTAATATAAAATTAATTTTGCAGAATAAGATTTATGCAAAAACTTCAAATTTTATAGTTTAATATTGTTTTTGGATTAAAAATCCATATTGCAACTCTTTGAAGCTACTTATATATTAGAAAAAACATTCTAAACAAAACTAAAAAAAAAAAGAAGGAGTTGAAAGCTTATTTGAAAGCTTTTTCCAACCTCAATGGCTACTGTGTTTTAATCTTACATGAAACATGACTTTTAAAATTTCATAATAAACTTGTAGCTCAATTCAACAATCAAATTAAAAGTTATATCCATTAATTTAAAATTGCATGTTAGGAAAGAATCTCATGCATCAGTTTTTTTTTGGATTTGAGAGAACTCATACTCTAATTTAAATTGTTTTTGTCTTATCTCATGGATATTCAATAAAAAAATTTCAATCCTTTACATGATCAACATTTCCATTAGAAACATCATACCTACCAGCATTATACTTATGCAGAAACTCCAAGCCATATACAACACTAGAGATAATGCTTTTCCTCATTGATCAATCTAAATCTTTCTCATTCTTTACTGCATGTGCCATATCAAAATCTCTCAACCAAACATTGAATTAAAAATCTAGCATAATATTATTGTCCTGGACAACAATTAGGATGTTCTGTTGTGACAACACACCCTTTTTCACAACACTAAAACCACCTTGAGATTTTTCAAGCATCAAATTTGCACACTTGATTGTTGGCAATAAACAATAGGCTGGTTCATTGATTTTTTTGTGGATAAAATTTCTTACTACAATATCTTTAAAGTTAGCTCTAAAGAAATATTTTGGAGTATCAAAAAAGTATATAAAGAATTCTTCACTGTCATGAGAAAGTTCTTATAGATCCCAACTTATAAAAATCTTAGGATTTTTGTAACCCTCAAGTTTAATGGCATCTTGAGCTTTTTTCTTGTAAAATTTTGGTGGTTCATTCTAATAAAAAAAACTAGAATAATAAAAAAATTTAGTTTCAATATCATTTAACAACTAACTACTAGAAATTTTTAGGCTCTAATACCAACTAACACAGACAAAGAAAACACAAGAAAGACAACAAGCACAAGTAACACAAAATTCTACTGAATAGGGTTACCATACAAAAATTCTAATTCAAACTTTTATTAATCAATATTTTTCTCTAGTAAAAAATCTATATTAATTATAACTATTTTAGGCTACTTATATACTAGGATAATTTTCCTAAACAAAACTGAAAAAAAATAATAAAAGAGTTATAAACCAAATAGAAAAAAAAATTATAAATCAACTAGGAAGTTTTTGAACTTTATTTGAAGTCTTTATTGACTGCATATGGCTATAAGATTTTAACTTAAAAAAACAAGTATTTTAGAATCTTCTAACAAATTCTTAACTTGAATTAATGATCAGATTAAAACTTATACTTATTAACATAAGGTTGCGTGTTAAAGAAAAATCTCATGCATCAATCATATATTAAAAAATAAATAGTGGTAAATAAATATAAAATCAGATAGTAATTTTTATGAAAGAAAGATGTTTAAATTGAATTATACTCTAATGTACGTGAGTATAAATGTATTATAATAAGTTCACTTGGCTTCACATTACCACCATATAAATAGAATGCATCTGAAGCTTTTTCTTCCCAGGGGTGACTGAAAAGGATGACAAAACTACCTTTTTCCTAGGAATCCAAGGGAGTCTAAGCATGATAGGACTTGGTTGAATATCCTAAGTAAACCCAACATATTATTAGAGAATAATATAAATGATATTTTGGGATCTCACCTAACAGCTTAAGCTATTGGGTAGAGATGGTTCTCTAATACGGTATCAGAGCCTTGATGACCAAGCGGTCACAAGTTTGAATCTCACTATCCCTATTTATTTGACAACAAATTAAGCACAAGGTAATTTGAGCTTGTGTAAGTTCCAAGCTCAAAGGATTTTCACTTGAGAGGAAGTGTTAAAAAATAATATAAATCATATCTTGAGACCTAACCTAATACCTTAAGTTTTTGAGTTGAGATGGTTCTTTAACACATACCTCCACCAACTACAAAAATAAATTATACATACATTAAATACATATACATTCAATGCTTGATATTCCTCAACAATGTAAACAATTGTTTTTATCAATTGGATAATGCCCATGACTTCAACATCATCTCTCAATAAAGATCAAGGTTATTATCTCCTAGTGATGTGATGATCTATAAGCATAAAGGAAACATAGGCTAACCTTTTTTCTCTCTTACTCCATGCAAGTTGCCCACTTATAACTATATAAACAACCATAAGACTTAGAGGTAAAGGTTTCTGAACTTCATCTTCTTCAACCTTCTTCTTCACTCTTAACTCATAAAAATATGCAACACACACTACACTATGTCACAAATATCAGATTTCAATGTAAAATTGTTCTCTGTTTCATTGATTTCTCAAGGAAGAATTCAGTGCTCTAAATACATGTAATAATCCCTAATTTACTGTCTCTAATCCCTGATTTGTAATCTATAATAAATACAATAAATACAAGATATTCTGTTACAATTTGGTTGCTATATATTGTTGATATTCTTGCCATAATATACATTGACACACTACATGTCCAAACTTTTGTTTATAAACATCAAAGGATACCCAGCCTTTCAAGGTGGCTTGTTCTATAGGAATTTTAGCCCACAACTTTGTATTTGCAATGAAGAATGTTCCATATAACCCAAATCTTTATAGAAGTTTCCTTTGAACTCATCAAAAGTTTTTGGGTTGTTACAATGTTGGCATTATAGTAAACATCAGTAACCATTAAACCATTATACTTGAGTTTGGCGGATCAATTTTCATTATTTTTTTCAAATTCAATAATTTACTATACCTATCCCAACTAATGTCTTTGAATTTTGCACCATGTTGGAGGGTTTTATATATAAAAAAACTTTTAGATACACACATCATACATATCATTTTCGATCCCACTTAATGTAGGCATATCCTTTTAGATGACCAACAACACCAGCAGCAAATCCCAAGTCTTAGCTTGTCAGAAGCCAGTCTAAAAACACCATCATTTTGATATGAATACAATTAATAATAAGCACAGTGGTCAATTTCTAACATCTACAAAAACATGAAAAGTGTGGACATAGAGATAGTAAAATCATCTTTAGGGTTAAAAATGTTGGATTATGTGATAGAGATTTGTTTTATGAGCCTATTTAATATTTCAACTGCTTTGTTAGGTTTAGGTCTTGAATTTTTCTAGACTTAATCTTTAGGCCAAGTTTCTTTAATTAATTAAGTTTTTCAGTTCCTATGTTTTATTAACAATTAACAAAACACTAAGCTATGGCTAAATTTTTTGTTCACTCTCTCACATTCCACTGTGAATTGGAGCAATGAGGTTTTTTTATTTTGACCCTCAAACTTTTTTTAGGCTTTATTGAGTCCTTACGAGGACAAATTGGTGGCCAACTGCTTCTAATTTATTAAGAAATGTCATAATTAAAAAACCAAGGATCAAAGTAAAAAAGACGGAGAAATCAGGTGACAAACTCATACATGGTGAGAAAAGTTTAAATTAGTCATCCTTCTTTTTGATTAAAACGTTTTGATCCCTTTAGTTTTAGAAAATTGAACTTCAGTACAAAATTTTATTTTGTTTATTTTTTTAGTTCCTGATTTTAAAGAGGAGAGAGAAAGTCATCGGATTCTAGAGTTGAGAGAGAAAGTTGTCGGTTGACACCGATTTCAACCACAAAAAAATTGTTCTTGATATCAACGAGTTTCATTTGATGAGAGGTGTTTCAATGAGGTGTTATTTTACCTTTAAATTACCGGAGAAAGAAGATATGATCTTGGGAAGTTTTTGGGTTTCGATTTGAATTTTTGTTTTTAGACTATTTTTAGGTTATTTGAAGGAATAAACGGGTTTATTTAGGTCTTTTAAGGTTTTTTAGGTGTTTTTGGATCCAAATATGGTTGAAAATGGATTTTTAGGTATAAAACATCCCTGACTCAACTTCTCAACGACCTCTAATCGCCAGAATCTAGGCAAAACAGGCAACGTATAGCCAACTATTTTTTTCCTTCAAAAAAATCAAGGGGGGATGATGCATCGTTTGCCTTTTTAAAAAAAAAAAAATAACCAAGGTGGGGAAGCTGGAGCTGGAGGACCTTTGCACTTGAGCCTTTTGGCTGCAACAAAAAAAGCCCAGGCCGCACACTTGGGTCTTTTTTTGTTTTTGCCTTTTTTCTTGTACTTTAGTTTTTGTATTTTTGAATTTCATCCTTTTATTTTTTAAATTTTAATTATTTTTTTTCAATTTTATTCTCAAATATTTAGTTTATTTTAATCGGTCTTCCTTATTATTATTATTATTATTATTATTATTATTTGCTTTGTATGTTGTAGTCTCAAGTATACATCCCATCATTTTGTTGATGTTTGATCTTATATACTTCTTTTTTTTTTTTAGATATCCAAGTATTTTTTTTAACTCGTTAAATTAATCGGGTCACTTCAAGTTAACCTCTACATGTTCTATTTTTTATGTATACTAGAAAACATGTTAGTGGTGCTTTCTTTGTTGAAAAAAACTAATCTAACCCGTAAAGTAACAGAAGTTAACACAATAGAAGGATTATAATAATCGTTCAACCCAATACAAATTTATTAATTTGTTGTCGAAAGGCTTTGCATTATTTAGAAGGAAGCTTTATTTCACTAAACGTGAAAAATAAAAATGAAATAAAATAGCATAATATAATGTCCAATCCCTAAATTAAAGACTAACATACAATACAAAGTTGACTAAACCTAAAAACATCTAAAATTAAATCAGAGTGAAAATATTTATGCCCAAACTAAAAAAAATGACGAATAAAAAAAAATCAAAGTGAAAATATATATCATGAATCTCTTAGTTTGATTGCATGAAATCCCGTGCAGAGAAATACAAAGGCCAAAACAAAAGAGGATTCACTGTTTAAGAGTGTGGTTATGGTTGTTTTTCAAAGTATTCTTTATTTAAAAATATATTAAAATAATTTTTTTATTTTTTAAAAATTATTTTTGATATCAACACATCAAAATAATTTAAAAACACAAAAAATATATTAATTTAAAGTAAAGAAAAAAATAATTTTTTTTTCAAAAATGCTTTTGAAACGCAAAAATAAATAGGAATAATCCAAGATTAATAAAACTTGCCAATAATGTGGATGAATTTTTATTTAAAACTTATTTGTTTTTTTGTTTTAAAAATATTTAAAAATATATTATTTTTTCTTTATTTTAAATTAATTTTTTTTTTATCAGTAGACCAAGTATTTGTACCGTTGAGGTGGCTAGAAATTAAAATTGGGTCCGGCTCAATTCCAATTTGTCTTTTTGGGTAGAATAGAATAGAAAATTTGAACGTTGCCAACTCTACCTTTCAAATCTCAACGGTGCTTCTCTCCTGACAGAGCCCTAAATTGTACCGTTGGGAAACCCAAACATGCATTGTTACTTTCTTCCCATCTTTAAATCCTTCTTCAGATTCCTCAACATCCCTGAGCCTCTCTCTCTCTCTCTCTCGCTCAACTGGGCCTGTTCCTTCTCAACAAACTGTCGGTCATAAATTCGGTTTCTTCAGCCTTCTCTTCTTTTTGGGCACCTTAATTAACATCCCTTTTTTTTTTGTCAAACAAGAGTGGTTTTTTTCAGTACTACAGAGCTGACCCATGGAGAATATACTCTGTTCTGTGGACAATATGCAAGAAACGCCAATTAAGAGCCTAATTCAATCAAAATCCAACAATTTGGAATGCATAACACCAGCAATGGAAGATCAAGAGATGGATAAAAAATCTGAGAATTCAAGCAAAGATTTGCGCAAAAGTGGCACCCCAGATCCTCTCAAAGTTCCCAAGGCATTTAAGTACCCTGAAAGGTACAGAAGCCCAACTGATCTTATGATCTCACCCATTACAAAGGGCATTCTTGCAAGAAACAAGAAGGGTGGTGCGCTCTTGCCACCAAGTTGGAATCAGCCTAAGGTAAGATTAAATCCCGTTACTGGTTTTTTTATTTCTTGATTAATTAATCATGGGATTATTTAAAATGTGATATTAGATGCCAGTTCTTCGTGTGGGAAATTATTTTATTTCTGTAGTATAAAGTTCTGTCTTCTTCTTATTTTATTTTGTGGGTACGGTGCATGAACTGAATTTTGATTTTTGTCAATGTGGCAGGTTCAAGATGTAGAAACTCAGGATGTGGTGCCTTTCAAAATCGAGTTATAGACGTTGGAAAATAGATGCTAAATCAGATGGATTCTTGAGCTTTATGAATTTTGTCTAGATAAATCGTCTTCCATTTCATTGCAATCATTTCAATCTGTTTGTAATAACATTATTTAATTCTGAAGTTCATGGGTTGGATCGGTTCCTCTTCTGAAGGTAAGATCAATAAGCAGATGAGATGAGATGAGATTCAATATGATTTGTGCCTCCTTTTGGAATGCAGAAAAGAATTCCTGCAATATAGGTTTGCCTACCTGTATAGAACTTTCACAACAATAGAAGCCATCATACATGGTATGCCGTGGTGGAAGCAGAGGGTAACATATATAATAATAATAATAATAATAATAATTAATCAAAATCAAAGCCTTAAAAGATATTGATTATTGGATCACATTCAAGTATGTGATTTTAGAAGACATGATGAATATAATAAAAAAACCATAGAAATTTTATTGAAATGGTATCCCATGCATCCAAAACCACCATATTAGTAGTGTCAGATTCATTTTCTAACGATTTTTGTGCTTTCTAGTTCAAGAAGTCTTTCAAGTTCAAAGTGGTCAAATAAAATAATATTTTTTATTATCACGTCTTAAAGTTCAGTCCATTAAACTTTTCAGATTTCTCACCATATAATATAGAAGATGATGGATTTCTACACTACCAAAGTAGTACTTGTTGAAGCAACATTGGTTTACACAACCAAACTTGAGTAGAATGACTGGAAGAGATGATATAATCTATAAAAAAAAAAACAACTAATAATATTTATGAATAAATATTTTGTCTCCATAATAAGAAAAAAATAAAAATTTCTAATAAAACAACCTAATAAATAAATATAATTAAACTATACAAGAGTAAAATCAACACTCATTGCCTTTTTTGGGTTCTTTTGTTGAGCCTATTTTGTTCATTGTAATTTATTCCATTATTATTACTTCACTTATGAACTGTATTCTATATAAAAATAGTATCGTGTGAATAATATTTTTATTATGTAAGTTTCGAGGAAAGATTGTAGGGTTCACAAACAATTCTTAAATAGAAATTTTTACATCGTATCTATTCATCGCACTAACTTTCTGTATATATAAATAGTGACATATACGTGAACAAAATCAGCCAGATAACGATGATACTAATCTTATTAATAATTCATAAGATAACATATATCATAAACAAATTAATAATTCACTTATTAAAAAATATAAATCAATAAAATATATGGCATGCATCATAACATTCAAAATGCATGAAAAACAGTTTTAGAAAATAAACTATAACATTAAAACAAAGATATATAACAACCTTCTAAAATTAAACAAAAAAGAAGAAAAAAGTCATAACAAACTAAGAGGTTATTATAGATTAACACATATAGAAATAAAATTAAATCTATATATGAGAATATAGAAGATTAAGGAAAGTTAAATTATAACTTAAATTTTTTAAATGCTAAAAACTTCTTTCACAATTAATTATTAATATTTTTTTCTCACAAGATAAAGTAAACAAAGTCTAATATTAAAATAAAGCCCGAAGATTTTAAATCAAAGTTTGTAAATATATTATACAGTGATAGATATATTTAGTTTATCATCACAAAAACATACTAAACAAAAGATGTCCAACAAAAACTTATAATTTATACATGCTTAAAATTATAAGAATGCAAAAGTATAACTCATGGAAAACATGCTTTCAACATAAATATAATAAAAAGAATTCTAGCATGCATACTAAACATATAATCAAACTTGCAATTGATATTAATTCAAAGTTCTACCATGCATTCGAGTACTAAAAAATATTTATATTTAAATTAAAACAAAGAAGTGTACTTATTTATTGAAACACTTTAAAGTAACGAAATTTTTGTTGTTGTCAATGATAAATCCTTTATCCTTAAGACTTTATTGCTCCTCACATGTCAACTAGGATATTTGTAATATGTCTTTCAAGATTCCAACAACAACACTTTAGTTTAGATGCACTTCTAAACAATATATTTGAACCAAATAATATGAAACTCAAGTATATCTAAACAAGAGATGAACGTAAGCTTTAGATTTAAGTGGAAAACCAAAGCTTAAAATAAAAAGAAAACGCTGAAATATGAGGTGAGGAAGAGTACGTAAAATTAAATCTAAAAAAATCAAGTTAGAAATTCTTCTTTAGCCCCTTTTTTATACTGAATTTTGAAAAGTAAAATGTTGGAGAATGGATTCTCACCATTATTAACTTTTGATAAGCCACTATAAATCAAGAATTAAATCTAAAAAAACTAAGGGTTTTTTTTATTAAAAATATCAAGAATTCTTTAAGATTAGTTTCTCATTCACCCATTATTTATTTAAATCATGCTAATTAAACAAATTTCCAACACTTATTACATGGCAAACAGTCTTCCCTCGTCAAGGAAATGAAATGCATGAATAGATCAATTATCATTTAATATAGCTTCATGCTCCATAATGCATATGCTTTTCTTTTCTTCACTAGTTTAAGCATATTTTCCCTTCCACCTCTTTAGAATTTGAACCTTGAATAGTAAGGTGACCGAACCTAGTTTGCACATGAAAATCTATGGGCTTCTGGGTCCAAAATGAAATTCTTTTTTATTAAGCTCCAGATCAATATTGATAAACTTTAATCTAAATTGAAATACATTCTTAAAAACAAAATTATGAAATCTTAGAAGTGTATTGTAAATCTTAAGGGGTTGACGTGAGATATTTTTAATTCTTTAATTTCTAGATTCAAATCTTTAGTATATAATTTAGAAAAAGTTATTAAATTCATAAATGTACATATTAAAATTATAGAGAAAAGATATTTATTCTCGATTTCCAAAAAAAAGTGTTCCAAAGACATCGCAAGGGATCAAATAAAAAGAAAAGGTATATTACATACATTAATTATACTCAACAATATTGTAGGGAAAGACTTGCAAAATCCAGCAAAAAAAAGGGGACAAATTAGGATATTAGCACACAAAATCAAAATAATTGGTGAATTAATATGAGAACAATTTTTTTTTTTGATGAAATACCACATTTTAATCTTGTCGTGCTTCAAAATAGAGATATTTAGTAAATATCGTGCTTCTGAAACGCGACAAGATGAAACTCCAATTATCTGACTCAACCGGTTGACCAGTTCATAATGAATAGTGAAACTGGTTGACTGATTTCAAAAATAACAAGACAAATCTTAAAAGTACTAAAATCAAGGAGCCTTGGTGAGATTTTAGATATTTAAAGATTCGACGGTTCGCATGACGACATTGTAGCTATTATAAAGAAAACAGCCTCTGAAAATTCCTGTAAACATTTGAGTGCAATCTAATAGTCGGATTAAATGTTATGATCCTTTTGAGTTGTTATTCTGATCTGAGGCAACCAGATCTCCTTTTGAACCTAAATCTGTCTCACTAGTCCATAAATACATCTATTAGGCTATCCTGTAATTCGTTTAAGGCAATTTCTCATTTAGTTTGGTAGACCCACAACTGACTCATCAGAATCACCTATTATTATATGTCCGACTATATCATTAACATTAAAAAAACAAAGGACAACTTCTATGTGAACAATAACTTTTTAAGATTTTAATTGGAGTCTGTTATTGAGTCTACAAGTTAGACAAAAATATATATTTTGACTCATAAATATACTTTAAAGAAAAGGTTCATTGACTTATGATTTTTGTGTGAAACGGTCAACCGATTATATAACTAGATCTAACTGATCAACCGGTTGAGCCAGATGATCAGAATTTCACTTTGTTGCGTTTTAAAAGCGCGACATTTATTAAATGTCATTATTTTTTAAATACAACAAGATAATTGTTCCGATTAAAAATAGCAATATTTAGTAAATATTACGCTTTTGGAGCGCTACAATGTGAAGATATATTATTTATCGAACAGTGTTTTTCTGTGTACGGGTCCATACAGCTGAATAGATCTGTTAAGGTCAAAATACAGTTAGTTAAAACCTCAAAGCACATGTTGTCATAACCAACTTCTGTCTTCCAGCGTACATGGGTAGTCTTTAAAATGAAGACAAAAGAATCAGTTAATTACCGAAATTTTCTCTCATCCTTCCTTTCTGTCCTTTCCCACACGTAAACCCTGCACTTTCCCTCGTTTCCCTGCCTCAACTCTTTTCTTTTCTACCTTAAATCAATTCTTTTCTGTGAGATATTTCAAGCTTTTGGGTTATCATATCACATTGTAATCGATAGATTTGAGTAAGTTCTTCTTCTTTTCTTTTTTCTCTTTGAGTTTGATGCATATGTTTGTATTTGTTTCTGTTTTTCTTCTTTCTTTTTTTAATGTTTTTTCCAGAACCTAGTTGTTCAATATCGGATAAATGTAAGAGCTCGGTATTGACATGGAACAGATTTTTTGCATTGAAATCAAAATTTTTCAAGGAAGCTTCAGGGGAAGAAAGATCATTTTTTTTTAATTTATTGTGCTTGACAAAGCTGAAACTGACAGGTATTTGTATTCAAGAAGTTTTATATTGTTAATGCGACAAATTTCTAATTTTATAGGCCATTGATTGAACAATTATGTCCCATATATTGATTGAATAGTTATTGCCCATTTATTGCTTTGTGTTAAAGTTCTCAGGATTCTACTGAATTTTTCTGTTATCGGATTATGGCCCTTTTCTTCTTTTACATTGACTGATTAATACAAAGGGACTAGTTTTGATACAGCATTTGTGTATACATTCATTCTGATTCTGAAACTGGAAATTGTAACCTCTGAAAGTTCTGTTACAAGAGTTGAATATGAGAGTTGAATATGCTGTAATTTGATATGGATGGTTTCCTTCTTGATTTGCAACTTGAATTCCTATTCCTAGGTAGCATAGGGAGCTTAATTTCAAGTAGTGTGATCAGACAAGTAATACCATATTGCTGGTGAAGGTGGGGGTGGAAATTAATAGATTTTGAAGGAAGTAGCCAGCATTTGAAAACTTATGAGGTTATGACTGACGAAAAACCTATTCTTGCTTTCGAAAGCTCACGTTCCTCTGCATCCGATTCTTCATCAAGATCTAGTGAGGTTGAAAATGATATTCCTGTCAGTCCCTTTATCCAATCAAAACAAGCAGATGTTGGGTCAGCACAAGGACTGATATTTTCAGCAGATGTTGAATCATCACGAGGACCAGTATTTCCAGCAGAAGTTCCCAGCCACATTCCTGTTATCAACACACAAGTATTGCCCCCACCATCACCTCAACTGCATGTGATGGGACAACCTGGAGGGTACGATCCAAACAGGATCCCATCATCCATTTTTGCTAAGCCTAGTAATCCTGCAGAATGGAGCGTTGCTTCTAATGATTCATTGTTCAGTATCTACATGGGGAATGGTAGCTTCCCAAGAGATCATGCTTTCATGTTGTATAAATCGGGAGAACTCCCCAGGTTTGATGAGACAGGCAATGCTTCAACCAGTTTGAGCCCTGTCATTGAAGTAGAGAACAATGATAGAAAGAATGAAGATATATCAATAGACATAAAAGTGAAGGAAGAAGAATCAACTGATTCTGAAGAAGAGGAACCTGAATCAACAGCTGAGATCAGACCGACAAAGGAGGTTCCGGGTGCAACAGAGAAAATTAGTTGTCAGGAAAAGATGCATCTTGTTGAGGAGATTCGAGTTTCCTTCTCCAGCAGTAACAGATCATTTCAGTTCCCGTTGTAAGTTACCTGGCAATCTATCCACGCAGAATAAAATGGTTTTCGTTTGAAGCATCTATCAGTGCAGGAATGGGTACTCAAATGCATGCATATCACCACTATGTCCTTACTGTTCCAATTTGAATTTTGATCTGATCGCTTGCTTCTGTTGTTATGAAACTTTGATTATCATTCTCTTTGCTTTTTCATACGAGTGCGTGGGAATATGTCTCCAATTCTTATAGGCTAGCATTTAGAATTAGTGAGATTGTTGTTTAGCTAAATTTCTCCGTAACATACCATCTTATGTTGAATTTTGACATAAATTATGCGTTTCTTTCCCTGCCTGCTGTCTGTCTCCTCTGACAGTGATCCACAATGTAGGACTAATAAGAAAGGTTACATTTTTTTCAAATAAATTTGGAACTCTGGATTTCTATAAGTACAACTTACCCTTTTCCTATCATGCATTTTCAGACCATTTAGATTTCTTAGTTCTGCTACGTGCTAGGTCAGCCAATGTTTGCCTGTCCTTTATTTGATAGGTACCTGAAGCTAATTTTAAACTCCATTTCAGATTGGACGCTACCTCAGGAAGAAGTTCTTCTTTTAATGAGGTGATGAAGAAGCATTCCTCGGAGAAGCACTTGGAACAGGAGTCACAGCCAGCAGAAACCCCTGGAACAACCCAAAAGGCTGAGGGGAATAGTTGGTTTCCTTGCTTCTCTTGCTGCTCACATGGCTGTTGAGAGAGAGTTCTGCATAAATATTTTAAATCCAACCTCTGTACATCTCCCTCTTTGTCAAGAATTCCTGCCTTGTCCATCGGATCTAAATACGAACCTTATTCTCTGCAGTCATTGTTTCTAGCTTTGGTGAGTCTTCTCCCATTGCAAAACCTTAGAGCTTATAGTTAAGGTATAAATCACCATCGAAACTCAGTTATAGAATATATAGTATAGTCTTCATTCAATTCAATGGGAGGAGTTTGGCTTTTAAATTTGAGAAAAAGTCAGCATAAGAATTTTCTACAAAGATATATTGATTTAGAAATTTCCAAGGAAAAAACTTAGGTTCGATTCTTACATTAGATTAATTGTGACTGAACAGCATTTCTTTAGTTTGTATGTCTTTTTATCCAGGGTGCCAGTTTCAGTCTCAAATCATGGGAAACACCCTTATAACTCAAAAAACTAAACTTAAAGCACACTAAAAACAAGATGAGAGTGTATATGTATAGATGAAAAATAAAAAAGAAACCACTCAAAAGCCCATTGTAAATCCACATTTTTCTTCTACATTCTTTCTATTTTCTTTTATGTAATCCATAACTCGAACTTCTACTTTTTTATCAAAACAAAATTAAGTCAGCAAAAGAAAAAAAAAGAAAAAAAAAGAGGGCATAATCGAGATATTAGTTTGGCATGAGGATTGATTTCAAATTGTACCATCAATCAAAAATTTTATTTCCAAGAGCATAAATAATAAATGAAGATTTTTTTCAGAGGAGTCTAGTAGCTATTTGTAGATGAACATATCTTGTTCAAATGGAACTCTTAGTTACGGGAAGATATTAGGAGAATCGCAATAGCACATATGCTTTTTGCATATAAATTATTTTGAAATCAAAACTTATAGATTGGGTTACCAAGAGGCTGTTTGTTTGCGTGGTTGCTTCTACGTTTGAAGCAACCACAGCAAATATCATGTTTGGTTATGTTAAAAACACAATTTATTTATGGTGGGGCTCTTGATAATTCACGTTTTGCACGCGATTTTAATGAAGCAGCTCCTGGCTACTTTTCTCCATCAGCGTCTCATGGAACATTCACTTGCACTGTTCACATGAACAGTGCAAGTGAATTGCACTATTCACTCAAAAAATGAACAGTGCAATAAACTTGCACTGTTCACGTGAACAGTGCAAGTTTTCACTGTTTATTTTTTGTATAATTTTTTTTTAAAAAAACTAATTTAAAGTGAATTAAATTCACTTGTACTGTAATATCAAATCAATTTTATTCTTGATAATATTTTATCTAATTTTATTGTACGCTCAAAAAATTATGGAAACTGTAGTTCTTACCGGATGAATTTTGTATGTAATAGAATTGTAGATGATTTAATGAAATAATAAAAAATACTTTATATAAAGTATTATTTATTTCATGATGTTATAACAATAATTAAATCTACAATATTTAAATTAAAAACAATCAATATTAATATATATTTTTTAAAATTATTTTATAACCTCAATTTCAAAAGCATTCTTAACCAGACACATTAAACTACTTTTTGTTCAACCACAGTTTTAACCAAAAACATATTTTTTCAAATCAACCGCAACTAAAAGTACTTTTTATAAAACAACTTTTTTCAAACCACAACCATAACAGCTACCGCAATACCAAACACACCATTATTGATGAGGCCAAAATAAATCAGGCTTAACCGAGCCCAAGAAAAAGGAGAGGGGCCCAACCGAATCCGATGAGATTCAGCCCAACTGAATCAAGATTGAGAAAGAAAAAAGAGAGAAGAGAGGAAAAAAAAGGAGAGGGAGGAAAACTAAACTGTGACTAGAAAAGAAAATGATAAAAAAAAAAAGAAGGGAAAAAAAAGGAGAGATAAAAGAAAGGCCCAACCTTGCATAAGAAATAAGAGAAGAGGGGAAGGGAAGGGAAATAGAGAAAAGAGAGAAAGATCAGGCTCAACCAGGCCTTGAAAAAAAGAGAAAAGGAGAAAAAAATAAAAATAAAAAATAGCTCAATCAGGCCCAAGAATAAGCCCAACAAGGCATAAAAGAAAGAAAATAAAAAAAGAAAGTGTAAGAAACAAAAAAAGAAGAAAAGGAAAAGAAGAGGCATGAAAACATGTCATTAGAGTAGTGTAAATTTTTTTTTCTAACAACACGCGCTATCAAGAAATGTTACTCTTATCAAAACAAAGCCAAATACACCTAAGAAGACACAATCAAACAACGAGGCACGACTCATGCACCGCTTAATTACAACAAGATAATGCTTATGTCATAATTTTTTATTATTATTTTCTTTTATTTTAGTCAAAGTTTATGTAACAACTCTCCAATTTGGTTCTTAATTTGACCCTACCAAACCCAAAAAAGGATAAGAGAAAAAAAAATGAATTGAGCCTAAACAATCTTGGCCCAACCAAAACCGTCAAGAAAAGTAAGGTATAATAAGAAGAAAAAAAAAAAAAAAAGAGGGAAAAATAGTCAACCCAAACTGGCAAGAACAATTGATTCTCTTTATGTCAACAAATCTTATATTAGACATGATACAAGGTTCAAGGCATTCCCAATATACTTCGATCATCTTAAATTCTTTATTTTACAGGTTACTAGTGCATGAACACACCCAAATTCTTGCAATACGACCCCCATTTGAATTCTTCAAGTT
Source organism: Populus simonii (assembly GCA_007827005.2). Lineage (NCBI taxonomy): Eukaryota > Viridiplantae > Streptophyta > Magnoliopsida > Malpighiales > Salicaceae > Populus > Populus simonii. Next base: position 9,173,906 of record CM017480.2, read on the forward strand.
GATAATTCAATGTTTACATGAAAACTCTATCTCACAAGTTAACAAAATGAGTGTCTGTATGAATAAATCGAACAAATCATACTAAAATACTAAATGTGATGTATTTTTTTCACAAGTAAATTTGTAGCTTAATGATACAAGTAAATCTGTATGAAACACGCATGTTTCAAGAGTTAATTAAAAATAATAATAAAAAACCTATCAGCACTTTGACGGAGAATTGAAGTTTTCGAAACATAGAGGCATTTTTTCTAGTTTTGCTAACTTAGGAAAATAGGGTGAAACATTCGAGAGAATTGATAAAGAATAAATTTTTAAAAAATCATGATAATTCATTTTTCCACTTCAGGATATAAAAATGAAATAAACATGGATAGTATTTGTTGAAAAATAATATAAATTATATTTTAAAAACTCATTTAATAACTTAAGCTTTTAAATTAAGATGATTCTTTGATATATAATCAAAACTGTACTGAATAAACAATCATGAGATTAAATCTAATAATTTTATTTTATTTTTTTAGTTAAGATTAATTAATAGTACAATGTAGATTGAGTTTGTACAAGTTTTTCAAGTAAAAAAACTTTTAATTAAAAAAAATAATATAAATTATATCTTAAAATCTCATTTAACTATTTAAGTTTTTAAATTAAAAAACTATTCTCGAGACTTTCCCCGATAAGATTGCATTCACATGCAAGATCAAAGATGGACCAAAACAATCATTCTATTCACAGGTATGAATGCTTATTATAATCCATGCCGTAATTATACACAAGGAGAGAGTAATTTAGGCAAGGTGAAGTCACTCCTTCATCACTTGGTCGTAATTATTTGATAAAAGATAAGACTAAGAACCCTAAAAGAGATGGGATTATTATTAAAATTAAAATAGAATAAAGCAGGCAATGTAATAATCTGCTTTTCTAATAAAAGTATGTTTGTTGTTAGCCCAATAAAGATACTTGTTCCCTTTGCTTCAAGCCTTTATAGGTGTAGGCCAGGCCAGGCCAGGCCAGCCAAGACAAACAGAGGATAACGGATCACAGGATAACGACAGCACATTCTCTGCAGTGTTTATGAAGCAAAGCAAACGACGGCGCGTTGGACTCAACATCTTTCGCTTTAAACGACTAATCGTGGTTATTCAGGACCACGTGAACTGGAGCTGAACAAAAGAGGGGGCAGGTGGCCCCCATCCTCACCTTCTGGAAGGACACCCCACGTGGAATCCTTTATCCACAGCCACGTTTTCAACCTTTAGGAATCTTTTTTTTTTCTTTTTTCTAATTTTAATATTTCTTTTTAGTGAACGATAAAGAGGGAGGCCAAGCCAACCACCGTGAGTCCTTAAATTGACGGGGCTGCTGGCTTTCATTGACCACCTGTGGACCCCAACTACTTCCCCTTGGACCCCACCTCCCTTCCCTCTGCTACAAACCTCCATTCGTAAACAAAATCAAATAAATTCTTGAGGCATGCTAGAAAGATGAGCCTCGAATTGGTCCCCTCATTATCATTACATTTTTTATATGGTTGCTAGAACCTCTTTTTTTCCAATTAGATCTTAGAAATTTCAAAAAACATTTTGATGTCTTGCCGTTCTTTAATATTAAATATGACAAATCCCAGGTTATCTTTTGATTATTGAAAATACTAAGTTAATATTTGAAAAAAAATCTTAATTTTATCACAAAAGGTTATAACAAGTTCATAAGAATCTCAATTAAGTATTTTTATTAGAGTTGGTAATGAGCAAGATCTATACAAAATAAACATGCAAAACTAATTACCATATCTAAGCTAAATTTTGTGGGGTATAGCTTAACTGGTTAAACCCTGAGTTTGCTCCCTAAAAATTACCAGTTTGAGTGTTATAAATCACAAGGCCACTAGAAGTTTATCTAGTCGTTAACTTCAGGGTATTAAAAAATTAATCAAGGTATGTATAAACTAGTCCGAACATTCACAATTAAAAAAAAAGAAATCTAATCACCATCGTGGAAGGACTAGCTCGAGAATCATTTTGTAGCATGGCAGGCAAAAATTAAGTGAAAATATATGATGGAGGAACTTGATTAAGACGGCATGAAAAAAAGATTTAATTGAAGAACTAGTTGGCTAGAAAACTAAGCTGAGAATTACATGATAATAGGGGGGCTAGAACGATGTTTGGCCCAAAGAAGAAAAGGAAAGAAATGTGAGAGAAGAAGGAAATGAAGAAATTAAAGAAAAAGAAACGAAAAACGCGTTTTCCTAAAGAACACATATACTGTTGAATCTTTACTCTTTCCTTTCCTTTTACTTGTTCTCTCTCAGTGAAAGACCCTAAAATTAGGGTTAGGGTTTTCGAAAACAGAGAAAAAAAGAAAAACCTCTCTATTCATTCACTTCAAAAACTGAAAGAGAGGGGCTTTCAGTGTTTTAGAGACCCTTTTGAGGGTTCTAAAATGGGTTCCTCTTATTTTCTTTCTTCAGTTATCAAGTGGCAATCTTTCACAAAACTGAAGCTTTTCTCTCTCTTCTGTGCCTTCTCTCTGTCACTAAACGGCGTCGCTTCTTTTGATTCTGACAAATCTGTGCTGTTACAGTTCAAGAACTCAGTCTCTGATCCTTCAGGGCTTATCTCCGGCTGGAATCTGATCAGCACCAACCACTGTCACTGGAACGGCGTGTCCTGTGATGCTAATTCGCGTGTCGTTTCGCTTAATATCACTGGAAATGGAAACTACAGAGGTAAGAAAATTGGAGGTGGAGGTGCTATTTTGTGTTCTGGTGATTCTATTGAGCTTTCACTGTACGGGTTTGGGATTAGGAGAGATTGTAAAGGTAGTAAGGGAATTTTAATGGGAAAGTTGGTGCCTTTGATTGCTAGGTTAAGTGAACTTAGGGTTTTATCATTGCCCTTTAATGGGTTTCTCGGGTTGATACCGAGTGAAATATGGGGCATGGAGAAGTTAGAGGTTCTTGATCTGGAGGGTAATTTGGTATCTGGGTCGTTGCCGGTTTCATTTTCCGGGTTAAGGAACTTGAGGGTTTTGAATTTAGGGTTTAACAGGATAGAAGGAGAGATACCGGATTCACTTTCTCGCTGTGATGGTTTGGAGATCTTGAATATAGCTGGTAATCGTATTAACGGGACAATTCCAGGGTTTGCTGGTCGGTTTAAGGTTGTGTATTTGTCGTTGAATCAGCTTGGTGGCTCACTGCCTGAGGATTTCGGATATAATTGTGAGAAACTTGAGCATTTAGATTTATCTGGGAATTTCTTGGTTGGAGGGATTCCTAGTAATTTAGGGAATTGTGGGAATTTGAGGACATTGTTGTTGTATTCAAATATGTTTGAAGAAATTATTCCACGTGAACTGGGTAAGCTTGGGAAGCTAGAAGTGTTGGATGTGTCAAGGAATAGTCTTAGCGGGTCGGTACCCCCTGAGCTTGGAAATTGCTCTTCTTTGTCTGTGCTTGTGCTTTCGAATATGTTTGATCCGTATCAGGATGTTAATGGTACGAGAGGGAACGGTTTGTTGGATCATTTGAGCTCTATGAATGAAGATTTCAATTTTTTTCAAGGGGGTATTCCTGCAGATGTCATGACTCTTCCGAAACTGAGGATGCTGTGGGCACCAAGCGCAACCCTTGGCGGCATGTTGCTGAGCAACTGGGATTCCTGTGATAGCTTGGAAATGATCAATTTGTCTCACAACTTCTTCAAAGGAGAAATCCCTCATGGGTTCAGTCGCTGCAATAAGCTGCGGTATCTGGATTTGAGCTCCAATGGGCTCTATGGTGAACTTCTTGAGGAGTTTCGAGTTCCTTGTATGACTGTTTTTGATGTTAGTGGAAATGCATTGTCAGGTTCCATACCCAGTTTCTATAGTAGCAGTTGCCCTCCTGTTCCTTCCACAGTTGAGTATCCCTTAAATATTTATGACCCGTCATCTGCCTATATATCATTTTTTGCATATAAAGCTAAGGCAGGAAGTCCTACTATGTCACTCGGAAGAAATGGTGAAATCTCAATTTTTCATAACTTTGGGGACAACAACTTTACTGGTACTCTCCAGTCCCTTCCTATTTCCCCGGTAAGATTAGGAAAGCAAACTGCTTACACATTTTTGGCTGGAGACAACAAGCTCAGCGGGCCATTTCCAGGGATCTTGTTTGAGAATTGTGATGGATTGAACATGATGATTGTCAATGTTAGCAATAATAGAATGTCTGGTCAGATTCCGGCAAATATGGGTCCAATGTGCAGATCACTCAAGCTTCTGGATGCATCTAAGAATCAGATTGCTGGGACCATTCCACCAAGTGTTGGCGAATTAGTTTTTCTTGTTTATCTTGACATGAGTTGGAACCTTTTGCAAGGCCAGATACCATCAAGTTTGAGCCAAATAAGTGGTTTGAAGTATCTGTCTTTGACTGGTAATAGAATAGTTGGTTCTATACCTTCTAGCATAGGGAAGCTGCAAACTTTAGAGGTTCTGGATCTCTCTTCAAACTTGCTTTCTGGGGAGATACCAAATGATCTTGTGAGGTTGAGAAATCTGACTGCTCTTCTGCTCAATAACAATAAACTCTCCGGGCAGATTCCTTCTGGTTTGGCAAATGTGACTTTGCTCTCAATCTTTAATGTCTCCTTCAATAACTTGTCTGGGCCTCTGCCATCAAGTAACAATTTGATGAAATGTAGCAGTGTTCTTGGAAACCCGTATCTACACCCTTGCCATGTTTTCTCCCTAGTATCACCATCTGCAGATTCTCCAGGAAGGGCTTCCGAGGCACAAAGCTATACTTCTCCATCAGGTCAAAGTCAGAAGAACCGGAGTGGTGGCTTCACATCAATTGAGATAGCATCAATAGCCTCTGCATCAGCCATTTTTTCTGTTCTACTAGCTCTTATTTTCCTATTCATCTACACCAGAAAGTGGAGTCCAAAGTCCAAAATAATGGGATCTACTAGAAAGGAAGTAACAATCTTCACAGATATTGGGGTTCCCCTGACATTTGAGAATGTGGTGCGGGCCACTGGGAGCTTCAATGCAAGTAATTGCATCGGCAATGGGGGTTTTGGGTCTACTTACAAGGCAGAGATCTCTCCCGGAGTTCTGGTGGCAATTAAAAAGCTTGCAGTTGGACGATTCCAGGGAATTCAACAGTTCCATGCAGAGATCAAAACCCTTGGAAGACTCCACCATCCAAATCTTGTCACTTTGATTGGTTATCATGCCAGTGAAACGGAAATGTTCCTCATATATAATTATTTGCCAGGTGGTAATTTGGAAAAGTTTATCCAGGAAAGGTCCACAAGGGCTGTGGATTGGAGGATACTTCACAAAATTGCTCTGGACATAGCTCGTGCACTTGCCTACCTTCATGATCAGTGTGTACCACGTGTACTCCATCGAGATGTCAAGCCCAGTAATATTCTGCTAGATGATGATTTCAACGCCTATCTATCCGACTTTGGTTTGGCCAGGCTGTTGGGAACTTCTGAAACGCATGCTACAACAGGTGTGGCTGGGACTTTTGGGTATGTTGCCCCGGAGTATGCAATGACTTGCCGTGTTTCAGATAAGGCCGATGTTTATAGTTATGGGGTTGTGCTTCTTGAATTACTTTCAGACAAGAAAGCTTTGGATCCATCATTTTCATCGTACGGGAATGGTTTCAATATTGTTGCTTGGGCATGTATGCTCCTACGGCAGGGCAGAGCTAAGGAGTTCTTTACAGCAGGGCTATGGGATGCAGGTCCACATGATGATTTGGTAGAAGTCTTACACATGGCAGTTGTGTGTACGGTTGACTCCCTCTCTACCAGGCCAACAATGAAGCAGGTTGTCCGTCGGTTGAAACAACTGCAACCGCCTTCATGCTAGTTGCTTGATGATGTTTGTTTGATTAACATAGGTATTTGTAGTGGGTAAAGGCCCATTGTATTTATGCTTTCTTGGTCCTCATTATGGGCTGCCCGTAGGTAGAGCTAAACTGTAGTTATTCCCACTTGTAAAGTGTAATATAGTTTTGCCCCCATTTTTCGAAGTTGTTTCCCCACTTGGGGGCTCACTGGTGAATCTGCAAAAGAATGCAGATGTTCATTCGCCACGGTGTATACATGTTTCTCAGTTTCCATTTGTTCAATAAAGCCATAGAATCGAGATATTTGCTGGGAATATGTTTGTGCTCACGTAAACAATGCCAAGGTATTGCCCTCGAAACGAATCGTGTAGTTTGAGCAAAAGGTGATCCACGCCTTGCATTCTTGATCAAATCACAACCTTCGCCCTGTAGTGACAACGTTAGCTCTGCATGTGGCTATTGTGGGGTTGTTTCCCTGTGCAGGTCATGCTTTTGATGGTTCTTTTTTCCTGTTCATTTCACTTGGTTCACGAGCAACAGCAACGATCATGAGAACCAATTTTACTTCCTTCAGCTGCAAGCAATTAGGTATACAAGATAGACAAGATGGTATTATTTACACTCAACAACTGCCTATTCGTGGTTTACCTACTTTGTATACGGTTGTTTGTGTATCAATGGAACTTCCTTTATGTTGTGCTGTTATGTTGCTAAGATCTCCACTCCACAGGTGGTTAGCCGTTCTGTCTCACCCCTCTCCTTCATCAACATGCTTTTTCCGCAAACTCAAACCGAAGTCGTTGAGGAATACTTACCGTTTGACTACTTGCTGGTTTCTGAAGTCTTGCATCTCAGCTACAAATTCTCTCGTTTATAGTTTGGTCAAGTACGTCCAATTCCTTAACCTAAAAGGATTAGGTTTAGGCGCTTCAGAGCTGCGGTAGGTAAAGAGTGGAACATTGTTTTCGCTTCTACACACCAATTTTTGAAGCAGCCCCGCAATAGAACCATGGTATTTTTGTTAGCGCTCAATTGGATATAAACTTTTGATCAAGAATTCATCTGCTGTCAAAAAGGAAAGAAAATAACCAGGCCATAGACACAATTCACCAGGTTGGCCTGCTTTACATTAGAAAAAATAATCTTGCATCACGCTACACGGCTGAAAATGGAGAGAGGAAAAATAATTTAGGTTTGCAGCAACAGGCATGGTAATCGGCACAGGCCAGTAACCGGGAAAAATTGGGATTCAAAAGAAAACTTCATTAGCCTTGACCTCCATGGTTCCTTTTCCTAGCTGTCTTTTTTTAGCACGAGAATTACCATTAAAAAAAGGGAGTGGGGTGAACCACTATATGCTTAAGGGGTTGTTCTACATCATCACCACCACCTGCATGCTTGACAAACTCAGCTGGTGAGAGAAAGCTTCCATGGCAAACGCATACTATCCTCACCTCCTCACCTTTCCTGTACTGGTAGAGAAAACCTTCTATGCGTTTCCCGTTGGGACCGTCTCCTTTTGCGGACACATATGGCATATCCTCCAACACATCCCTCGCCACCTCCTTAGTTCCATTCTCAGTGACTGTAAGTTTGTTAGATCCATTCTTTTCCATTGCAACTCCGGCAGGGAAACTTGATTTTTCACCTAGTACTAATCCAGGAGCACTGATTGATCTCTGCTCATAATCTGACAAAGACTGAACACTGACAGGGCTTCTTGACTCGGTGTATTTGTTCATTCCTATATTGCAACAAACAGAATAGAGGAATAAGAGGTTGGATTAAAGAAACTGAGTTCTTTCAAATATAATCGGAAATTATGGAAGTTAAGGTGATATTTATATAATCCAAGAAGATGCTCGCCATGCTGACATGGAGGGAGATAAACTGGAGCTCAAACTATTGTTGCGAGAAAGGTAATTATCTCAAAGGTAGATACATTCAAGACAACAAATAAAAAAGCCATTATTTTCAGGTGTATCACACAAGACTGGCACCCACAGAATATGAGCTTCACTAGCATGAGCATGTTCATATCGACATTACCTGAAATTCAACGGAAACACTTAATTTGAAAGCCAGAGAAGACTAATTAAATTCACCTGCATGCATAGCTTCAAAGATAGTTTTATAGTTTTGCTTTAGCCAGGGGTGTCACTATGCCAAGAGAAGCTATGCAAGCTTGCCATTAAAAGAGTATCTTGTCCAAGTACTTCGGGCATGAAGATCCCACCCCGACGAGTTTTAAAAAAATTATCATCAACAAGAGGGGTTAAATAACTAAAAGCACCAGAAGCATGTGTTTTAGAGATTCAACTATCTGTTTTTTTCCCCAGAAATCTAATTAATTTAAGATTGCCAGAGTCAACTTTCTGACATCTGGAGTAGGGTAGCCAGGAAGCTTATGCCGTTGAAGTCTTCCATAAATTTGCACAGATGCTATGTATTGAAGGAAGCCTCAAGTGAAGCTAGCAAGTATAAATTGCAGACAAAATGCGATAACATGCATTTCAGGTTCACTCTGTTGTGCACTAATTATATCATAAAAAAAAGGGCCAAGTGAAGTTAGTAAACGGAGCACTCGTAGCTTTCGTTATACTGTTTTGCACTGGCTAGAATTTGAAGATGACAAAAACAGAGAAACATCTGGTGCATGGTTAAATAGGATTGAGAAAAATGCGACATGAAATCACCAATCATTAAATATTTACTTCAACATTTAGATGGCCTATCCTAACGTCAACTAAGTTCTTAAAATAGCAAAGGGATAAGAGGCACACAAAAGCTCGATTGGAAATAGGTTTTTAAAGGCCTTTATGAGTTCTAACACTTTAGAACACATTTCTCACCGCAAAACAACTCCACATCAAACAGTAAGAACATTCACAGAGTAGTAAACTTGGATCGAGCTGAATGATATACAAAGAATCATATTAGTGGGGACACCGGACCCGTGACAAAGAATATACTTGTGTATAGACACAGACGATGAAGGATAGTCCAAAACCATCACTCTTTGGTTGGGAGGAGATTAGCAACGTACAAACCCAAATTACTAAACTTTATTTAGTTTTACTACTGGACTTTAATTTATGTTCTTTTATTATAATTTTATTATTTAGTGGGTTTTAAGCCGAAATCTAATTCTCATCAGGGTTTAACTATTTATTTGTAATTTTTGAAATTTTATTGATAAAAAGTTTGGTTTATCAGCTATGATAATTTAGGTTTTAAGCCCAGATTTAATTATTTTGGCATAATTTGGTTTTCCTACCCTAATATTTCCTCTTATTCAGCTCCTTTCGTTCTCTTCTTCAGCTCCTTTTCTTCTAATTCATAATTTAATCTTTCTTTAAATCTTTGTCACGCATCAGAAGGCCAGCTTGTTGCTAGCTGGAAAAGCTAATGAAAATAACCGCAGTAAACATAATTATTATAATATCTCCAACAATGTAGACAAAATAATAGCTAAAAAGATGCCAAAAAGGCTCCCACTGGTCTACTTTCATAGATTAATTGGGGGGAAATTCTGAACAAGCCGGTATCAAGCTCAAACAACATCCATACTTACGGCATCTTAATGAAAATAATAGCAATGAAATTTCGAATAAGCATCAAAGTAATCACACATGCAGCAAATGTTTAAAGGAAAGGAAAATAAAAGAGAGACATTTTTGTTACCTTGAAGTGGCTGGCTCTCAAATTCTGTTGTCCCAGATGATCCAGTCCCTTGTGATTCGTGCGTTAATGGTGGTGCTGCTACTTCTGCTTGTGTTGACAGCCCTTCTACACCAACATCAAAGAAACCATTGAAACTCTTAAGAAACTCTTTTTGATGGTGATCACCATTTGTGCCATTTTCTCTCTTATCTTCCTCACCCATAGTTTTTATCCGTCACTGTTTTCAGAATCTTTTGCTTCTCTGTTCTCTTCCTTTTAGCCTCCATTCTCCTAAGTGTCTGAATCTCTTTCCTCTTCCTCCACTCCTCTTTTGTCTCTGTTGGCAAAGAACAAGTCCTTGGAAGATAATTACTTTCCAAATTAGATACCACAAAAGCACTTCCATTTTCTCCTGTTGGGTTAATAAAATCTGATGCTATAGAAGATGATCTAGTAATCTTCTTGGCTTTTGGGTCCACACCAAATCTACCATTCAATGAAAGTCCAAGACTTAGCTCAACATCGTTGTCTTCTCCTTCTTCTCCATTGAGTCTGTGATTATAATGATTCCCAGATATAAATCTTTGCAACAACTCCTTAGGAAGATTGTTGCTCATAGAAATATTATGCTGATGTTGGCCGGTTTCAATATTCTGAAGTTTCTCTGTTTGTGCCATTAATTTGATGATCAACAAACAAAAAAAAAAAAGTAATGAAGTCAAAAAGATTTTGAAAGAAAACTACAACCACCCAAATTTTGAAATTTGATGAGGAACTGAAATCCCATCACTAAGACAACTTTGAAGAACCAACAACCTCAAATCCCAGCATGAACAAACCAAACATTTTGAGCTAAAACTTGTCATTTTCTCCATTGCAAAACACAATACTACTCTCATTACAAACACCAAAAAACGTTCTCTACTTCACAACCCAAGATTTTCCAGGAAACCAAAGAGAAATCATTGGAACAAACAAATTTAAAAGCTAGGAAAAAGAAAATTTGGAGCGAAGGGTAAATCAAGAAGCAAACAAGAAAGAAAGAGAAAAGGAAAATATGCAGCAACGTTCCTGCCTCTTTGACGATGATATCAGGCTCGACCGAATGACGATAATACCCTTGAGATGGTAATACTTCTACACGTGGAAGGCATGAAGGAGGGTACACAGCCAGAAGCCGCCACGTGGGTGGAGAGAAGAAGCAGCAGGTTCCGAGGAGACGCCAAAGTAGCGTCACCAGCTCTTTTGTTGTATTTGTCTCTTTTTGCGATATTTCTTTTTTAAAACTGTAAAAAGAAAGATGATAATACAACACACGTGTCGGAATCTAGAACGTGGAACTTCCACGTGTCCTTCTAAAATCTCGGCCTCGTAATGCCGCAACTTTTTTCCCGGGGAAGACTTGGGAGTCAAATTATGGTCTCCCTCTTTTTCTTTTTTTATTCTTAACTGCTGGATAGGATTTTATATATATATATTAATTATTTTATTTTATTTATCTTGTGAGTGCTGTGAATTGGATGCTTTAACTGGTATTATAATAAGGTGTGTTGATTACTGATATTATATTACAATAAATTATTCAAAAATTGTATCATTATTTTTCAATATAAAAGCATATAATATTTATTTTGAAATAAGTAATCTATTACAACTATTAAATAGGTTGTCTTTTCAATATCTAGTTAAATTTTTTTATGTTTGTACTATGATAAGTAAGAATAATTATGTGGTTTTTAATAAAACAAAGTCCCATGTTATCTCTCTTTTATTCCCTCTCTTTCTGTTTAATTTTAACTTTTTTAGGGTTTTGTTGTGTGCTCCACATGGTGCTGTCACTGGTGACAAGGCTTCTTCTTTTTTATTTTCGTTTTTTATTTTAAAATGATACCATATTTAGTGTTTTTTTTACACGAGATTTGATTATTATTTTTTTTAATCACATCTGTCCAGTCTTGTATTTTTCCATTTTATCTAGTATTTTCTTTATTTTAAGGTTTGATCATTTTTTTTGTCGTCATCTTGCCCTTTATAGGTATTTGAACAATATATTTTTATGTAGATTAATGCTAATATTTTAATTTTTTAATCCTTTGATAAAAAACGTGTATCAAGTGAAAGCTCAAGGTATTAAAGCTATTGATGAATTGCTAAAAAAAAAAACAGAGAGAGTAAAATGTTGATAAGGATTTACTGTGCTTTAATAGCATTTCTCAAATGTATCTTCCAATTTTGTTTTCTTAAAAGGAATAAAAAAGAAGAAAGGTTGTTAGAGTTTACCTAACTGATAAAACATCTTGTGGTCTAAGAAAGAAAATGATGGCGTTGAATATTAAAATGTTGAAGGGAGCTTGTATAATTTTTAAGATTTTGCTATTACATATTGCTGATAGACTGTTAGAGGTTAACATTTTATTATTACAATCCATTTAGCAATTCCACCTTTCTCGGGTTGAGTTGTTTTCTGTTCTACCATTCTGTTGCTACGTCCTATTCTTACGGACTAGTAGTTTTCTGTTATTTTTTGTTTCTCTTAGTCTGTTACCACGTTTAAAGCATGTATAGTGTGGGTTGTTATTTTGAATGATACATCTCTCTGTAAAAGGCTAAGGAAGCCTGCTGTTTGTGATGAATAAAGGTGAGAGACTTCTCATTCAAGATTATGTGTTGTAGTTTCTTCTGAGTATGAGTGTGTGTGTGGAAAAAAACTATAGTTTTTCTTTCAGAATTAGAGAATCAACAGAATGGCGGAAAGCAATAATAGTATTTTTGTGCAATCGACCATTCCCAAATTTGATGGACATTATGATCATTAGGCGATACTGATGGAGAACTTTCTCCGCTCCAAAGAATATTAGGATCTCATAGAGAATGGGATTTCTGTGGTGGTGACATAAAGTGCTGAGCCAAGATCTGTCTTTATGGTAGTGGCAACAGAAGGATAACACAAATTAATCAAGGACCAAGCAGAAGCACAACACAAATTGATTGAGGGGCAGAGGCTGAAGGACTTAAAGGTAAAGAATTATCCTTTTCAAGCTATAGATTGAAATATCATGAAGACCATACTCAATAAAAATACATCAAAGAGTATTTAGAATTCCATGAAACATAAATACCAAGGCTCTGTCAAGGTGAAAATGGCACAATTACAAGAACTTCGGAGGGATTTTGAGACTGTTCACATGAAAGAGGGCAAAATTATTGATAATTTCTTGGCTCTTACTCTCACTATAGCCAACAAAATGAAGACTCATGGTGAGATAATAAGCCAAACCATCATCAATGAAAAAAAATTTAGGTTCATGACTTCAAATTTTGATTATGTGGTTGCTCTATTAAAAAATCCAATGATTTAAACACACTGACCATTGATAAGCAAAATAACAGTTTGTTGTTTCAAGAAAAAAGAATGAATGGCCATCAAGGAGAAGAGCAAGCTCTCAAGATCACTTACGAAGATAACACTAGTAGAGGAAGAGGTCGAGGGGTGTTCAGAGGAAGAGGAAGAGGTCATGACAGACAACATTTCAATAAGGCTGCTATTGAATGTTTTAAGTGTCACAGATTAGGACATTTTCAATATGAGTCCCCTAATTGGGAAAAAGGAGTCAATTATGCAGAACTAGATGAAGGAGAAGAACTACTATTAATGTCCTATAAAGAGCTTAACCATGAGGAGAGAAAAGAGATCTAGTTACTTAAATCAGGATGTAGTAATTATATGAGTGGGAATAAAGAACGGTTCTTGAATTTGGATGTTCAATTTAGACAAACTATAAAGCTAGGCAACAACTTGATGATGGTAGTTGTAGGGAAGGGAAACATTCGAATGCAAGTGAATGGAATTACTCAATTAATTTCTAAGGTCTATTACATTCCCGAGTTGAAAAATAACATGTTAAGTATGGGATAACTTCAAGATAAGGGTGTGACAATTATAATTCAACATGAGAAGTGTAAAGTTTTTCATCCGACTAAGGGCCTAATTATTCAGTCCGAGATGAGTGCGAACAGGATGTTTGTGGTGCTCGCAACAATGATGCTTAAAGCTACCACTTGTCTTCAAGCTATAACAGATGATGAGAGTTATTTGTTGTACTACAAATTCGGACATTTGAGCTTCAAAGGGTTGAGAACCCTTCAATATAAAAATACAGTCAGCAGTTTGCCTTCTAGTCTACCTTCACTTATAGCTCCTGTAAAGTTGTGCACAACATGTTTATTTGGAAAACAGCCCAGGGAATCCATTCCAAAAAGTGGTATATGCAGGGCATCATAGAAATTAGAGTTGGTACATACCGATATATGTTGCTCTATAAAGTCGGCATCAAACAACAACAAGAGGTATTTTTTTAGTTTTATTAATGATTTTAGTCAAAAGACGTGGATTTACTTCTTACATGAAAAATCAGAGGCCTTTACCATGTTCAGAACATATACGGCTTGTGTTGAAAAGGAAACAAGTGCTTACCTTAAATGTTTAAGGACTGACAGAGGTGGTGAGTTCACCTCAAATGAGTTTGGGGAGTTTTGTAAGGCAAATGGCATAACCAGGCAATTAACCACGATCTATACTCCTCAACAAAATGGAGTTGCTGAGTGGAAGAACATGACTGTGATGAATTTAGTGTGATGCATGCTCATGGATAAACAGGTTCCAAAGGCTTTCTAACTAGAAGCTGGGAGATGGTGTGTGCATGTCCTCAACAGGAGCCCTACTTTAGCTATCCAAAATACAACTCAGGAGAAAGTATGGAGTGGTATGAAGCCTACAGTAAAGTATCTTACAGTTTTTGGGTGCCTAGCTCATGTACATGTACTAGACCAGAAAAGAATCAAGCTGGATGATAAAAGCGTACAATGTGTTTTATTGGGAGTGAGTGATGAGGCAAAAGCCTATAGATTGTTTGATCTGGTCTCTAAAAAGATAATTGTTAGCAGAGATGTTATTTTTTAGGAGAATAAGGGCTGGAATTGGGACATAAGCAAGGAAGAAATAATTTCAGATGTGTTAGAATGGAGTGATACTGAAGAATAAATTAATGAAGCTAAGAATGAAGGAGAACTTGGAACAGAAGTTAACGAGGATGGCATAAATGAAGCTGGTTCAAGAAGTACTCGCACACATTCCAGCATGTCACATGATGAGAATTCCTCAGGCCTAGGAAGGGCAAGACAAGTTCCACTTTCGATGCAAGATTATGAAACATGAGAGAGTTTGTCAGAAGAGGAAGGCTTGAATGCTATGATTATTCTCACAGAAGTTGATCCCCTTACTTTCGAGGAAGCTGTGAAGAGCAAAAAATAGAGATATACCATGAATGTAGAGATTGAGACTTTTAAACACAATAAAACATGGGTTCTGACTATCTTACCTATATGAGTGAAAAGCATTAGTTAAATGAATCTTTAAAACAAAACTCCATAAAAGTGGTAAGATAAACAAATACAAGGCTAGACTTGTGGCAAAGGGATATGCACAACAGTATGAGATTGATTACATAGAGGTGTATGCTCTAGTGGCAAGATTAGATACCATATGTTTGATAATTGCCCTAGTAGCTCAAGAAGGATGGGGTATTTTTCAACTTGATGTGATAAGTGCATTTCTGCATGGTGAACTTAGTGATGAAGTTTTTGTCTAATAGCCTCAGGGATATGAGAAGAAAGGCGAGGTACACAAGGTTTATAAGCTGAATAAGGCATTGTATATCCTCGAACAAGCTCTACGAGCTTGGTACAGTAAAATTAAGGCTTATTTTGCTAAAAAAGGCTTTGAAAAATGTCATTGTGAACACACCCTATTCACAAAATTAAAGAAAGGAGGTATGCTTTTAATTGCCTGTCTTTATGTTGATGATTTAATTATTACTGTGAATTATAATAACATGTGTGAAGAGTTTAGAAAGTTAATGATGTTGAAATTTGACATGTCTGACTTGGAAAAAATGAGATACTTTTTGGGGATTGAAGTGCTATAAAATTCTGAGGGGATTTATGTATGTCAAATAAAGTATGCTCATAAAGTCTTAGAAAGATTTGGCATGGACAGAAGCAACTTTTAGACAGATTATTTTTTTTCAAAAACACTTTTAAAATACAAAAATACTTAGGATCTATGAAATATCGGTTCACTCAATTTAACTCAATTAATTATGATATATATATATATATCATAACTAAGGTTAATAGGTGATTTAGAAAGATTTTTATAGTATTTATTAATTTTTATTAAATAAAAATAGGTTGATAAATAAATTTTTAACCCAAAAAACCAAATTGCAACTTTTCAACTTCGTTTCTTTTTCTTTCTAAATATGTTATATTTTTTTAGTTTGACCCATAGCATAATACAACTAGTTAAATCACAAAAAAGGGTTAAGGTTGCCATAAACAAGGATAACTTTGAGTAAGATTTTGTACAAAATAGATCCTTCTTTTATTAAATCAACCAAATGAAGTCCATTTATTTATCAAATTCATGTTTAATAGAAGGATGCTATTTATCTTCTCATAACTATAGTTATTAAATTTGATATAGGATAGGAAAAATTTGGAGCTAGTTTGAGTTTCAAGGCATGTAAGTTACCTTAGTTTAATTAATCAATTTAAAAAAAAAATCAATAAAATTCAATCCAAGTGACCGAATCAGAGGACCGACCAGGTAAAAACTAGGAGTTAATTTTTATTTACCATAACTTATCCGGGACAATAACTTGAAAAATAAAAATAATTTAAAGTAAAGGAAGATCCAAGCAGAAGGAATCTTCATAGAACACGCAAAAAATTCAGGCTGTGGAACCCAAGAGAACCAAGTTGCAAGCTTTTGCTTTTCAGAGAGCTTGGGTTTTAGTGACGTGGGTTAATGCCACGTATCAAAAGTGCACGTGTCAGTCTCATTCGTCTTAAAGCTCAAAGGCAATCAAAAACATTAGTGATGTGATTGTGACTTGTCTACTGGATTTTATGGAAAAAAGGTCCTCCCGTTTCATCATGATGTCTCCACGCGTCTTGTCAGAAGATTGTGACCTGTCTACTGGGTTACTCTTACCGAGTTCTTTTTTTTTTTTTTTTTAATTAATTAATTAATTAAATAGCATAGGCATGGAAAGAAATTTGAAAAAATAACACCTTTTTTCTAGTTGCACCAACCGATCTAAATTCACATGATTAATATTAATATCCATTACCGATTAAACTCTTCTTTTTTTTTTTTACCATAAATCTTGTGTGAATATATTGTAACTATCTCACGTAGTTTACACACATACGTGTGTGTCTGTGTCTGTGTCTGTGTCTGTGTCTGTGTCTGTGTATACACAGTACAGACGCAGAAAAGGGGAGCTAAAAATTTTAGTTTGAGAGGGCCAAATTAGAAAAAAGAATTGAGAGGTTAAAATTTAAATTTTTTATTTTAAAGCTAAAAATCTTATTTATTAAAAAAATGAGATATATATATATATATATATATATATAATCAAAGTAAAATTGTTAATTTATTATGTTTCAGTTATATATCTTATATCATTTTAAAATATATAACAAGGTAAAATTAATTTTATTTCGTTTATTTATTACTTGGAGGCATTGTTGTTATTAATATATTAAATATTATTAAAAAAAATTTATTAATGCATGTATTTAGTTTGGTGCCAACAACTATTTTTTTCCTTTTCTCTCCCACCTTGAATTCAGTGTTAGCCTTTTTAAAAAATTATATCAGCTCTTGCAATTTATTTCTCCTTTACATTTAATCTTTGTTTTTTTATTGTTTTTTTTTAATTTTGAATAATCTATAAAATTATAAATATTTTTTAATTTTATCACTTATAATTTTTTTAATCTTTCAAATTTGATACTCATTCTTTTAATTATTATTTTTTTTATTTTGGGATAATTTAAAATTGATTTTTTTACAATCTCATCCTCCTTTGGTTTTTTGTTCCTATCAGATTTTATCCGTATTCTTTTTATTGCTATATTTTTTGCTTTTGCAAGTTTTTTTATTAATATTTTTTATGATTTCATTATTCAAAATTAAATTAGCTGGAAATTAAGCTTTTTGATTGAATCCGAGTCCGGGATTTTACAGGTTGTGAGTTTTAGATATTAGACCAGGTTTTGGAGGTTAATCCAAGTTTGTTTTATTTTCTTTTCCCATTTTTAAGTTGATGTTTTCTTATTTTTTTTTATCTTTTTTTTTAGTTTTGCTCTGTTATTTTGTACAGTTTATCTTTTATAGGGTTAGCCCAGTGTTCATGACCAGAATCATTGATTTCAAAGGTTAACGCGGGTTGATTTTTGTTTTTTTAAAATCAATTTATTTCAATTTTATCACTCAAAATTTTATTTTTTTTCTATGAGATTATCTCAGTCTTATACTTATATTCGTAAATTGCGAGTTCACTAGGTTTAAGAATTTTTTTTTTAATTTTTTTTTATATATAATTTTATCTTTTAATATTAAATTGTTTAATAATTAATATTTTTTTTTACTTTTATATTATTTTTATCTAGTCAAGTTCAATTTGAGGACTCTCTTATCATCTTTTAAATTCCTGTGGAATGCATTTATTGGGCCATAAATAAGACCCTCACCGAAGTCCTTAGAGCCATGCACTCTATTTTCTAGCTGAAAGTTCTAGAACAGTCATTAAAACCATCTTAAATTCACATTTTACTTCTAATTTATGCGCTCCTGTCAATGTAAGCACCATAAATTCCTTTTTATTTTCTCAATAATTTGATATTTTGATTTAAATTTACATTTCACTTTCAATTTATATGCTTTGGTCACTGTGTACTCTACAAATTCCGTTTTACTTTCTTAATATTTTAGTATTTTGATTGTGTTAAACCGCTTTAAGTTAAAAAAAAATAGTTTTGATTTTTAACTATTTATAAATATTTTAAATTTTAAATTATTTATTTTTATATTTGAATTAGAATTATATATGTTGAATTAATATTTTGAAGAATATATATATATATATATCTTAGAATGAAAAATCAAAATAATACGAAACTGAAATTTATTATTCCATTAAGAAAAATAAAATACTAACTAAAATGAAATTAACTACCTTGAATCAAAATAAGCAACAATAAATTGGTTCAGAAGAGATTATTGAGAAATTAGTTAAGTTTTTTAGATAAAAAACTTTATAAACTAAAATGGGTTTTTTTTTTTATCCCGAGAGCAATTAACTAATTTTGTTGTTCCCTTGGACACAAGGTCATTTTTCCCCCCTAAAAGGTTATTTTAGTAATTTAATTATTAAGAAAATACAAAAAGACTTATCTAACCCCAATTAATTTGGGAAAAAAGGTGTCCTTGTGAGTAGATTACATCACTCCTAATTATTAGTTATGTGGTTTGTGTAGAGAAGGGTGAAACTATCTTTCACCATGAGCATCCACAATGTTATCCCCACTCGTTTTATATTTTTTTGTTAATGTTCTTTGAATGTTCGGGCTTGGTCCTTGAAAAAGCAAAATCTTGCAATTTAACCCAATTATTCATAACCTATTGGAGGATATTTCTTTTAGATAAATATATTAAAAAAAACTAAAAAGGTTTAGTCTTTTACCGTGATCCTAGTCACAATACACTATGAATTCTAACAGTACATTGTGTTTTTATATAATTATTTTTGGTAACTTAAACTTTTTTTTCCTTAATTCAATCCTATTTAGGCTTAATCTCGGTGTTTGGTTTTGATTGGCTTGGTGTTTGGTCATTATGGTGTTGGGAAACAAATTTAGTGCTTGGTGGATGCTTTATCTAGAAAAATAAAATTCAATTTTGTTTATTAAAAACAATCTAGACTTTAGGAACCAATTTAAAACATATGAGATTCCAACCCCTTTTCTCATCATGTTAGTGAACAAGAGGGAAGACTGGGTGGCGTCTATGTTACACGCGTTAATGTGTGGAAGAACATAATTGTGCTTTGATGGCACGTGAACCTTCTTCTGACCTTCGAATGGGATCCCAACACACTTTAGGGATTGATGTTGTTGGATTCGTCTCGGTGGTAGTCATCTTATGGGGTGCTGCGTGTCAATATGGGAGCTTCAATGCAGCTTTACTGACCTTTTTTTCTTTTTTTACTTTTCCTCTCTTTTATCTCTCCTTTCATCGGTTTTTACGCCTTACACGCTCCAAATTATAAAAACATGTTAATTTATTTTAATGTCAAATTTGGTTCTTATTCTTTTGATTTATATTTTTATCAACTTGTTTTTTCAATTTCATCCTTTAATATTGAGTTGGTTGAGAATTGAGCTTCATAATTATTTTTATTTACTTTTTATGAGGCTATCTTAATTTCATGGTATGGTTCATGTGAATGCAGGTTTACTTCGGTTTTTTTTTTATTAAATGATTTGTTTTTTAATTTCATCCTTTTACATTGAGTTGTTTATGAATTGAGCTTTATAATTTTTTTTTTGTTTTTTGATTAGGTTATACCGGTCTCATAGACTAACCTGGGTTGACCCAGAATGATTTTTTTTATCCTTTTTTAATTGAGTTTCATAATTCATTTTGATTTGATTTCTAAAGGGTTATTTTATTCTCAAGAATCATATTGCAAGTTTAGTTGGTTTACCCGAGTGACTTATACCTTTTTTTCATCCTTTTTTAGATTGATTTTTTTTTAAAATTTTGTCTTTAAGTTGAGTTATTTGGGAATTGAGCTTCAAATATTTTTATGATTTGTCTTCTATATGATTATCATGGTTATGACCAAGTTGTGAATTTTTCAAGTTAACTAGGGTTCGCTTGGGTTAATTCGGTTTGTCAACATTTTAATATTTTTTTTTTAAATTGAATATGTCATTATCTTAATATTTAAGAAAGGTATTATGTAATATGAATAAGATTTTAAATTCATAATTATTTTTTGTTCAAAAACACTTTAGCGATGCATTTCTTTGTATGTTTAAAGAAAAAAATAATTCGATCTATGACTTAGCACGAATCACAATGTAATCTTGAAATATAAATATACATATGTGGTTCATCGAATTATGGATATAATTCAAACATTATTTAAATAAATATATATTCTTTCTCAAAACTATAAAGATATAACACACATATATATTTAAACTTGGGGTTAGATTTCAGATCAAATTAATAATATCTATATCCTATCAATTATTATTGTATAAGGGTTTTGATGTCTATATCTAATCCATAGTTAGATATATATATACACACACATATCAACTCAATTCGGATCAAATTGGCGATCGCTTAGACGTGGGTGGTTTTGAGCATTAGAATTCTAATAGGAAACATTGCAATGTGAATTATATTTTTGTTTTTAACACACAAGATAAAATGGTTTAATTGAAATAAAAAAGAATATTTTGGATGTAATTGAAATTTTAAAAAATTATTGGTGCATGAAAGACAAACTAAAAATTATAAAAATATGGTTTAGCCATTATCCAATCACCAAACCCCTGCTCGAGGGAACATCCCAGTTACTGGCTACAGCAGATAAAGCAACAGAGAGCTTTGCTTCCTTATCCGACAAGTGACAAAAGAATCTCTTCTTATAATAGCAGGTTTGCCAATATTTCATTTTAAAATACTTCTTTTTTCATAAAGATATTAAAATATATTTTTTTCAATTTTTTAAAATTAACGAAAATAAATTAAAAAAAATTAAATTCTAAAGAAAAAACAACATTTTAACCCCACCGCCGCCAAACCCTTCTGATCCAGACATGAAAGAGATCTTAGTAATAAATAATAGTGTAATTAACAAAGGAAAGAAAAACGTAACACACCATTTCGTGCACTTAAAACCAACCAAATTCTTTCGAAACCTTGTACGCAACACCAGAGAGTCATCAGCAATCATGTCCATGTGAAAAAGATCACAAAGGTATTCTCCTAACTTGGCCAATCCACTGGAAATGTTTTGGTCATTACAAACCACCAATTACTACTACTGTGCTGTGCATCTTCCACTAGAACTAACATCAAAAGTTTCTAAAACATTTGAGATTGATTTTCTCATCCTTAAACTTGCATGCTACCTGGGGGGAATTCTTGTCCCTGCGCATCGTAATCATCGGAGAGACTCTAAAATATGACAAATGCCTACTTGTACTCCTACCAGAATCCACCGTTTATTTCCTTGCAAGCTCCTAAGATAAAACCAGACTTTGAGATTTCTTTAACTACCAGGCACTGACCATGTAACTCAACTACTCTGGGGCTCTGAGGCTTGATCGTTGCTGCTAGGCACGACCATACCAAAATTTTGCCTCCAATATCAATAGAATGCGTGTTATGAGGAAATAGCATCATGCTTTACTCCACTTGAACGCCCACCCCTCCCTCTTCCTTGCTGATAACCTTCAACTTGACCACTTGAACTCCTTCCCCTACCAGAAAACTCACCCCGACTTCTATCATTTCTACCAAAACCCCTGCCACCACCGTAGTTCCCACGGCCCCTGAAGCTGTCATTTCGAAACCCTGCCCTACCATAAGAGAAATTACCTCTTCCGCTACCAACTGCAAGATCAATAGCATCCAAACATTAGTAAGATATATATTTGAGTCCATGATAATTGATAAATGAGAACTCAGGGGATAGCAAAATTCCTGGCAGGTAGACATAGTAACATCATTTTTTTGTTTCATTTATCTTTCAATTATTGCATTGGATCTAGGTAGAAAATTGAAAAGTTTAACTAAGCAAATGAAAGAGCAGAATAAAACTTCCCACTTACCTCGAGTATTAGTTCTCTTCATCTCAACAACTATTTGACGCCCCCCAATAGTCATAGGTGAAGCCTGAATAATAATTTCCATTAAGGAAACACAATATCTAATTATCAATTCTGAAACAAAACATGG
This sequence comes from Populus simonii, assembly GCA_007827005.2. NCBI lineage: Eukaryota > Viridiplantae > Streptophyta > Magnoliopsida > Malpighiales > Salicaceae > Populus > Populus simonii. The sequence continues at coordinate 9,196,324 of CM017480.2, forward strand.
TTGAATATTTTTCTCACTGAAGTTCCAAACAATTAACAGATTAACTGAAGTTTTGACAGTACAAACAGGACGATCTTAGCATGAACTTTTTACAAACAGGATGATCTTAGTATAAATAAAAGTTCATCTGAAAGTCTTAATATGTTTAAGAAATCATATCAAACTTAAAAGGTCAATGCAACCTAAATGACCACCTTGACATTCAAGAATCAAGAACTGATATTGATCCATACATATGTACTTGAGATTTAAGCTATGCTAACAGGAGAAATAATGGCCATTTTTGCAAATGCCGAGTGGACAATTAGAGAAGTTGGGTGAGTCAAGCATACTATCTAAAGAATGCAGTGCTATAGTCACACACAACCAATCTCTCTCTCTCTCTCTTTTAGGAAATTGACCTCACAATTGCACATAAAAGTTACTGATTATATGAATTATACTTTACAACTATGTCGAGGTCCCTATCCTCTGATTGCAAATAAGAACATAGAAACATGCAGTAATCTTTGATAGCTTGGTAATTTGAAAGAGATTTGAACTTGGGACCTGTCTATTGGTTATGCCCAGGCCACAAGAAATCCACCAGTTGCTTGCGCAGCAAAAAATGTTTTATTTCCTCAACAATAAACATCAACTTGTTACTTAGAGTGTGTTTAGGAACGCGGTTTGCACCGCCACCGCGTTCCCTCAATTTGATTTTTTTTTGTGCTTAAAATAATTTTTTTTTTTATGTTTTTATATTGTTTTGATGTGCTGATGTCAAAAATAAATTTTAAAAAATAAAAAAACTTTATTTTGATGCATTTCTAAGCGAAAAGCACTTTGAACTGTCACCGCTACTACAATCCCAAACACACCCTTAATTTCACCCTTGCTCTTCAGTAACATTGTTTGGCCCTTCAGTAACTTACCTTGATTAGGAAATACACCAATTATTCCTCGATCCTTTCCAACAAAATGCTGCAACTTAGAATCCCCAAAACCATTCTAGTTCCAACTGAGTAATTATTGAAAACCTCTTTTGTCCATGTTCTTTTTTCACCAAGTAATATAAAAGCCTACCTCAGGAATCATTTTATAAGACTTACTGCTGTTTTTCCATCACCATAACAGTTCAAGTCCAGACGCTTTACTTAATTGTATTTGAACCTCAACCAGTTCAAAGTCTGAACTGTATTCAAAGGAACACAGCCGACATGTTTAATTATACAATCACCAATGCTAGTATCTTTAAGTGTCTCACACCTTAGCTAACCAAGCAATCCCAGTAAGCAGGCTTACTGAATCTTTCCTGCATCAAAAAATAAAAGGAATGCTCGTATCCTAGTCAATACTCAGTTTTTCCCTCTAGCAGCTATTCAAGTGCAGAAAACAATGAGTAGCAGCTTAACCTCCATCTGAATATTCCTTGCATTGCTTCAAAAAAGTGAAGACAGAGACAGCACATTGACAAAGCTTAAATATTTCTGGCTCTCCAGCTCAGATGTATGAAGGACTGCGTGATGCTTAGAGCCTGTTGGTAGCACTATTAATAGTATTTTATGAGAAGGAACAAAATCTCATGCCAAATGTTCTCTAACCAGTAAGCACCTTCTCTGCAGATGAACTCCACCTTAAATTTAGTGACTGATTCCCCATCCCATTGCAATATACCTCATAGGTTTTGAGTTCAGTCAAATTAATTGATATTTATTTGAACATGTTTACTCCAATTCAAGATTCCCAACCAAGCTACAAGTTTAATATAATGTGAAAGATCATACGGCTCCAAACTCTTAGGCTTGAAGGTAACCGATTACCACAATATCCATTAATAATTCCCATTTCTATACCCCAAAATATTTGCATATTTTCTTGTTTTCACCTAAGTATGTAACATAGAATATTATGTTCTGTTAATCATGACCAGAGCTATATCCTTTTCCAGGCTAAAGCAACCTTAAATTACTGTGACCTTTTTTTCTGTGTTTGACTACTGCTGCACAAGTCAAGCGAGAAAGGGCTAGGTAATGCAAGCAACCAAGACAGGAAATACAAAACAACACCAGAAGACACTGTACAAAACAATAAAAAAGGGCGAAAGAAATCAGATTTTTTTAACATAAGACCCTTTATAAAGTGTATGAGTTGAAGAAAAATATGTTGGCATGAGATTGACAGAAAATAAATACCACAAGAATGAAAACAATTACCATGCAACATCTAATAATAACAGAAATACCAAAAACTAAAAATAACTTTGACTAAGAATGGACAAACCTCAATTGCACTATTCATGGAGTTTGGGGAATGAAATTCAACAAATCCAAAACAGTATCCCTGTTGCTGTATTGACAGAACAAATATATTAACAAAGCGCCAACAAATCATTTTTAGGTAAGTAGAACAAAGCAAAAGACAATGGGTCTCCAATGTGATTGGAACCAACCCTATTATATCTGACTTGGACACCTCCTTCCTTGATTGGTCCAAACTTCTCGAACTCTGCCTCAAGTTGAGAAACCGTCAAGTTAAAGGGCAAGTTTCGAATATAAATGGAGTGCCCTTCAACTGTGAGTGGAAAGTGGTTACTAGAGAATACACTTAAAAAAAAAAAATACTTGACATACAACAAAGACTTAATCCCAAATTCTGTGATACATCATTATCTCAGCTACATACCTTCCTCTTGAGCACTGCTAGTTTCAGGGGCATCATTGCTGCTTGGCACTGATGTTTCAGGCTCAAGGACAGGTGCCACTGACTTTTCTGACTGGTTCTCAGTTCTCTTAGGAACCATTTTTGTAGTATTAGCAGGTAAATAAACTTTTATTGGCAGCAAGCTCCCTTTCGCCACTTTAACCTACAACAAGAATTATCAAACATACTATACTTTCTAATTTTCAAAACCGTGAATTAAAAATATCTGGCTATAAACTCACAATCGATGCATAAGATTTCTTTGGAGCATCCTCTTGGATCATGGACGAAACTGATTCAACAACTACAGGAACATTATGTTCATCTGAAAGATCTTCCACAATGATCTCTCTGTCATTAACTAGTTGTTTCTCATGGTCTGATGATTCATTAGCTTTCTCAGCAAGTTTTTTATGTTCTTCCACAACAGAAGGTAATGGGTCAGGTGCAGAAGGATCAGGAACATGAGCGGGCTCTGAAAAAAAAAAAAAAAATCTCATGATGTTAGGAAGTTCATAGTACAAAACAAAATAAATCAAAGAAACAATAACAGCCAATGCAAAATTGAGCAAATACTAAATCTTACCTTGATCTGGGATTGAGGGAACAATTGGGTTGCTATCAACACCATGACCAAGATGACTTTCCAATGATTCATTGTCATCCACATACCTGAAAACATCATTTAGGACAAAATAACCACTGTCTTGTGGTGCGAGAAAAAATGACTGAGCAAATTTCCTTTTCACGTTGTCCTTGCCCGTGAAGCATCCAGTTACTAGCACAGTAACCCCGTCTTTATAAGATATCTGAGCATCTGCTGTTTTGATTTCTGCCTTACAGTCCTTGAAATCCAAGGAAAGTATCTTCTCATTGATACCCTGTTCCAAGGAAAATAATCTCTTTTCAGATAACGCTGCTAGTTCTCAAGAAGTAAAAAATTCAAACATTTTTCATCCATACATTCTTAGAAAAGAATACAACAGATCAGTTAAAAATAAATTACAAGCAATGATTGTGAGATTAGATGAATCTGACAATAAGAAAAAGGGAACAAACTCCAACCCATCACTATTATGCAGCTGACTCTCATGGGTCTCATTACATTTCAGACAGGAAAACTTTTACAAGTTATGTATGAGGTGACAATAATCCAACAAAATGAAATCTTGAAAGTGCCTGAGTATTACAATCGTGTAATAGCCGAAGATTGCAGAAAAGAAATTTGTTAGAATCTACCCAATGTAGAAGTTCAATTTTTTCTCATAGCAATTAATACTGGCAACATCATTGCAATTTATCAGCAGATCAGATGTAACTTTACATGTATGATAGAAATATGAGGCAACGTAAACATATAGCAATTAGACAGATTTGAGGCTGACAGCAGACAAATAATCAAGAGATACATCAATCTTCTCGTGTCTGCCACATCACTTTTTGTAAAATCATTTTAAACCATTTGCTAGCCTTCAAACAGCCACCTTGATATGAGATGAAGATCATGTACATTGTGGATCATTAACAACCGAAAAGTATCAACAGCAAATCTATGAGGATATGTATCTGCTAATGGAAAGACTACTACACCAAGAAACTCACTTGCATTGTTGTCACTGACGTCACTACACCATTAGCATCTGGCCGGCTTAGCACACTTGAATCCTGATAGAATCTATGGACCGATTCCGGTGAAGTGAGAAGAATATAGTAATACTGCTCAACAAAAGCATTTCCAACCACTTGGGCCTGGGAAGAGGGGTTGCTCGCTGTTTGTAATGCCATTCTGATGGATAGCAAAAGAGAATGCAACAATGTCAATGAAACAGCATTTCTATACCTTAAAGAACATGATTAAAAGGTTTAAATAATCATGTTTTATAAGTACTGGGCAAGGAAATGAATAATTTCCTGATTTTCTTGGAATTACAGCAAGAAAAAAAATCAAACAAAGCGTGTAATCCACAACATGGAATTGACAGTTTCCATTGTACAAATTGGGAAAATTCTCTCATGACCAAAGAAGAAAAGACAAAAAAACAAAACAAATACGCGCTTGATATGTAATGCACCCACATTTTCACGAAAATAAGTACAGCAACATTGTCAGAGAGACTCTGATAGTCAACAACAACTGAAATAAATTCTAAAAATTTTCAAAAACGAATTGAAAAAATTGAATATTTAAAGCGAATAGTGACATTCATCGGATCCAAATAGCATAACCAAAGAGAATAAACCCTAAACCCGCCCTTTAAAACACATAACTGAAATTTCCCATTACAGAAATTCAACAAAATATTACTTAATCAACCAACATTGACATAAACAACAACAATAATAAAAATAGCCCACTTTTTCTATATAAAAAAAAGAAACCAAAATCATCACATTTTTATCAATGATCCAATATTATTAAAAAGTAGCAACTACCCATTATAATGCCTGATAAAAAAAAAAAACAATAAAATACAAAACTTTTAAAAAGAAAGAACATCACAAAGCAAACATTAAAAAAGATGATGATTTCGTAACCAAACAAAATGTACTCCAAATAGAAGGAAAATATAAAAAGAGTAAAATCCAAAAACAAAAGAAGGGGCCAAAGAGAACCTGAAATAATGTTAAAACTCGAAAGCGAGAGAAAGGTTGATAAGGTGAACGGTATAGCGGGTGGCTTCAAGAGTAGAGGGGAGAAAAAGAGAAGAGAACGGAGAGCAGACAAAACACGAAGAGACGAAAGTTACCTGCGAACTGTGAAGCCTCTGTTTCCCTATAATGTTGGGCTACAACTTCTGTTGGTCCGGTTCCCTTTTGTTACGGTTTGTGGGTTTATCCATGTGCTGGAATTGAGTCGTTCCCGGTGAGTATTATTCGGGTTACAATCAAACTGAACCAGCCCAAAATAGTTCGGTTTTGAATTAAATTTGGGTATTAAAACCCGATCCAAATTTACTTTAGGTTCAGTTCAGTTTGGGTTTTAAGTGTATATATAAATAAATAAATAAAATAAAAATCTGTCCAAGCTAAATAATGAAATATTAGGTCTGATAAAATAATTTTATTAAATAATGATAATATAATAAATGGATTAAATTTAAAAAATATATATAATCACAATAAACTGCAAAAAAGAATGCTCGCTAAAAAAGAAATTATAAAGTTAATTCTAGACAACTCAAGGCTAAACAATGAAATTGAAAAATAACAATAAAAAATAATTTAAAAAATAACCATAGTAAATCCCAATTAGCATGGCAAATCCGTGATCCAGGTCATCAGGCCAAAATAATCTCATAAAAACAAATAAAATAACATAACAATACTAAATTCTCAAAATAGATGAAATAAAAAAATAGTCAACAAAATGAACCTAAAAAAATTAAAAAAATTGCAAAACCTTCAAATCTTGCGAGTCGAATCATGCAAACGAGATAACCTAATAAAAGACACAACAACAAAAAGTATGAAACTCAAACAAACAAAATGTTGAAGGGTGAAGCCAAAAAAATATTCAATCTAAAAAAAATAGCCTAAAAAATATTCGAGTCAACCCAATCTAACTCGTCAAACCAATAATTAGGATATGAGACTGGAAACCTCATAAAAGGAAGGTGAATGAAATCATGAAGTTTAATTTTTAACAAACCTAATGTTAAATGATGAATTGATCGATGTAAGAAAAAAATCTAAAAAAAAAGATCGGTGTTAATCTGAATCACATTTCAGACCTGAGACCTTAGTCATGAGACTAGAATCAATGCACTAAAAAATATAAAGCACAATTTCCAACTAACCCATTGTTAAATGATAAAATTGAACAAAAATAAAAGATTTAAAGCAGAAAAATAGCAATTAAAGAATAAAGACGAAACTTGAAACAAAAATAAAATGGTAGTCATATTTATTTTGGTAGAGCAGCACGATCCTAATGAAAGGAGAGAGGATAAGAAAAAAATAAAAAGGAGTCGCGACACTTTCCAGTGAACATGTGTCACCTCATCATTAAGCTTTCATTGTAGTGCTTCAATGCATTCGGGAACGAATACTTTCCCTACCGAAATCTACCTCACGCATTGTTAGAGCATGATAGTCAGCTTTCATATGTTGGCTCGTGTATCACTCATACCTACCAAAGTTATATTGCATGTTTACTCTAGTGCACCATATTTGTTTCGATTTCAATGTTGATCCCTTATCACTTAATTGTTTTTCTATAAACATTATTTTTTTTTATTTTACCAAACTGAACATCAAACGAGCAATGAAATCTTTCCTCAACATTTTAAGAACCTCATATCTAGGTAACCAAAAAAACTATCAACTCAAATATCAAATTAAGTCAAAATGAAAGTATTGAATTAGAAAAAAAGTTTAGTAAAAAAAAAAAAACTTCATTTGACCATGCAAATCAGTCCTAACATTAGAATGCAAAAGGTGCTCAATATTTGTTTAAGCTTCATATTCAGTCCCTAAAGTTCTAATTCTTATAAATCAATAAAATTAAATTTTATTTTGTCAAACCAAATATCAATTAAGTGATGGAATATTCACTTGACACTATGAGGTCCCCATATACAAGCATAAAAGCAAATCATCATGACAAATACCAAGTCAACGCAATGTTAAAGGACCAATTTAAAAGAAAATAAATTGAGGTATCAAAGTGAAAAGAAATATGGACAAAAAAAGAGCTGCTTTGTGCGGATCCTCGCACAATGAAAGCTCTCATATGCATGATAAACACTAATGTCTTTTAATTTTTTTTTTGTATTTATTTAATTTTATGTAGCTAGTATATGAAACCCACAAAACAACTAGTTAATAGATGACATGGCCCTGTTTGGCAACACAACTAGGCCACATGTTTTTAAAAATTTGAATTTTTTTATTTGAATTTTTTATGTTATAAATTATTTTGATATGTTGATATTAAAAATAATTATTTTAAAAAAACATTATTTTAAAAAATTTTCAAATAAAAAAATATTTTAAAAAATAATAAATACTATCTTTATCTATTTTGTGTTCTTCAAGAGTTTTGGTAGGTGTGGCTTTAGAGAAAAAAACAAAGAGAAAAGAAAAGTAAAAGGTGCCTGCAATATGGTTTATAAGGCTAATTCCAAGGGTAAATTAAACACGTTGAATAGTGTAGCACAAGTAATGGACACCATAATATATCTGTTATTTCACTTCTTTACCGGAGATATATATATATATATATATATATATATATATAATATAATATAATATATATCATTGAATAATGTTGGTAATCCTCCAACACTTGTTCGACTTGTAATATTTGTTTTTGTATTTTATAAGAAAAAAATGTTTTTGCATTTGTTTAAAAAAGAAAAATTATATTATAAAAGAAAAACTTGCTGCATGATGACTCAATCAAATAATTGATATTTTTTTCAAAGTGCAGGAATGTCAAAGTAATAATAACTCAACTTGACCGAGATCGATTCTTATAGGAGTATAGGATACATAACTACAAATAATAAAAGAAACAAAGTTAAAGAGATCTAAAAGATATGATATTAATGTAAAGATTTTACAAAGATAAAACAATTGTTAATGTTAAAGAATCCACTTATGGTATTTCAAATAAGTATACTTCAAAATTTTTTTATTACTTAACTATAAACCACACCAAATGAAGTTCCAATTAAAATAATTTTTCATTAATGACTCACTTTAAATTATTAACATGATCATATCAATTATCTTTAATTATTTTATTTGAGTTACACCAACACTTGTAAATGTTGTCAAGTATTCTTGGTGCTAATTCTTGGTGCTAACTTATATCAACAACAAATAAAGATCATTTTATAGCACAAGTGGTGGTTCTCGTTGCGATAAGCTATGGAATAATCAAGAATTTGTTATGCCAAGAATTTCACATCATGAATCAAGACTCACCACTTAACAAAGAGGGTATTAAGATTGATTAAGATAACAATTATAACACATGTTAATAGCAAACTTTCTTGAATTTAAACATTAAAGTTTTTGTTGAATTTGTATTATACTTATTCTTACACCATAAGTGTAACCTTTTCACCTTGACAAAAATAAACTTAACTAAACATAATATATATATATATATATAAACAAGATAGGAACAAAACTATGATATAAATTAACTAAGTTAATAAAGAAAACGATAAACATAAACAAGAGATTAATGATAAATAATATGAAATAAAACTTAAATATTATAAAAATACAAGAAAAAAAAAAGAGCATGAATCTTGTTCTGAAAACCAAGATGTCTAAATAAATAAAAAAATACCTCATTTTATAGGCTAAAATTTAAAACTATTGATGGTAGCTAATTAATTTGGTGTTTAACTAATTTGGTGGTTAGACAAAACATCTTTGATAACATCATAATCTAAATAGATGATCTTCATCAAAGTTGTATGTATTTATCTTAGCTTTCCAACAAAAACAAGGATAATATCTGGCCTGTAGGACATATTCATACTTCTTTTTTGTTGCTAAGATTTGAACCGAAAAATAGAAGTATATATTGAGTCTTGGGTTCTACATGAATGTTTTAGGCTTACGTCTTAGTTTATTATCAAGATAGACTACACTTGAATCCGATGTCGATAACTCTAGTTATAACCTAAAAACCAAATGGTGTTCCAATTTAAATAAAACCTGCCTAAACTAGGAATTTTTTTTAAGCTCAGCCATCTCTTTGTCTCTTCATATAAAACTCAATTTCAATAATTAAACACATTAATCAGTCCTCTGAATTGTAAGATATGTCTATTTTATAAACCTGCATTTATTATAAATTAAAGATATTTTATATTATTAGACTTGTTATTATAAAAACATGCTTAAGTTAAAAAATTTAATAATACTTTAAATCCAATATGATGTTATAAAACCTTAATAAAAATATACTTTTAAGTACTTATTACATGCTATTTGATGAAGCTATTAGAACATCATGTTAGATTTGGTTTTCCACTATGGTGATATTGAGCTAGTGAAGTAATTGAACTTGACCAATGATCTATCTAGTGAGTTGATAAGATAACTTTTATGAACCTTCCTAAACACTACAAATATAAGAGGAGAAAGTATGTGAAGCAGGAGAATAACTTGAGAAGTTGTAGGGAGATGTGTGGAGAATGAAGCAAGATCAGGGGAAGTGGCTTTATGGCTTGGTTTGCACTATTGTTGTATGGACCATTAAAATGCTTGAAAATTTATCCGTGATTTAAAGTATTAATAAATCTTAATTAATTTACCTTGTGAAGTATGAAAAATAGTATCACAATACTTTTTATTGTATTATAGGTGTCTCGCGGTGGAGTGTTAATTGTTGTATTATTGATGGAGATGTCGATACATATTTTTATTTATTATTTTTATTTTTTATTTTTTAGTTACAATGTTCTTATATTATTGATAGAAAAATCGTTGGCTGAAAGGTGTGGGGACTTGTGTACAAAAAATAGTCGTAAACAATAATGAATTCTCAGGCTCTGCATTATTAAAATGTATTCACGGCTTGACTTTCTCAGAGCTTTTCACTGTACAATGTGTGCGGTAACATGGGGGAGCATGGTAGACAATAATAACGTCAAAGACGGTGAGTGGGAGTGATAACTCGTTGAGTCATGATTCAGGTAAAGGACGGGGTAACATGGTAGACGTCAGGTATCTTTTTTTACTTGGATGACAGAAGCCATAGTGGCTTAGAGATAGAAGCTACAAATGACATTCAGACAGGCATGGACTCGTTCTCTCAAATAAACCAACAAGTTTGTTACTATGTGTTTCAGGTTCGAGCTCTGTGGTTGCTCATATGATGGCCACTGAAGACTTACATGGTCGTTAACTTCAGGGCTCGTGAGATTAATCGAGGTGCGCGTAAGTTGGCCCAGACACTCACGTTAAACTAAAAAATAATGAAGCTTTTGCCAGCAAAAATAAAGATAATAAGAGACAAAGCTAGATGGATCATTCGCATGCTAGGCTGGTAAATTAATTAATTCCATGTCAATATATAAATTAATTAATTTAATGTAATACAAGGAAAAGGAATTTTTTTTTATTACATTTGTTTGCATTAATTAATTACAAGAAAAAACACCCCAAAACTCATTAGATCCAAGACCACTTTTACCTCCCCACGCTACACTCACCATAATCTTGCCACCACCTCATCTCCGACGTTCGTGTCCAGTATTTGATAATTTTCTCCACTCTCATCATCGATATTCATCACTCCACAACCAATCAACTCTCTATTATGGAAACCGAAGTGGTGTCGTCGTCGTGGTGGGTGGTGGAAATCAAATGGAGAAGGAGCAATCTTCCTCGTTTTCGTCGGTCGTAGTGCTTTGTAGATGGATTTTGATGATTTTCGTAGGTGGAGCTTTTTCTTAAATAAAAAAAAACTATGAATTTTTTTTAAAAAATCCAAAGTAAATCCTAAAAAAAATAACAAATCAGTTTAAAATTTTGCAAAAAACTTATAGAAATAGATAAAGAAAGCAAATAGCCTAATTGCTAATAGTATAAATGTTGAATAATGATATTAAAACAATATAAGCTTAAAAAAATTAAAAAAATAACAAGTAAACTTGGGTGAACCTTCTAGAATCGAACTAATATCTCAAACTGGTAACCAATGAAATTCTAGACTCAAGCTAAATAAAAATGCTCAATTCTCAATCACTTTAATTTTGAAGAGTGTAATCGAAAAAAAAAATACTAATTTAAAAAATTAGAAAAAAAACTCAACAAATAACAATAAATAAAAAAACTTGAGATAAACCGAGTTATTTTTAAAATTAGTGAAAAATTCTACATAAAAAAATAAATAAAAATAACAAAACCTGGTCTCCGATTGAATAAATAAAAAAGAACAAAACTAAAACATAAGCTTAAAGAAAGGGGGAAAAAAATCTAACCCAAACAAACCTTCAAAACATTGGGCTTATCACTAAAATTCAAAATTATCAATCAATCAATTTTCTATAGCTAATATCCAATACGAAGGTTATGACAAACAAAACAATATAGATTCCATGGTCACAATACACAATGCGGTAACAACAAAACTATTGCAAAAATTATATGTCAAGTATAAGTAAAGGGTTTTAATGATATTAGTACTCTTGATCCATACAAGGATTGGAGACAAGAAATTAAATTTTTTTTTATGAGAACCTCACAAAAGTCTCAAGGTCTTTTAAAAAGAAAGTTGTCGATTATATATTTCTAATAAATGTATTATAAAAGAGGTATAAAATTGTAATAAAGATAGTCTAGATTATCAAACAACCATTATAGCTGAGTTAGAGAACATAGAAGTTTAAGAATCCATGCATTAGATCATTCGCCAGTGCATAAGAGGAAAAAAAAGGGTTGAAATGACATAAAAATACATGTCTGATTGAAGTATTTCTTAGAAAATAACCTAGTATGGAAGGCTATACTCTCAATTTATTGCATGTGGTCCCTTAATTGATAAGGTTCATAAATTGTTGCCAAAGTTTTATCTAGTAAACTAGGATGAAAAGTAATATTATTCATCGATCAATAGTTAGTATTTAAAAAAGTATTTTCTCTAACAGAAAACTATACTAGAAGATGGTACTTCTGAAAAAATTAGAGAGTAAATATAGAGATCGCAACCATATAATTTCTCTAAAATTATAATAATTCTACTTTAAGCCTTTTGATTAAGCCTTATTTCATATTTTAGCTTAAGTTTAGGATTTTCTTCCTTTACAACAAGAATTTAATTTAGTCAACTAAGTACAACTAATTGTTTAAGTTTAAATGAACCTTTCTATTCATAGATGGCAGAAAAGAAGTTGAAAAACTTAAACATTGCATCTAAAAGCTAGAGCACACATTGTTTTTTAAATTAAACTGATTAACTGAAATAGTTGATATGTTACACATGTTTTAAAATATGGTCATTTGATTTTAAGTTAACCATTTTGTTTCCATATCTTACTTGGTTGACTTGATCAATTGATTTTAGTATAAGTGTGATGAGTTTAATTTTCACTTGAGAAATTAAGCACTATATAGGACATTATTTACACCTAAAATAAATATACATGTGTCAATCCTAGAGAATAATGATTAGTCATGAAAAAAGAGAGGAATATAACCAAAATTGATCATGAATCAAAAGAATCAACCAAGCTAGAAGAATCCTTGATTGATCATGAAAGTTGAAAGAGTAATTGACTAATCGATCAAGTGATTAAAAGTCATGATTGGCTAAGAGAAAACGATCGACCAATAACTTTTAAACGCATGTGAAACATCATAAGACTTAATCTTATTTAGGGTGGAAATCCTCATTGAAGTAACTATTATAAGTCATATATTAGTTTATGAGACATGTTGTATTCGGTAAAGAAGGAAATTAGTTTGTATTATGAATCAATAAACATGTCAAACCTGTAACCCTGGTCATGAGACTAGGATAACCCAATAGAAAGCAAATTTAAAAATAATAATTATAAAGCTCAATCTCCAATAAAATTAATATTAATGGATGTAATTAAAAATAAAAAATAGATTAAAAAAAGAACACTAAAAAATAACTCAAGTTCATCTGCCATACATGTGACTCGAGTCATGAGATAAGAATGACCTCATAGAAAGCAAATTAAAACAAATCACGAAACTTAATTTTCAATTAACCCAATATTGAACGATGAAATTAAAAAAAAATTAATAAGAAAAAAAAACTCAAGTCAACTGAGTTAACCAGTCAAACTTGTAGTCGGAGTAGTGAGACAAAGATAACATTAGAATAAGTAAATTAAAAAAAATTATGAAGCTGAATCTCTAATAAATCTAATGTTGAAGAATGAAATTAAAATAATAAAAAAACAAAACTAAACGAAGGGGAATAAAACACTATTCAAGTGAATAGTGTTATGTGAGGAGGTGCATAATAAGATCCTCTTCTCTTTTATTTTTTTTGTTAACTTGATAATTTCTTCCACATTATGCTGCAGGTCGAATCAATGTTTTTTTAACATGAAAAAATATCTAGGCATTGCTAATATTTTTCTAGTAATTTTTTTTAAAAACTGTGTGAAAATTGATCCGATATGACTCGGCCAACCCAAATGATTAGTAAAAATATAATTTTACTCAAAATAAATATTTAAGACGATATTTTTTAATAGACATTGAGATGATAATATATTGGATTGATTGAAATCAACCTGTGTTAATCTGCCAATTCGTATACCAAGTCATGAGATAATGATATCCATATGGAAAGCAAATCAAAATAAATTAAAAAGCTTAATTTCCAATAAGGATGGAACTGAAAAAAGCCAATTAAAAAAAGAACCCAAAAAATAACCCGAGTTAACTCGAGTTAATCTGTCAAACCCGCAATTCAGGTCATGAGATCAAGATAACTAATATAAAGCAAATTGAAATAAATTATAAAGCTCAATTCTCAATCAACTTAGTGTTGAAAAATAAAATTGAAAAAAAATAAATAAAAAAATGACAAAAAACGACTCGGGTTAATCAGGATTAACTCGCCAAACTCGTGACTCAAGTAATGAGATGAGGATAACTTCATAAAAAGTAGTCCGAAAAAAAAATCATGAAGCCTAATTATCAATAAACCCAATGTTGAAGTATAAAATTAAAAAAAAAATCAATTAAAAAGAGGAAAAAAAACTCAAGTCAACTAAGTTAACATGACAAACTCCTGATTTGTGTTATAAATTTAAGATAACCTTATAAAAAAATTAAAAAACAATTATGAAGCGCAATCTCAAATAAATGAACAATAAAATAAAAATTTTAATATATATATATAAACAACATGAAGGGTCCTCCTCTAGTTTTTTTTATCACAATGCTACGTGATGCACGAGGACGCGCATCTTGTTTGGGCCATCACTTTATCATAATGGCAATGATTGTTGATACATCCTTGTTAGCAATTGAAGCAATCAAAAGGAGCATAGCTCAAGTAAAAACACATTGTCTGTCTGTGTCTCTCTCTCCATACTTCATGGCATCGCCCAGCTTAGTAAGAATATTAGAGATCTGTAAGGTGACTCCGGCCTTAGATTCTGTTGACGCTGCAAAAGAATTCTCACTTCCTCTCACCTATTTTGACATAACTTGGTTCAAATTCCCTCCAGCCGAGTGCCTATATTTCTTTAAACTCAATGAGTCATCAAGTAGATCCAGCATATTTCACTCAGAAATTTTGCCTGCACTTAAACACTCACTCTCACAAACCCTCGGCCGCTTTGTTCCTCTCGCTGGCCACCTCACTTGGCCAGCCAACTCATCCAAACCCGTAATTGTTTATGCTCTGAATGATGCTCTATCACTCAGAGTTGCTGAGTCTAATGCTAGTTTTGATCGCTTCATTGGAAATGAAATTCGTGAAGCTGATGAGTCACATCCTATACACCTGAGTTGTATGTAACAAACATGATTGCTTCATTACTCGCTCTACAAATTACTTCTTCCCCTGTAAAGGTTTCTCTATTGGCATGGCCATACACCATGCCATGCTTGATGGAAAAGCGTATCTATGTTCCTCAATACATGGGCTTATTTATGTAAACACAACCAGAACGAAAAGAGTCTCCTTTTATTGCCTGAATTAAGGCCATCTTTTGACAGGACTGGTCTCCAAGACTCATTCGGGCTCGAGTCAGTGTACTTGAAGCAGTGGGAAGCCACGATCATTCCAGGTTCGGAATTGAACTCACGAAGCTTGAAATTAATGCCATATCTTGGAGTGCCAAGCAACTTGCTTCGTGCAACCTTTCGTTTGCCTCGTGAAGCTATTAATGAGCTTAAAGAAAGTGTATTGCGCTACCACCAAGCAGGATTAAACCCTGGAAAGCAGCTTCATCTCTCAACGTACGTGATTACATGTGCTTATGTATCAGTTTGTCTGGTGAAAGCTAGAGGAGGAGATGATAACAGGAAGGTTTATTATGTGTGTTCAGTGGATTGTAGAAGCCGCTTAGAGCCTCCACTTCCACAAAATTATTTTGGTAATTGTGTTGCTGTCCATCACATGGCTGCAGAAGCAAAGGCTTTTATGGAGGAAAATGGGTTGCTATTGTAGCAGAGAAGCTTAGTGATTTGATAAATGGCTTGGAGAACGGACTTTTTCAAGGCGCAAAGGAGAGGCTTGTTATGTTGAGAGGATTGGGACAAGAAGTGCAGAAGTTCGGGGTTGCTGGATCAACACGGCTTGGGTTTTACGGGTTGGATTTTGGGTGGGGAAATGTGAGAAGGCTGAGATCACATCCATAGATAGAACTAGAGGTTTCTCAATGATGGAGTTTGGAGATGTTTCAAGTGGAGGGATTGAAATTGGAGTTGTTTTGGTGAGGCAAGAAATGGAACGTTTTGCTTCTCTGTTTGTCAATGGCCTAAAAGCTCTTCAATCCAGACTGTAACAACTCAGTTCAACAAAAATATGAACAGCATGGATTGACTTGTAAGATTGCTTCTTGTATTTTAAATTTTAGCTTGTGTTCTTGGATCTTTAGATGCCAGAACCTTTTGATTATGACTAAATGGCTGAAAATTCTACATTGCCTTGCTTATGAAGTCTTTATTTTCTAAAATGAAGTGGGAAGGGAAATTTTAATGTGGTGTGCTATAACACAATTATTTCTTAAATTCTTCTCCGTTCAAAGAAAAAAAAACCAAACTGGAAGCCATTGTTACCGGCTATGGTAATAAATTAAACAATTTCGTAGCTAAACTTGAGAGGTATATGGATTTGCAGTATTTAGATCAAGAAAAAGTTTGAAATTAATGTTAAATAGATGTTGAAAAATGAATTTTGAGAGTATATTTCAGCTAGGAGATTTTGAGTAGTATGTAGATTCGTTTTCTTTTAACTAAAAACGCCATTTTAGTAATGGCCGGTTGAGTTTCACCGGAATCGAACAACAGTACTGCTCGATATAACGATTAAGAAGACAAATCATTGCTGTCTGCGTTCTTTTCAAAATACTACTTTTGTCAACTTTATGAGAAAAAGAAAGATGCTACAAGCCAGTATGTCTCAGTTCTTTCCCTTTAAACAGATTGAAAGACATAATTTTACTTCCTTTTTTAATAATACAGACATAGAACTTAGACAAGAAGCCTAAATCTGTTTACTTCTTTTTTTAATCTAATGTTTCAAAAAAAATTAAATAAAAAAATCTATATAAGCAACAGACTAGAAAACTACAAAATGGGAGATGGTTTCCTGCCAGGCTTCGAACTTCGGTTAGTTTTATGTTTAGAAATATATTAAAATAATATTTTTAATTTATTTTAATAATAATTTAATATTTTTAAATTTATTTTAATAATAAATATTAAAATAATATTAAAATATAAAAAATTTAATTTTAAACTAAAAAATTTAATTTTTTCAAAACATTATACAACCTTAATTCTAACCATGGTTAAATCATCTTTTAGAGCCAAACCTTCTGAAAGGAAGCTCATAAAAAAACTTCGTTGACAAGGTCTGTTACTTCAGCTTTTTGGGTCTTTCCCAGCCTTACCTTCCGCTGGGTTCTTCACCATCAGAACTCCCTTTGGGCGTTTTCTCTGCTTCAGTCTGTAGTTTCCACTTCAACATGATGAGCTAAGGCCTTGTATTGATTCAGATGGTCTGATCGATCGGTTTGCTTGGATTGAAGTTATTGATTTGCCAATGGAATACCACCACAATCAACAAATTTCTTATTGTATATGGCAGAATTATTGGTTTTGACAAGTCAGTTCAGAGTTTAGCAGCTTTGATCATATCAATTTCTTAATTGGTACACGACACCACAGATTCATTAAGGAGCACATTCTAATCAGGTTAAGTGGGGAGGATTATCGTATTACTTTGTAGGAACTTTACCGACAGCATCACCTAGTATTCGAAGCTATTGAATACAGTATGGGGGCTTTTGATCCGATGTTGCAGATGGATATACCTGTGTCCGATACCAGTACAGAACATCCTTCTGATGCAGGCAACATTGATGATGTTGGACGTGCAACTGACATGGAAACAAGTGCAGACCCCTTGATTGTTGGCATAATGGATGGGATTCACAATTCTGTTCTGCGCCTATTCTGATGATATTTTGTTTCCTGAAAATTGGAGATCACTCCTACTAAACCACTTCTCTATTCAAATCACTCACCTGGTTCAGGATCCAAACAGCAGGGTCAAGGTTGCCGGAGTCCATCTCACAAGGCTGATATCAGCCCAGCCCGTGACGGAAGCCAATAGTCAGGAATTCCTCTCACCCCACTGTTATCAGAGAAAAACATTCCCCTGTACATATATCTTCCACGCTAAATGAAGCAGAGTGTCACGCCAAGCATCACACTAACTTCCACCCCATGGTTTTACGGAAAAGAAAGGCCAAAATTAAAATCATTACTTCTACTGGTAGTCTACAGCCAGCAATGGCTGAATAAGATGAAAGCTTGTCCAGCTCCATGGATTCTTGCATTCGGCAAGGCAACATTCGTAACACTCAACCAAATCAGCAGCTGTTACTTCAGACAATGGCAAAGAATATGAGGTGGAGCCTTGGAGGCTATGTTACAAGCTGGGAAGACTCTGGGTTTTAGGAATACACTGACTTGATGATTTTTACAGAATACATTGGGCGGCAGTTAGATAGAGAGATTGGTGATTGGGCATCATATTAGTGGCTGCAGATCTGAATCTGTCTTTGTAAGGTTTTCTGAACTTTTACTATGCAGATTTTCAGTTTAGAATTGTTGTGGGCTGGGCATGTCCGCCAAATGTTCTTCAATCAGGAAGATGCTATTGCAGAATACCATTGATGTTTGTTTTATTCTGGAAACCAAGAAGAGATCATGTACAAGTTTACAATTGATTCCATTAATAGTGCTGGTGGAATCCTAGTAATGTGGAATGACAGACCATTTAAGGTGACTCCATTGAGTACAGTGGGAAATGGATATCAGTTTTTGGGACACTTGTTCTAACTAATTTTTCACATGCAGTAGTAGGAGTTTATATATGCAGGCAGCCTTTGCAGTGACTTTGTTTTAGTTGGGGATTTCATTGAAATATTGCATCATTGTGATAAAAGCAGTAAATACCTGAATCCGCTTGGCTCAAAGGAATTTAGCAAGTACTTCATTAGAGATTGTAACTTACCATAGTATTCTTTAATTGTTCATCAATAAACTCGATTTTGAGGATCGATGAGCTGTATTTATAGAGCTTTTACAAATCCAAATTGTCACCTAAAATTTTCAGGGCTAACGCTCATTCGTTATCTCATAGGCTTGTCAGACCACCGTCAACTGTTGTTGGGATTGCAACAGTAAGACTAGGGATGGAGACCATTTTAGTTTCTCAACTATTGGATTAAGCACCTGCTCTTTAGAAAACTCCTATAGTTCTGGGCTGAGGCATGTTCTGAGCATGCTGACAGGTTCAATTTAGTAAGGAAGATCAATTATTTGGCATCTACAATTCGAAAATGGAACAAAACTGCATTTGACAATCAAAATGAGAGGCTGCTGCATATTCAAAATCATCTTCAACAACTGGTAAAAAAAGAGCATCATTCTCTAACTCAGCAAGAGATCACTGACTGACATAGCCTAAACTCTGAGCATTGGACAATAAGTAAATATGTTGAAGCCATTGAAGGCAAAAGTCTCGAAAGACTTGGTGTAAATTGGGAGATAGAAAAACAAAATTCTTACAGCCAATATTAGAAGGGGAAGAAACAATATTACAAAGATTCTTTACAAAAAGGGCCACACACTCTACACCACATGAAATAAAGGTTGTTGTTATTACTTATTTCTTAAATATGTTCTAATAACCAGATTCTACAAGGCCAAGGATGGGTTCGAATGGGTTCTACAAACTTTTTCTGCTCGAGCTATTGAGCTGGAACAACCAATAACTATGGATAAAGTGAAAAAAACAGTGTTGGATTGTGATGGTCAAAAGCAGCGGGCCCAATAGATTCACATTTAGTTTCTGCAAAACAGCTTAGCTACTGATTGAGAATGAGATATTTGACATGGTGTTTGAATTTTTCAGAATAAAAAAAATTTACCCAAGGATATCAACACTTTCTGTGTTATACTGGTGCCTAAAAACAAACCCAACAAAATTCTTGGAGTACAAACCGATTAGTTTGATTCATGGTTTGTACAAAATTATTGGAGAATTGCTCTCATCCAAGTTATACATTGTAGTGACAACTCTTATCGGTCCTCATCAAATGCCTTTTATACCGGGAAGATAAATTTTGGATGGCTTCATGATAGCTAATGAAGTTATTCATGGTATCAAGAGAGATTATCAAAATAAGTTTCTACTGATTTTGTTAATTGGATGTACTTAGAAAAAGTAATGTTGTAACTTCCCGAGTTTTCACAGGCAAATTAAGAGAGAGAAAATTAGTAACACTACCACTAAAAATATGGCATTTTTATATCTCAGTCAAAAAAATTTGGGAGAGTTTCTCCTGTTTTCAAGCATATCAAATTATCTACATCTTCACATTTATATATATCGCTCATCACTACTATTAAGGTCAAACTATCCTGAATTGTATCCCATCTTATTACAATATAATATGACATTTTTTAATATTTATGAATTATATACAATACATATTAGAATTTAATGAACTCATAATCTACAAGAAACATTTTCCTAAAGAATACAGGAAATACTAACATTTGAATACAACACATACATATAAAGTTTTATCTATATTCCCATGAATTTAAAAAGAGATTCATAAACTTTACAAATTAAATACAAGTTAATGATAATGTTATTACCATAAACATAATTACAAGTTCAAGATAAAGTATCAAAATTCTAATACATATCCACTTAACATACTATTTACAATACCCACCGACATGAGAGGAACCTAACAGTTAGATTATTTCATCATGTTAGACTATAATACAATAATTAATTAATCATTTAACTTATTTAGTTATTCCATTCCAGACAGATTAAATTTCTCATTTGAAGCTTATGTATGGTTCATACTTTAACTTCTAGATGAATTCAATATTCTAGTAATTGTACCACATTAATTGTCAAAGAACTATCTCACCCAATAACTTAAGCTATTTGGTTGGTTCTAGGATATGATTTATATTATTCTCTAACACATCCCTCAAATGAAAGCTCTTTGGGCTTGAAACTTGCACAGACCCACATTACTTTGTGCTTATTTTTTTATCAAATAAATAGGGATGGTGAGATTCCAACTCGTGACCGCTTGATCATTAAGACTCTGATACCATGTCAAAGAACCATCTCACCCAATAGCTTAAGCTATTTGGTGAGGTCACAGGATATGATTTATATTATTTTCTAACATTAATATCTTTGGTTCCTTCAAATAAACCAAACTATCCATTTATTCCGGTCATTTGAACACAGATGTCACTAACTATCGACTAGTCAAAATAAATCATCCCGGTCATCTCAACACAGATGTCACTAACCATCGGCTAGTCAAATTAAATTATTTTATTCATCAACCATGTTGATGCTACTAGCTCCCAACAAGTCAGCTAGTCAATTTGATTTTTAAGTAGATATCCATCATTAAGGTTAATCACATTTCATATATATTTTGTAGAAAACATTCACATAATAATAATATTTCTCTTGCCTGTTGGTAAAATATACACATTGATAATATTTCTTCTACTTGTAGGCAATATTCACATATCAATACTTTTCATGCCCGTAGACGATATTCACATATCAATATTTCTCATAATACACAGTAGTATAAAATACATTTAAAGTTTATTACATTCTAGCATTACAAAAATTTAAACAATTAAAAAAGTAAGTGGGCAACCCTTACCTTGAACTCCTACTATACATGTTCCTAAAAAGTTGAGATTCTTTCTGAATGCTTCTCCTACAATTCCAAATCAAACAACCATTACTACTCACACCATAAATTAATTTGAATCATTAGCATATTTATTCTATGCATCTTAAATTTTCCTTTTTATCCACGCACGCACACATATATCAATAATTTCCTCAATATATTTTTCTAATGATAAATCACACAATTTGTTTTTATAGTTTCAAATGTTAAAACTCTCAAATAACAACAATTTCAAGCAAGCATTAGAGTTTTACAAATTCTAATTGGTTTAGTCTAACCAACCTAAATCACTATTTGGTATATTAGTCATATCTGGAGTTATATAGCTCCAATTTAATCAAGGGCAATTTAGTTTGAAAGATAACATCTGTCATACTTGGACATCGCGGCGACCAATTAAAAAATTTAATCTATCTTGATTTGAAAAAAAAAAACAGATATCTTGCATCTTGTTCTTTTAGAGGAAAAGGTCTTGTTCAAGGAGTCGCCACCTAGTATTATGGTCACTAGAAACCCTAACTGGTCAATAGAGATTCTATGGTATGGGACTAGTTACGCAAAAATAAAGATGCTATCACCTCTTAAGCGTCCTACCTAAGACAGACTGAATTGCTGGTTTTGTCTAAAATTGTTAAGATTTTATTCTCCTTTTTCTCTTTTTTTTATTCTTCCTTTCATGTTCCTGACTCTAGCATCAGTGAACAATTCCTACGAATATTTCCAACTCTGGCGTTGGTAAATATCGCACAAATCCAAAAAATACGATACTCCTGACTCTGGCGTCAATGAATATTTTCGCAAAAAATGAATTTGAAGAAGAAATTTTCTATGTCATTTTTTTTCTTGTTTATCCTTTATTATTATTTGCCCTTTTTAGATGGAAGTAAAAAAAAAACATTGCACGATATATTTGCATTTAACAGTAATAGTCCACAGATTGAGCACATCTATAAAAAATACAAACACAAAGAAAAAAATAAAACAAAGTGCGAGGGGCTCACAAATAAATCAACGAAGGCCCCAAATATTTTTGAAATTTTCTGTTATCGAAAAGGGATTCATTTGGTCAAATATCAAATTAGAATGGACATAAAAATTATGGCCAAGGCATAATGGTTTGTTTTGTCAAGCACACCCTTAGCAAACACAATTTGGGTCGGTTAGGCCTAAAGCTCAGACCCGACCCATTTTTTTTTCTTTTTTAGCTAGATCTAGTCCAGTCATGCGTGAAAGGTTCACGTATGCATGCAACAGTAACCAGTTAATTATTTTAGCAAGCAAGGAAGGAAACTTACCTAGGTGTGCGGCTGCTGGAAGCGAAGTCGAGGGAGACTAGGCAAAAAAAAAAAAGGGTTGAGGGGGCGGCGGCTAGTATAGGGTTCGCCGCCCCCTTCTTTTTTTTTTATGTTTCTCTCTTTTAGGGTTTCTGGTAATGGCCTCCTCTAGGGTCTCTTCTTTTAGGCTTTTTCTCCCTAATCGTCCCCTTTTTTTTTATACCCTGAGATCTGTATTTATAGTGCCAGAGTCCCTTCGCATGTGAGAAACCAAGTTTCAATCAAACTCATTCTTTTTTTTGAAGTTTGAATTTGATTAAGAATCAAATTTGAAAGCGGATAACTATCATTATCTTGAAGATAAAGATAGAATGACAAAAGCACATTGTAGTCCTTAATTTTCACGCAAGTTCACAAATCACATTTTTCATCGAAATAAATCTCTGATCTTTTAATTTTACATTTTAAATCCTGTAAAAATTAAATTAAAAGCCAATGGGTCAAAATTGGGTTACAACAACATCTATACCTACAAATTTTGTAGAGAAACCAACTCTGGATTATATATATTTTAAGGTTCAAATTAAATCATTATGGTAGCGTCCAAAACTTATCTAGTATTTATGTTGGTTTAGATTCTTTTTCAGTTTTTGGCTTATATCTAGAGTTATACAATTTCAAATTAATCAAGGTCAGTTTCATTTGGAAAATAACATCCATGACTATAAATTCTATGAAAAAAATTATTTTCAATTTTATCATTTTCAATTCATAATGTAATTGAGAATCATTTTCAAAACTGTTCAGTTTCTCAATCTATAGATTTCACAACAACCCTCACAAGTTTCCTATTACTCTCAATCTATAGATTTGACAACAACTCCATCTATTTAATGGAGTTTTGTATTCATTAATAAAAATTCAATTATTATTCTAAAAAAATTTAAATCAAGATCAATGAATGTTTGCAATAAAATTGAATTTTGCTGACATTTTGAGGAAAATAACATTAAGCTTTTCTGAAATGAGGAAAATACCATTATAGATACATGTTATTCAGACAATTACCTATATTATATTTGTGTAGTGACGTATATCTAACCATAGGTGCAGTTTTATGTACTTTAGTATTATGTAAGAAAGCTTTCTACCAATGTTCGATCTAAAGGTGTATTTATACTAAATTAATGTTTGATCCAACGTTGGTGAAAATATATTATAAAATTTCTTTAATAACCATAAATGCCATGAAATTATACAATGTTTTAGGTTACAATACGTTACAATAGCATTTGTTAAGTAGAATGTTTAAGGGAATATATATATATATATTCTTTAATAAGCCTTTCATATAAAATGCATAATTATTTTGTATTTTCACTTCTTCGATTGTTATTTACTCTCTATAATTCGTTTGAGTGAGCAAAGTATCACGTTTTATTTTTCTTAATATTAAATTTATTTAATTAATTCGTGAAACACAAAAGCTGGCATTTTAGGGTTTCCCGTCATTGTTCAATGCTTCCACCAACATAAAATACTGAAATTGAAAGGAATCTTTCTTAATCCATGCTCTCATACATATATTACTGACAATAGATATTATAATTAAAATTGTTGAAACAGTTTGCTCATATGCGAGACTCCATGACAGATTAAGACTAACCCGCATTTTGCTTCTCCATTAAGATATTTTTTTTACACTAAAATTTTCTTCTCCTTCGTGTTTTTGTTCTTGAGGCAATTCCGCATTAATGGATTCACAAAATGTATTATTGTTTGGCCTTAATTTTCTTTATTTTTGAAAAAGTTTCTTCAGGATTCATGAGCAAGCTAGCCCTCTACACAATGAGGCTGCAAGAAGTTTGTGATGATGTGATTTCACTGGTCGTCACTGATAATTGCTAGCCACTCATTCTTGAAACAAAAGTTCTATAGTCAACATATATATACACACTATATATCCTTTCCGGCTAGGGTTTTGAAACTGTGTTCCAAAATTCCTTAGTATTGAAGAAGGTGAAAAAAGAAAGCATGTCTTTGTATCCTTTTCAAGGAAAGGAAAGAAAAAACTAAACAAGAATACGTTTCTATTTCTTGCAAGTCGGTTTCTATGCATTAAAAGAGAGTTTCTATTGCAGTGTCAGCTGTTAGGTTTTAAAACTTCAACTTGCTCCGTGCATATCTCTCTGCAGAAAAAAGTTGTGTGGTCCTCATTTCAGTGGAAGTTTTACTTATTGGTCCCTCACCTATATCATAGCTATATAGCTTCTCTCTCTCTGTCTCTGTCTCTCTCTCTCTCTCTCTCTCTCTCTCTCAATGCATGTCCTTAAGTTGCGGTCCTTTTCATCAATATGACAATGCTCTGAGAGCGTAGACCACAACTTAATTTTACTGCCCAGATACACTTCTCTAGCTGTGAGGATTTGTTTATTTTTCCTTGAAATCTTGATCTCCCCTTGCAAATTATCTGATCTGATGACAATTTGTCATATCTTGAGGCATTGAACTTGTTTCATTACGTGATTGATATATAAATGAAACTGCATGCATCTTAATTGCATATTACATGTATCTTCCAAAGCTCTTGGCAAAGTTTCTCTATGACCAAACAAAGCCACTTCTATACTTGATATATAGTGTTAAAAATCAGTGTATAGGAGGAGTTGGAATATTTTAGGTTACCAAATGGGATACCTAAACTAGTTACATTAGAAGGCTGATTCCAGTGCTGGCTTTACCATCATAAATACTTGGTCCTAGCTGGGATGCATTCATCGACCCATGTGACAAGAATTCAGTCTCAAAACCTTTTTTGTAGCTGTCGATAAAGCATAACTCACCGCTTTGCGAAATGTCCAGCTGCAGTATATGGATGGTCCCCAACTCCTTCAATTTTTGTAATGTACATGTTAGAGCACCAATTTTTGTCTTGCTTACGAACTTCGAGTTTAATTTCCACAATGGTAGGAATCGCGCAAAAAATGGAGATTAGATTCTAATATTACTGGATATATTATAATTAAACTTGTTTTTATTTTATTTTTTTAGTCGTTAAAGAACCAATTCAACCCAATAACTTAAACTATTAGACAGGTCTTAAGATATAATCTATATTATTCTCTAACACACATCCTCAAATAAAAACTTTTTAAGCTTGAAACTTACATAAGTCCACACTATCTTGTGCTTAATTTTTATCAAATAAATAAGGATAATGAGATTCAAACTCGTAACCGCTTGGTTAACAAGACTTTGATATCATGTTAAAAAATCAATTCAACCCAATAATTTAAGCTATTAATTATGTAAAATCTCAAAATATGATTAATATTATTTTTTAATATTAGTTTTTTTAAAATTCATTATATTTCTTTTTGCTATTATCTGAATGAATTCTATATTAATAAATTAATCTAATATTATAAAAAAATTCCACAAATTGACACATCAAAATTTCAACTTAGCTGAGGAAATTTACAAGTCCTAATGATCATTCATTGAGACAATGATTGCTCAACATGCGTGAAAAATGAAATGATAAGATATGGACGAGCACATTCATTTGACCGATGGTGAAATGTGACATGTGGCACCATCTATACCATTGCTTTATCTTTAAGTCTTCCTTAGAGCATGGTCGGTTGAATTCCGGCATCTTCCTAGCTTTCTCAAATGGCTTACCTTCTCCAATATGTTTATTCTCTGTGATCATAACAGAATTATTCATCCCCAAAAAATATGATATTCAGATTTCCTACCAATTATTCATAAGACACAGACAGCCTTGCTGCAGACTTCATTACCTTTCTCTTTACACTGTAAGTGCAGTTAATCCCTAACTTGTATGTGTGCATGCCTAGCTACAGTTAGCTAAAACCCTTCCTTAAAAATTACCTTTTTTATTAATTTATTATAAATAAATTTATTTATGAGATGTATACTAGTAATTACTTGTTTTCAGCTGTGGATTACCTCTTTGATAAGCGTGTGTGTGTGTGTGTGTATACTGTAAGAGAATATGATGAATATTGTTAATTGTTTTTTCTTCACAATTAATTAAAACTCTCTCTGTATATCCAGTCCATACTAGGTTATTTGAGAATTACTGCAAAAGAATTTGACACATGTGATTCACAAATCCAACGTTAATTCTCATACAATATTACCGATATTGACTATGCTTTTGTTCAATATTTTTCTTCAAATTTCCTTCTACTTGTGCATAAGTAGCTTGAAACAGCGGTTTGGATAGATCATTTTCACTTGTATAATTAGATTATGTAAGCTCTTCTGATTGCTCACTTTCTTCTTTTCATGATCTGAATCAGATTGAGAAGCTAGCTGCACAAAGACAATTTATGCAGCAAGGTTTCTTTGACTTTACAAGGAGTTTGGTGTAGTTCAACTCTCTCGTTCAGTTTCCTGTGCACCGATGATGAGAAGCATAAGATGATTACTAGTTCGAAAGAGGTGGATTGTCCACCGAAAAAGGAGGATGATACAAATGATGGTAAGATTTCTAAGGCTTCATCCAGCTCAGCGCCATGGTTAAGATTGAAGGATCCAAGAATTGTGCGGGTATCTCGAGCTTTCGGAGGAAAAGACAGGCACAGCAAAGTTTGCACCATTAGAGGGTTGAGAGATAGGAGAGTTAGGCTTTCAGTAGCCACTGCTATTCAATTGTATGATCTTCAAGATAGGCTTGGACTTAATCAACCTAGTAAGGTGGTCGATTGGTTGCTTAATGCAGCTAAGCATGATATTGATGAACTCCCTCCACTCCCAGTGATACCAGGGAGCTTTTCCCTGAATCATCAAGCAATGCTAGGTTCTTCTCGTGAACTCGGCGCCTCACAGTCTGGCAACAGCATCAATTGGGAGGATCCAAGTGCATTTCCTAGACCGAATTTATGGAATGCTGATGCATTTTGGAGGGCTAAGTCGAAAGAGGTGGTAATGGATCCAGTGAATGAAAAAGAAAATTGGACAAAAAGAATTGAAGAGGATAAGCAGGATAGCAATATTGAAGGGAATAGTACTGCACAAGTTTCATCTAGCACTTTCTTACACAGAGCTAGTCATTCTTCCTTGCCAAGTTTGATAAATAATGCCATGCCATATGGTTCTTTCTTTCCTTTAGAACCTCCAAATTTTCCATTATCTCATATGGGAAACCATGGATTTTCAACACAAACAGGAGATATACACAACCTAAATGCTGTGCCGTTGTCATCCGCCTTGTCTTTATCATCTGGCTCTCAATTTTTTGTGTGTCCACCTGGTACAACACAGTCTTATTTTCCTTCACATGTCACAGCTTCCATGGAGAATGATCCGAGACAAATCAACCACTTTCAAGTGTTGACCCCAAGCACTCAAAATCTCTTTCCAAATTCCCTTACCCCGAGTCCATACCATGTAAGCCAACCCATGAAACCCTCCCAATATTTCAGTGCCACTCCTAGTCGTCTCCATTCTGATCAGAATAGCGAAAGTTCACCTGACAAGGACCCGGAATTTCCTTGTAAATGACATGAAAAGCAATGCCAGGATTCGAAAAGAAGAATAGAAGGATCCTGTTCCTAAAACAAGCAAAGCTTCAATTTGATTTAGTGTTCCAGGTGAGAGGAAAAGGTATTGTTCTCTTAAAACTTATACTAGATCACTTCGATTTGTCCTATGTGTTTGTTTGCAGACAGTTTTTCCTATGGTACTCTCACAGCTATAATCTCATGTTTGATTTCACATTTTTGCATTTTCGTGTCCGTTTTTCAATCCTAGGAAAGTGTTGTATGTTGGAAAAATGGTTCATACTTGTGAGACAACCATAGAATATTAATGATTTGATTTTCAGTTGAATGATCACAGTGATAGCAATTTGTACAGGCCGTTTTGGACCTAAAAACTATGGGTGTTATATTTGATGTTGTCTGAATGTCTTGAACATTTGGACCTTAAGCTTATATATGCTTTATATGATATTATTCAACTTTTTAGTATGCCATAGCCATGCACATTATTTGCTTCAACAAAAATTTCTCTTCCCGTCCAAGTTTGCACTCTCATTAAATTAAGTAAGGCATTGCCGTCTGATCTCTCAATCACTCTCAAAGCACACACGCTTGCGAACACAGACATAAGCACAATTTAAAGCAAACAAGATTTTTAAACCCTAAAAGATCAATATATATAGGACGCCAAGCTATCCACAGAAGTCTGATATGAGCACTGCTAGGAATAGCGAGGGTCCAACCTAAAATAGGGTTTGAACTTTGAAGCCTGTATTCCTCAGAACAAGAAAGGTAAGAAATTAAGAAATATGGATTGCTTGCTTGTATAAGTGAGTGAGACATAATTAATATGCTAGTATAAGTACTGTCAGCTTTGCACAAGATCCAACAAGATAATGGAAGGAGCAGCAGCTTTAGTTGATCAAATAAGGAGCTCGCGTATATCCAATGAATAGAAAAGATCACCTGTGGTCCTAAAAAAATGGAGTAGAATAAAAAGATTTTGGAAGTAGTAACGTTTATTTGTGTGAGGGAGGGGTCCAAACTCCAACTTTTTCTTTATATATGGGGCGGTCCCATTACATTTTGTCTTTCTACACTAGAAACTATGAGTTCAATAATTCAAATCACCATTATATTGAGTTGTCTCTACTAAGTAAGTTATTAGTCCTAGCTTGCTCTCCTACGATTAGGGCATGTTCAAGGTATCTAGCTTGGTGTATGTAGATGAGATTCTCAGTTCCGATTTGGAATTAGGGCATGCAATGTGCCAAGCTTTGTAGTTATGGGAATGTGATGCAAGAAGTTACACCACAATCCCAAACAAAATCTAACAGTCTCCCTATGTGAGTTTTTTGCTTGCAATATCAGTAAGGAGCTGCTCGATCGATCTTGCTTTCTTTCTATTTCCATAGTAACAAGTTTCTGCATTGTTTTCCTGTTTTGATACCAAAAGTTGCTATGGAAGCGTTTGCTATGTGACAATTTTCCTAACACATCACATGGATTCCAAGTTAACATTGAACTTGTGGATGATTCAATAATATGAAGAAAGAAAAAACCATTTGATCCAATTTTCAGGTCAGATTAGTGTCCAAACACAGTAGTACCATGCAACTTGCTATGAAGCTAGGTATAGCTCTATAGAGGAGCTTCTGTGATTGATGTAAGTATTTCTTATTCATGCATCACAATATCATATAAATATTAAAGTGGGCCTTGAAAATTTAATGGTTATTTTCACTTAAAGAAACCAAATTATACTCTTACCATCTTTATTTTTTCTCTTTTAAGCATGACAAAAGTACTGGTTATGATATATTTAATTGGAATAATATGCAACAGATCATTTTTTTGGAATCCTTCTGTTCAATTGCTTGGTTACCTGTTGCCCTATTATTTAGTATCTTATCAAGTAATTTTACAGGCTAAACTAATTGAAAGTACCCATGTTTCTGCTAGAAAAACAAGCCTGTCCATTACCAATTTAGATTCAAATGTTATATAAGTATTCGAATAAAAAGTATATTTCCTCAAATGTCAAAATAAATATTATGTAATCGGTCACCCTACCAATAAATTAATGTCTGAAGAAAAAAAATTATGTAATAATATGCTAATCAACTCTGGCTAAAGATGGTATATATAGCTAAGAGCACTAATGACACAATGTATAGTAAAACATAAGAAGTTAGGGCTTCGTAAACCTTAAAAATTATAATTCTAAACTGTAAAAAAGAAGTTGGAGTTTTAAAAGCTTTAAAATTATAGCCCTTAAATTATAAACAAAAGTCTAAACTAAAAAGTTGTGAATAATTTTTTGAATAATTAATTTGTTTTATCTATTTTGAAAAATAAATTATACATCTATATTTATACTAGTCTTAGTTATATCTGAGTCCTTATAAGAAAAAAAAAAGAGTCTTTATTGAAAGGTATATATCTAATAAAATCCAACTAGTATTATACTAATTAAATAAGAAATGAAAAACAACAAAGAAAAATCTTGAACAACAACTTCATAATCTAATCTTGAACAACAACTTCAAGTATATAGTCATAAATTGAACTCTTCTCTATTTCAAAGAAGTATATATTTATTGTAAAAGAACCATCTCAATCAAAAAAACTTAAGCTTAAGCTATTAGATGAGATTTCAGGATATGATTTATATTATTTTCTAGCATACCCCCTCAAGTGAAAGCCCTTTGGGTTTGAAATTTGCACAAACCTACATTATATTGTATTTAATTTTTATCAAATAAATTAAAGATGATGAGATTCAAACTTGTAACCGCTTGGTCATCAAGGCTCTGATACCATGTCAAAGAATTATCTCAACCCAAGAACTTAAGCTTAAGCTATTAGGTGAGATTACAAGATATGATTTATATTATTTTCTAACACTTATTATCATCGAACAAGATATCTTGCCCCAAATAACTTAAATTTAATCTTAGCAAAGATATTTCTCGTGGATAATTTCCAAACTCCAGTAAAACTTTTCAAGATATAAAATATCGAAGTAATATAAAACTGTTTTTTGAGAAGATGAAAATTTTAATTGACGCATGTGGTTACAAGGGTATGTTTAATAGGAAGGATGTGTGAGGGAAAGTTGAAAGACGTGGGGAGGGGATGAATGATAACTCATCTCTCACGTTGTATATAAGGGAGGAAATGATGGATACCAAACTCAAAGTGATATACGAAGGGAAAAAACAACATTTATCATAACAGTACTATGCACAATTACGTAAGACTGCCCAATTTAACATCTCATGCATTATTCTAAAATTAGAACGCTAGGACTTGACAGTATAACCTTTTTATGGACGAGGATGGAGAAATAGATGATGCCATAACTTCTCATATTCTTACAATTAAATGTATCGTCTTTAATATTTTTCAAATAGATGCTTGACTTTTCAAATAAATGCACTCAGGGGTAATACATATGAATGGGTGGGTGTAGAAGATTAGAAGGAAACACTGGTGACAAGTACTACGAAACCAAAATTGCTGCAACTCGCAAAGAATATATAATGGTAGTTTAAGATTTATTTATGGTAGACATATGGTGGTTTCTGATTTATTTATGGTAGACATATGGTGGATCTATGGTGGATTAGGACTTACTAGCTAGCTCTGGTGTCCGTGCTCTCCCCAGGCCGGATTATTTTTTATGCAAAGAATAATTTTCAGCTGTGTGTGTGTGTGTCTATATATATATATATATATATATATATATATATATATATATATATATATATATATATATATATATATATATATCTTACTAGATTAAATAAGATGAATTTAATTTAATTAGACAAAAAAAAATAGGAAACAACAATAGATGGATTCATACCCATTAAATATGGAAGAATGAAACAAGATGAAAAAAATAACATAAATAACCGTTCTTGATCAACTTGAGTTAGTATGAAAAACCTATAACTCTGGTAATTAGAGTTAAGCCAACTCAGGATATTTCATTAAACTTGCAGCCCAGATCATAAGATTTAAATAACCCGAAAAAAATAAAGAGGATTATAAAGCCCAAAAAAATATGTTAACTTTTCAAACTCATGATCTAGGTCATTAGATCTATAGAACATTTAATATGGAAACACCATACAGACCAAGTTTTAATCAATCAAATATTGAATAATGAAATTATATAAAAAAATTTAATTATAGAAAAGGATTAAAAAAATAGCAAGTAAAAGAATGAGGATCAAAATTAAAAAAATAAATTTTTTATTTGATTGAAGGGTGAAATTAAAAGAAAAAATCAATATAGCAAAAGGACAAAAAAAAAATTAAAAGAATAAAGATTAAAATTGACATAAAAAATTAAAACAATGTTTTGATTGAAAGGTGAAATTTAAAATAATAATAACTTTTACAATAGAGCCAAGAAAAAAATTAAAAATCAAAATAATAAGGACCAAATTGAAAAACACAATACCTTCAATTTGAAATGAAGGATGAAATCGAAAACCAATAAAACTTTTACAAAAGAGTTAAGAAAAAAAATTAAAAATAAAAAAATACGGACCAAATTAGAGAATATAAAACTTGGTAAATTGAGATTGAATGATGAAATTGAAAACAAATAAAACTTCTACAAAAAAGGTAAGACCAAACATTAGAAATCAAAAAAATAAGGACTAAAGTTAAAATACCAACATCAAAAAGAGTCAAGCTATAATTTTTTAGGGAGAAAAAGAAAAAGGAAAAAAAAATATCATCGTTGACAAACCAGACCACTATCGGAGACACGTCTTGTACAAAGAGGACATGATGACACTTCTAATGACACGGTGGAAAGGCATTTTTAGATGCTAAAAGATGCCGCATGCACCGCCTGAAGTATGCAAGCGCTTTCCATGTACCTTCAAGTGTAATACACGTGTGTCCATCTTTTTTCTTTTTCTATTTAGCCATATATTAAACTGTCCCTAAGCTAACCATTGTGAAAAAACCAAAAAAATATCTTGACTTCAGGTTTATTTTTTTTTTTAAAGCATCACTATGCATTTTAATTGTTTAGTATTTTTTATTTTATTAAATATCAAATTACCCCTCAGCTGACATTATAATAACAAAAAAAACTATTGTGAAAATACAAAAATGCCCCTTGATCATGCCAGTTTTAAATTTTTACTTCCAATGATTTTTGTTATTGTTTCACTTTGCAAATAAGACGAGAAAAGATCTTTTATCTCTGATCAATTTAATAATGACAAATAAACTATATTAAAAGACTTCAATGTTCCTGAAAGCCCGTGTTAAGGTTTTTTGTTAAAGGAGTGAAATCATCATTATACTATTATATATAGTGAATAATGTTTTTCATTATAGAACTATATATATAGGGTTTTTCCAAGGGGTTTTAGATTCTTATAATTTATAATAGATATGTGGTGTTTTGTTATGGTGATTATTTGAAAAAATTTTAAAATTGATTTCTGGAATCTTCTTTAAATGCATTAATAATTTAACAGTTTCAAGAATATCAACAATCGCATACTTTTTTAAGAACCTTTCTCTTGAGTTGCTTCATTACGTTCATGAAGTGCACCGAAATTTTTCCAATATTCTCTGCAAAAGGTTCATTCCTTACAAAAGTTGGTGGGTGTTCCTTCTCTTGCCCATCGCGTTGCCTTGTCCTTTTGCACTTTCAGCTGCATTCCCATTACTCTATCTTTGCCAAGAAAGATCAACCAACTTATCATGGTAATTTTGAAAAAAAAAACAAAAAACAAAAAACCAAAAAAACTTGTCATGGTAATGTGTAGGGGTTGTCATCCGTTTTTTTGTCGGCTGGCATGGCCTAATAATTTTAATGACAATATCGAAGTCAGAAAATAAGAAATTGTTGCCAATAGTGTAAGAAAATCTCCAAGTTTGTGATTAATTAAGAACAAACCTGTATCAACAATCTCCAGGTTTTTACATTAAAATAAAAACCTAGTTTTTACTTTCCATTCTTATATATTTCTAATAAAAAAAAGTCCAACGAAAATGTGTCTTTTCAGTAAATTTGGTCAACTTTAATTATTTTTGTTGTTTTGATCATTTTTATTAGTTTTTGTATGATTAGAAACAATCACAAAAATACAAATAAAATATAAAAATGTAAAAATATAAAAACAATTTAAAGACAAAAAATTAAAAAAAAAATGGTAGGCCTACGCGACTGGGGCCTTAATATTTTTTTGTTTGCAATTGGCCCCAAATTGTTTTGAAAAACAATCACACAACGCGTCATCTAATTTGCCCAGATTCCGGCATTATGGTGGCTGGAAAATCATGGCTTAATTTTTTTTATTCAAAAACCTGTTTTTCAACTCATTTCTCATTTGAAACACCTATAAAATACCGTATAAATCATGATAAATCTATTTATGGCCTAAAAAAAACCTAAAAACCTGCATTAAAAACCAAAATAAATCTGAATCCAAAAATCAATTTCAACTCAGATCTGTTTTTTATGAAATTTAAAGGTAAAAACATCTAATATGAACTCCCTTCATCAAATGGAACCATTTGACATAAATATCATCCATTTTGGTTGCCTAAATCGGTGTCAACGACACTTCTCTATCTACATTTGGAATTTGGCAACCTCTCTCTACTCTCTTAACCAGGGTCTAAAAAATAACAAAAATAAGCTTTTGTACCAATATTGAACTGGAAAAATATTGAGATACTAAAATTGTATAATTTGCATGATTTTTAAATTTCAAAGACTAAAGTGCATCTTTTGAGAAACTTATGCCATGCCATCTATATGTGGCGCTTTTTTTCATTTCGGTCCCTCTTCTTTGAATTCCACCTTTTCATAAGAAATCATAATCAATTGGTATTCAATAATGATTAAATCACTAAAAAAACATTCAAGGATCAAATTAAAAAAAATATAAGATTTTGCACAATCCATCCACAATAATGTGTGAGAGGATGAACAGTGAGGCTTTACAAGTAAAAAAAAACTCACGTCTTTTAGAGTAATACTTAATTACTTGCCATTAGCATCAAATTTATCATGTAAATTACATTGCAAAAGAGTTTAACAAGAGCCATATATATTTTTTAGTTACAAACTAGTTTGTTATTCCATATGTTGTTGTGGAAAAGTTTCTTGGCCTGGATGGATCTCTAGTCTAGGTGGAATTTCAAATTAAATTAAGTGAAAATTGATCTAATCGATCAGATAATGCATCAATAACTCAATCAAAATCTAATTTGATTTAAAAAAAAAATCAAAGAGATGTTGATTTAACTTTTTTTATTAAAAAAGTATTGAAATAATGATGTTTTGGGTTGATTTGGGTTAATTAGGGCCAACCCACAACCTAGATCATGGCCTTGACCAGGTTTAATAACTTTGTTTCATGGAATTCATTTTTTACTTAATTATATAACAATAAAAAAATTATAGAAAAGACAATGAATAAAATCACAGAGGAAAACATATTTAAAATTTATCTTTTCTGATTCACTCTATTTTTTTGTGTTTGACAACAAAATATTTTTTTATTAGTAGTATAGTTCATTGAATAAAACACAAAAACAATCAGAGAAAAATATTAAAAAAATTATAATGATTTGAACTCAAAAGTAAAAAACATATATCTTTAATAAAAAAATCTAATTTTCTTATTGAATATATTTTTTTGTTATTTTGATGAAAACATGTTCTTTTATGATTAGCATTGTTTTTTTTTTTTAAAAAAAAAAAATTATTATCATGAAAAAAAAGTCTCAATTAAAATACTAAAAAAATTATGAATCAATCATTTTTATGCACCCATATGAAAAACAAATATGAGAACATTATATTTGAGAAAATTATGTAAAAAATAAAATAAAATAAAATAAAAAATAAATATTTTATTTTGATTCAATATTAATGAGAAAATTATGTACTTTCTACTTTAGTGAGATGTGGTTTATAATTTAAGATGGTTATCCCTAAAAAAAGCCAACCACACCTCACCATATTTCTATCCCAAACACACTTAATTGTATTTTAAAAGTATAAGAATACCAAATAGACACTAAGCATGTAAGATAGTTTATTCATATTGTTATTAAGAACCTGTTTATTTTTGTATTTTAAAAGAATTTTTTTTAAATAAATTTTTTAATTTTTTTCTTTACTTCAAATTATTATTTTAGTGTTTCATATCATTTAGATGTGCTAATATTAAAAATAAATTTAAAAAAATAAAAAAAATATATTATTTTGATACATTTCTAAATAAAAAATATTTTAAAAACAAATACTATCACAATACCTAATAAACTCTAAACCTAGTGCAAACAACAACTCGATCGATTATTGAGTTGATAATTCAAGTGGCGGTTTGGTTGGACCATTGGATCATTTTGTTATAATACAAATATATGTTGGAACATAAAAAGCATGAACAACAAATGACAACACAGGAATCGCATAATTTTAGAAGGTGGAGTTACAAAGTTCAAGCTCCACAAATTACATTTTCTCTTTTAAAAAAAGACGCGGGATCAATATTAATAGTTTTATTTAGTTTGACCAAATTCCTAATATGGAGGACAGCTGTCAACAAGAAACCAGCTCTCTCTCCTTTTTTTTATTTTAATTTAAAACAATAATAATTAAAACAAAATAATCATTTTCTTCTATAAAACATTTAATTTTCTCACTACAGTATTTCACTGCAACCGCACCGTCTCTCTCTCCCTCTCCTCTCCCTCTCCCTCTCCCTCTCCTCCGATTCAAATCCAAATCGAAGAGGTTTAACCAGGGTTTTTAAAAATAAAAATAAAAAAAGTCCTAAACTTCAAAACCCTAAATCCAATCCTAGCATAAAACCTTCCTCCTCGCTGCCCAGGGCTTCCATAGATCGATCGATTTCAGTCTGTCCTCTCATTTCATTCCGTGTCTTCTTTGACGCTTCAAGTATGTCTCGCTCCAAACCCTAGAATTCAACGGTAATCACTCACTTCATCATTTATTCCAACTCTGCTCCTTCGCTTTTTCTGCAATTTCCTTTACATCTTTCTCTAGGGTTTCCTTCAGTGTACCACTGTCTCTGTTTGGTTGCTAAGAAAATGAGAGAAAATTAAACTTTCCGTCCTTGCTTACTTAATTAGTTCCTTATTTTATTTTATTTTTTGAAAAATATCGTGTGTGTTTTGAAATGTTGATTTATTTTTCAGCTGATAAAGGGGGGAATGAGAAATGAAATGGATGATAAATGGGTGAGGATGGATGGTGCTATTGAGTGTTAATATCTAATGTGAAGTGATATGAGGTATTGAATATGAGCCATGGAGGTGGGGAGAGTGGAAGATTGCATGACAAAGCAGGGCATAGTGGTAAGAGAAAGTCGCGTGTTAGTGGAGATGAATTTACTCGAGCGATTGCGAAGATTGCTGTAGCGCAAATGTGTGAGACTGTGGGGTTTCAGTCCTTTCAGCAGTCTGCACTTGAGAAATTATCTGATGTTACTACTTGGTATATACGGAATTTAGGAAAGACTGCTCAGTTCTATGCTAATTTAGCTGGTAGGACAGAGGGTAATGTTTTTGACGTTATTCAAGGAATGGAAGAGTTGGGTTTGTCGCAGGGGTTTGCTGGTGCTTCCAATGTTGATCATTGTCTTGCTAGTTCGGGTATTGTTAGGGAGATTGTTCAGTATATTGGCGATGCAGAGGATATCCCATTTGTTTATTCTATTCCTCCTTTCCCAGTTGCTAGAGAAAGGAAGCCCGTGCCAAGTTTTTTCCAGATTTGCGAGGAGTCTCCTGCGGAGCATATCCCGGCTTGGTTACCTGCTTTTCCTGATCCCCAGACTCATGTTCAGTTGCCTGCTGGGAATGAAGGAGATGCTGTTTTTAATGCTGATAAGATTGAGCCTGCAAGGCATCACCTGAAGATGGATATGTCTTCCATGAATTTGCCACAACATTTTACTTGCAATGGTTCTGGAGGACCTTCCTCTGTTACATTTGGTAACAGTGCTAGAGCAACACAAGGGACTGAGAGTAACCCGTTTCTTGCTGCTCCTTTGCAATTTGGAGAGAAGGAAGTGTCCCACCTTGTTCCTCCAGCTAGGCTTTCTGACGAAGCTGCTGTGAGATATCCAGTTGAGCAAAACCGTATAATGGATAACCATATATCAGTACTGGAGACATTTGCTCCTGCCATTGAAGCAATGAAGAGTAGGTTCTGCGATTCTGAGGAGGGACAGAAGAAGGTGCTTTTGAATCAAAGACCTGCTGTGCAATTTAAGATTCAGGTTGGAAAGAATTCCTTGGCTGGAGCACCAGATTTGAGCCCTCAGAAAATTGGCATTGAGAAGATCAGCAAGTGGTTTGGGAAGGATAGTGAGAATGATGATAAGAAAAGGAGAGCTGAGAAAATTCTAAAGCAATCTATGGAAAACCCAAGTGAACTGGGTGAGTTGTAAATTAGGTTTTATTAGAAATTGTACACTTGTTTAGGAAACTGGCAACAGAAGCTGGTTCCAGAGTAGTTAAGATCATTGACATATGGTTACGTCATATGGTTCTAAAGATTGGGAATTACAATCTACAATAGAGAACTGTTCTCACTTAAGCAAGTTTTAGAGGTATGTGAATGCCAGTTTGTCATCATATGCAGTTGTTAGTAATTGATTCTTTTTAGTTGAAAAAACTGTTTCTCCCCTTTCTCCCCTTTTTTTCCTTTTCCTTTTCTATACTGAATTGATGCTTGGATTCTGCTACTTCTGGCTAGTGGGTAATTTCTTTCTCAACATAAGAACAAAATGCTCGATCATACAAATGAAAAATTATATGTATACATAACTGCAACTAACTGAAATTTGGAAAGCAACTTCTTTTGAAACCCATTGTAGCATTAAATACTTTATCATAGTTTCTTGCTCTTTTGGCAGCCAGGTTCACATTCATGGTGCATTCATGGTGTAAGGTGTAAACTGCCATATAATTCCAATAATGACTTTGCTGTCTTCCTTTCTCCACTCTCATCGAGAGCAATGTTTTTGAGCACTCATATTGAGGGCATTATTGTTAATTGCTAAGTTTTTTTTTGAAATACAAAGGGAACCAATGTTTGGGACATCCCAAAAAATGGGTAAAAATTGGGATGGAAGAGGTACTTACTAGAATCTCCGCAATTTTAAGACATTACCAGACACTGCAGGTGTGTTTTGTGGAACCTCAAGTCAATAAATTCATGCATAATTTGAAGGTGTCAAGCTTGATAATCGTCCCCTCTTAATCTGAATAACTATCAACCTAAAAAAACAGAAAACATAATTCATCCTGATATTGTAACACATTGGAATTAAAACTAATTGGACTTGAATCATCTTAATAAATGCTTTATACAGGTGGCTTTTGTTTATAAGGTGCTATGCTCAGCGTGGAAAGAATGAATCTGTTTTCTACTTACATTTGCCGATTTAACCGTATGGTGTTACCTGCTTGTTTCTTTAGGAAAATAAGAACAAATAAAACTATGATCAATGTTCTATGGCACATAGTTGCTTGCTGCATGGCTTCTTGTTTTCAAAAAGTGCGCTATATGTTCTGTTGAAATTCCAAGTACAAGAACACTTAGTTACTAGATGGTGTGGGGCCAGGTACATATTAGTGAATGATCTTCTTTCTTTGTATATGGTTCTTTTCTTCACACCAAGAGCTTGTTCCCTGTTATAAATTTTTTTTCCTCCTATAACACAGAAAGTTGGTCATGATATTACTCTCTCTCTCTCACCCACAGTTTTTCAGGAGAGAATCTGTCTCACAAGGATCGTGGAAACAGGACAAAATCAACAAAACTATTGCCAATTTTTTTTATTCCGTAATGTCCTGTATGGAATGGGTGAATTCCAGGTTCTCACTAATGGATTTTTCTTTTCTTTGTTTGATGATGTCGTCTTCTTGGGCTTCTTGATATTGTTTTGATAATGTTTCCCTTCTAGCAACCTGGAGATAGGGTCAAGCCTCTCTGGCTATGGGGTGCGATATGGGGATTGCACTGAATTCTAAATGAACTGTCTCTTTGTTTTCGGTTTTACTCTCTGGAATTTTTATGTCTCTGATAAGTCAAACCCTTGTCTTGTTCTAGGTGATTTTCAGGTCATATGTTTTACTTGTGCTGCCTTCTCCACTCTGTTCTTTATTGTTGTCCTGTTGTCTTTGATCATAAATCATAAACATGTGTTCACCCATCCAATATCATACACACATATAAACAATAAGGTCTCTTTTGCAAATTAGGCAGATTATAGTCTTGTCATCTACTAATGAATGTTCCTGAGTTTCTTGGACAGTATTATTAGATTGGTGTTTATGTCCTTTGCTTTTGGATTTGCAGTTGAAACATTAACATCATGGTGTTTTGGGCTCATAGGTTCCCCTCAACTATTTTAGCATAGCTTGTTTTGAGTTCATTGCTGCATTCACTGATAACTTACTGCTTGATGTGCTATATATATATATATATATATATATATATATATATATATATCGCCTACTTTCTATGACCATGATCAGTAGAATCAGCCACAAGTTGTCTCTCTTCAGTGATATTGAGATATCTCTGTAGTGCTAGGCTAGTATTTCTATTGACTTATGCTGGGACTCTGTCGTTCTGGATTGTTATTTGTATTGCCTTATGCTGTGATTCTCCCTCCCTCCCTCTGAAGCTATATGAATTTGATGATAGTTCTTTGTTTTTGTTTCCTTCCTTATTAAACTGAAGATGCACGGGTAGTCAATAAGCAAAACTGTAATGAAATTAACAAGCTAATTGCTAGAAAGAACAAACTATTTTAGGAATTCAAAACTATCATATATTGAAATTATTGATAAATTTCTATCGCACATTTAAGTTACTGAATATGTTGTAATTGCATGTGCGTTCTTGCTGAATGATGGGTTTTAGATTCAGAAATCATCTGGTTCTGCTATGAATCAGTGTTGCCAGATTGTCAGTCTGAAAATTTAAGATGTAAGAGAGCATTGCTGGGAACCTTGCAATGATGTTGGAAATTATGACATTTTGATGGGTAACTTGTAATTTAACCTGCTGATCCAAGCCCTTCAATATTCATTGGTTGAGCAGTCAAAACCAACTTGAATGTCATCACTGTGCTGTATATCAACAGCTTATTCTTCTTATATGTCATATTCTACATGTGTTTTTCGATTTTGTGATTATTGCTACCTTTGAATTTCCGAATTTCCCAACTGAGCACTTGTTTCTTAACTTGTTCCAAGAAAAAAAGACCACACAGCATTTGTTTGCAACCATTTTAATGTATGTCTTTGGAAAAAAAAGCTCTTTAGGATGCATGTGCTTAATAAGTTTGGCTCCGTTAAGTAAATTCAAAATGAACTATACTATAACAATCATTTCTAAGGTATCTTGTCAAAGAAGACTTCCTATCTTAGAAGCTAGAAGTTAGGCAGGTATTAGGACTCATGTGTTCTATAAAATTATCAGATTAGCCAGCATATGAGTTTAACATTGTGCAATCAGCAGCTTAAATTAGTGATTCAGTTATTGCTGTACTTGCATTTGCAGACATATTTTTTGGTGGTCTGATATACCATGGA
This sequence comes from Populus simonii, assembly GCA_007827005.2. NCBI lineage: Eukaryota > Viridiplantae > Streptophyta > Magnoliopsida > Malpighiales > Salicaceae > Populus > Populus simonii. Next base: position 9,238,378 of record CM017480.2, read on the forward strand.
AGGTAATTGTAGAAGCAATTTTGTGTGCATGTGTGTCTGTATATGTGGTTTTTTACTGAAAATATATGCAACTAGTTGGCTCCAATTCGTTCATGGAAAATAGCATTGTGTGCTATGTTGAATTAATAGAGAATAGCTGGGTGTAACACTTAAACGGGTATGGATACTTGCATATACAGTGACTGTAATTTATATATATGTGAAGCTTCTTTTAAAGATTTACATGCTAGCGTAAAGTTAATTATACTTGATGAATTATTTGATTTCACTTGAAAAGTAAGCTAGACCCACAAATTTAACACCAGTGGGAGGGACTACTAACATACGATGTCGAAACAGTTATGCCAAAAAAAATATTATTTTGGAAAACAGTTGCCTGTGATGCCCAGCTAACCTTCCTTGTCGACCAATCATCTCACTGTTTATGACCTCAGTTATTAAGTCTTTGAAGATCAAACGCTCTACAGCCAGAACTATTCCTTGAATTTCATCATGGCAAGCGGTCCAGTGAATTGATTCACGCATCAAATCCTCCCATTGGATGCTTCTTGAATTGTCATCCTCATCGTCTAAAAGATAATGCAGACATTGCAGCCTATCTATCTCTGAGCACAAATCTCCAGTAGTTGCTGTCCTTTTTGTCCTTTCCCAGCCAGCATTTTTGACGAGAGCCACTGTTTGGAAGAATTTTCTGATAGCAATTTGTGGACTAATATTTCATTCACAACATCGAACAGAAGTTTCCTTTGGATTTTGGCATGAGTTTCTGACAGGGAAATCCTTTTACCATTGTGATCATCATTGAAGTGCCCTGAGCTTGCTTTGGCTTGTTCTAGGCATGGAATATATCAGGGTTGATAGGGGTGCCTGTTGGATGGAGGTTAATGGTTCTTAAACCAGATTCAAAGTCTTTATGGAGACCTGATGCTAAATATATTTGTGAAATGTATTCATGGTCTGGATTTGCGTGGTTGTAGAAAGGTGTCGTTTCATCAGTGATGTATTCCTTGTGAGTAGATAACATCTCTTTCAGATTCTGAATTAAGGGCTTGAGGTTCTGCACATTCTTCTGATTGATCATTGAGTGGAGACTGGAGTTCATGCTGTTAAATGAGTAATTTTCATCTATAGGAATCCACTCCACCCCATCAGACTTTAGAGCCTCATCATCTGTAGTGAGAAAACTGAATGAGTAATCATAAAGAAACTATGCAGACACTCTGAAAGTATGCAGTCATTCTCATAAATACATACATCTGTGTGTGTGTCAAATTGCACACAAACATGCATGCAAATGATTTCAAATTTGTAAATATGATCTCTCTGCATGTTCTTTACTGTGTTTTATCTTCTAGTTTCTGTATTTCATGTTCTGCGCAAATATGGATGATCAATAGTTGTGTCAATCACCATTGTCATTGTAATCACCTCGCCTCTCATTAAGTGAATCATTTTGTTTTATCTGCTTAATGGTGATCTAAAACTAAGAGCAGACCTATTCTACTTTCAAACAATGAAGCCTGAATCTAAGTACACAATTCTCACCTTTAAAGGCAATTGATATTTTCTTAATGGGAGATGGCAATTCATCACCATAGAATGCAGCATCAAGAACAGAAACAGGACTTGGTTGTTCTGAAGAAGCTGGTCTTGGTTCTGGAATTGATGTGCCCTTGATTGACCTTTCGACCAGGTTCTGAATGAGACAACGCAGCTGTCAGACATGTGGTAAAAGTTATATATGGATGAACTAAGAGGAAAAGGCACATACCCTTTGTCTCAAATGTGCTTGCTGGATAAAAGTCTTATTGATCTTGTTAGATCTGTCATTGCTTGAGACTTCATCATCATACTGTGAGGCCAAGCTAATGTTGCTCTCAGATTGCAGAGAAACAGCATCACTGTGGTGACTCGAATCTCTTAAATCACTAATATCACTCAATTCATAATCACTTGGCTGCAAGTTGAGGGATTTTGCTCTGGGTTTTTGATGTGGAGAACATGAGTCGGTTGGCTGTTTACTTGGCTGCCTTCTTCTCCTGTTTGATTCCAATGATGCTGTTGCTGGACGAGATTGCTTCTCAAACCCCAGTTTCTTCTGTTGCTGTCTTAGGTTCATGGTTTCTGACCTCTTACCTGAGTTGGCGGCCTCTCTAGTTGTGGATCGAATCTCCTTTGAAGGTTGTGCCAATCTTATTGATCGAGCACCAGCATTTTTATCCATGGGATTTCGATGAAGAGGTTTATTGGAATGGTCTGTAAGATTCTTGATTCTGGGAGATACATCTTTAGCAGCTTGCTTGTCAACTGATTCCTTTCTGCCATCTTCAGGGGTAGCAACCCGGAGCCTGTGAATACCTGATGAACAATCTGTTGCGTTTATTGCAGAAACAGAATTAATGGTTTTCCAATGAGCTTAGCTGGTTTCATGATCACAATTGAAGATTTAAAGCTCTTTGGTGAAGTGGTCCCTTTGTAGGGACAGAAATGGGGCTGTTGCTCTGTAGGTCTCGCAGATTTGCCAACTTTGAGCCCTGATCAAGACTGCTAATAATGCTTGTCCGAGTTTCAAAACTTGAATCTTCTTTTCTGGTCTCTAATATCTCCTTCGTCTTCTGCATTGCTTCAAGTATTTGCTTAAGAGCTCTAAGATCCTTTCCAGACTTCTGGAACTCAAGTTGTGCCAACCTTTTCTCTATTTCACCATAAACAGAAAGAGAGGAGCTGGGGACTTTAGTTAGAGTTACCCGATTCTTCTGAGCTGGTGCTTGAGAACCTCTGCTTCCATCTGGTTGCCTCCATGGAGCTGGCTCTATTGGAAACTTTAAGGATGCAGTGAGCTTCTTGTCTGAGGCAGCATTTCTCTGGCTGGGTGAGGTGGGTTCCTTGTGCAGATTTCTTGGGGAGCCAGAAATTCGATTTTGCTTGTCCAAATCAGTTGTTCTCGATGACCCTAGGAACTTGTTTTCTTCATCTAGGTGGGTTTTAATCTGCGTTGTTTGGTTCCCACTGGTTGACATGGGATCTGGCAGAGCTTCTAGGCCCATCAACTTGGCCACTACACTAGACGGTCGTTTATTGCTTCCTGGATCCTGTTGGTTGTTTAGGAAACTGTTGGAGTTCAGATCATCCCTCCCCAAATCCCTTGAAAGAAAATTTGATTTCATTTCAGGGTTGGAACCCCTTACAGAGCCTGCTCTACTGTCCAATGACAGCCTTGGGAGCTCCTTGAGCTTAATAGTAGATTTCAAAGTGTCTCTTGATTCCCATCCATCATAAGAAAACCTGCGGGCATCCTTCAGTCCACCTGTTAAGAAATTACTCTTCCCTTCACTGGATTTGTAGGGCGATTCTCGAAGCTTATGAAGAACTCTAAATGATTCCCTTGGACCTGGATCTTTGGGATTTACAGAGTTGAGGTAATGTAATGGTCTTGGGGAATCAATGTATTTCAAGGTTTGGCCCCGGGCTTCTCCTGTGGTTGCAGTTTTGACTGATAAGCCACGTGGTTCTCTGTTGATCGAGTCTTTAACAACATCCCGGAGATCAAGAGATTGTTGGCTTGACTGCAAAGAAGCATTTGGTTGTACGTGTGTGAGTTCCGAGCATGGTTTTCTGGGCAACAGATTGACTGAAAGAAGACGGTTCCATCTGAGATGCTTTACTGCATTCAAGGGATGAGATACTGGACGAACACGAGGAAGATGAAAACGAGGTTCTTGATGATTCAGTGGAGGTTCTTTGTTTCTCTTTCAATGCCTTGGCTCTCTTTCCCTGCAAATGGATTTTGCAACTGCTTTAACAATGTTTTGCCTAGTATCTCCAAATAAAGGATATGGACAAGGATTGAATGCTTACCGTGGTCTTCTTTTGTGGGGCACCTTTGGGCTGGATCCCATTCCCATGGTTGCCATTTGACCTGGGTAGAAGATCGATAATTTAGCTGTCTAAGGTTACTGGTAAATATATCTTTCGAACTTGAAATCTATTTCTCATATTCATATTTCAGCCATGACGCATGAGCATTAATAATTTTCATGCGGAACTAAGAAAAAACCCGTATCACTGAATTGATGACTATGTCTAGGCATGGTGAGGACTAACAGGATACGGAAAACTGTTCCTAGGTGCAAATGCATGGTCGCGTTTAAAGAATCCTGGCAGATGTTGCTTTTTGCAGAAGCATCACAATCATTCCAAGACAGAGAAAGAGAATAAAATCCAAGTGGTTGGCTCTGTAATGGATGCATTTCCAGGCAACAATAATGAATTCTGAATCACTTAAACCTATTCTCATGGTTGCTCGGTCAAAGAATAATCTTGTAAATGTGAATTTTCAGCATTTTGAACAAAGCGTGGAGTTTATTATAAAATTAAATTACGAAGTTTGAACATTACACAAGTAAATAGCTCAAAAAACATCAAGAGAATCCAGAGAATCCACATTGTAATAACATGGAGGTAATTTGCGTTGTGTAACTATAAAAAGTACCTGATGGAAGCCTCTTTTGGTTTTGGCTGGTGGCTCGGCGGCTGCCGCCCAGGATATGATGGCGGTCAAACAGTTGAAAGATGCCATTCATGCATCCGATATGCTTCTGCAGATCTGGGTTTTCATCCGATAACCTATACATATACTTTGCAGACATCTTCTCTCAACAGAGCAACCCAAGAAAGACAACTCTCTTAAACTTTGTAGACTTCCATTTCTTCACCTTCTAAGCTCTCAATGGCTTCAACAGTTCATCTTTCAAACCATGATAAAAGAGATGAAAGACGAAGAGAATCTTGAGTTACAAACTCAGCATTGAATACTTAAGACGCTTCATCAGATGTTTACTACCTTGGTCTTTAGGTGGTTACAGGTCAGAGCGTACCAATATTTTTGTTTCTCTCTCTGAACCAAGAACTTGGAGGCTGGTTCTTTTAGAATTGTTTTTCTTTTCTTGAAGGGTTGTGAAAATTATTGAATAGCAGAAGAGAATGAGGGAACAAGATTTAAAGATAAAAAAGAAAGCAACAAAGAGCCTCTCATTATTTCTGTTCGCATGAAAGCAAGGCAGACAATAATTTCTGCCAAAGCCTAAACTGAACCAAAAGAAAATGGCAAGGGACCCAACACTTCAAACGGTTGCCCACTAGCCCCCACCTTCTTTAGACTATGAAGTGAAACAGGGCAGGAAAAACTTGCAGACCCAAGAAGGGATTTTTTTGGGTTTTATCCCAGCACAAATAATACTGTCTTCTGGCTCTCTTTACTCTAGAGAGAAAAACTTGCAGACCCAAGAAGGGAAAAAATGGCTGCTGGCTAGAAGCTAGAACCTGTGTGGGAGGGGTGCAAGCTTTTTATAAGCAAAAAAAGGCTTGTGTGAAAATCTTCTTGGAGAGAATGAGAAGTGCAGGTGCCAACTGCCACCCTTTAGACTTTAGTACCTCATTAACGTAAGAGGATGTGGAATGTGTGGGTCAAATCTGGGTTGTGATGAGAGAGAGAGAGAGAGAACTCCTAACCTAAAAAACAAATGTTAATGATATTATTTGTAATAGATAGATGAATAACAAAGGTGGAGTGGGAAGGTTGAGAATGTGGGGCAGATCTGCTATGGTCATTTTCTTACCACTTTCATCTCATGTGGACAAAATAATGTGGTGGTGGTGGTGGTGGACCTTTCTGTACATGAGCCCTCTGGTCTGGAGTCTGTCAGGAAGTGGAACATGCATGTAACAAAGTGGATTTATGTACTGGAAAACCAGCCAGCATGCCGTTGAGCCCCTTCTGTCAACAATTTCCTTCCTTGCTATCTCACGTTACAGAGACACACTGATATCCAATATAATCTACGCCAATCAATAGTAAGGTTTACTGGTGATCAACAGTGCCCTTTTTGTTAGCATTTGGTTAATCATTTGTCCTTGGCCTGATCAGTAAAATGGTCTCACGGTGAACTCGACACGACCAGAGTTAACTCACAGATTTTGCCAGAGCAGATTCCAGCTTAACCTTCTCTAAGAAATGGATGTTATTGATGGCATTTTACCATTTAACTATCGAACTATTTAGAGATTCTGCAATACCTCCTTTATATGCATCATATCTGCAGTTAACTCCTGCTATTGCCTATAGATTAAGTTTATTTCACCGATCTGTTCTAATAATCTAACTAGTTTTAAAGGGTTTAATCTAGATGACGTGGTTGGGTTGTTAATACCATGTGGCTTGTTTATTTTGTTTTTTTGACTGGGCAGGTGATCTTATTGATCTATTTGTAGTCGGGATTTATCAGTAGGTTATCAAAGCTTTTTGGTATCGAGGCTTAGCCCCATTTGAGACCACACAAACTCTGCAAGGACCCCAACATGGTAGAAACTATACGAGGGCATGTTTTTTGATAAGTACTAGAATGAATCCGTACCTTATAGCCAGAATCCCCAAACATTTGCAGGACCCTTAACCTTATTAAACGAGATGGGCTCCTCAAATCCTGAATTCTGGTTCTCTATTTTCTTTCTTAGGATAATCAATAGAGTTTGCTATCCCTGCTGACATCTTGCTGATGATCATCAGAACTCTTGGATTTGTTGGTTTACTCACTCAAAACATGAACGTATCTAGATCTCCCTCTAATTTAATATACTCTGCATAAATCAACTTCATCTAATGATTATACTGCAGGACAACTGTATGAGAAGCTGATGCCGAGTCCCATAACTAGCCATGATGCATGCTTGTTGCAGAGTACTATATATGCAAACGAAACGAAAGATAATGGACCCAAAAGCTGATTTAACTGCAAATAGGTGTTGTGCAGATGAAGGCTATATAGATATATCAGATATCCTTAGCACACGAATATTTATTCTCCTGTTCTTCCAAGTAAAGGATTTGTGGTCCTGAAAATAAATCTCAGTAGTTTTTCTTCTCTTTTCTTGAAATCACACTTCTATAACGCCCATCAAATTCATCATTATAGGCATGTACGCATCTCCATGGACGAAGTTACTTAACCAGCCACAGTCAAGGGATCTTTTCTCCGTGGTCATTAAACCCATTAACTTTCGAGTTATTTTCTTAACACCCTGACCCAAGCCAGGGTCAGCTCGGCCGACATGGCCAGGTAGACTTTGATCTAATCAGTGTGCTTTTCTCTCTTAAAATACAGCGAAACCACCTCAACAACTTGTCGGGAAAAACTTGCGAGAATTCCTGGTTTCCCTTTTGCTTGAAAAACCTACTTTCAGCAAAATCTATGGTTTTTAAGATGGTAATAGGATAAGGTTGAGACTTGAGACCTACCCTCTTTCCGTACTCAAGTGTGTAATGTAATGTTGAGAAGATGATGCGCATCACGTGCCACTTGGCTTTCAGTTTTAACTAATCTAGATTCACGATTGAAACCTAATAAAGCTAAGGGGAGCATGTCACGTGATTTATGTACCCATTCGTTGTCACATAGGAAAGTGGTGGCTACTTAACGTCATTAATCAATGCTTCTTTCTGAAACCCCACCATCCTCCCTCGCTGCACCCACCTCCTCCCGCCGGCCACTTAAGATCTTGAGGGCTTAATTACGAGGGATACCAACTTAACTAGTTTAATCTTAAGTTTATTTTTAAAAAATCACCAGTTTAATTCGAATATCTTAAATTTCAAAGTTATTAAAGAATTAACTAGTTATTAACTTTAAAATCTCGAGAAATTAATTAATCAAAATATATATAAGTTAACCTGAACAATCATAATTTATATATATATATATATATATATATATATATATATATAAATCTTGAGGGCTCAATTAATTAATTATAATCTGTTCCATATTTTCTCTTCCAAGACCATGCTTTGGTGATCATCTCTCACAAGATTTACATACATACATCAAACATACAAGAGATATATAGAAGGATGATGAAGAATATACAAGATCAAGTTTATATTTCTTGCATCCGTCTGATCTGTAGATGTTTTAGATATGTATCAAATCAAGCAGCTTTTGTCACTTGGTAAAAATCCCACTGAATGGATGTTCATGTGGAGATAAAATACACTCCCAAAATGGGAGAAAAGGGTGTGAAAGAGTGGACAGCCATGCTTTCCCAATACATGTATACTAACAAGAGAGTTAATGAGATCTTATCCCCTTTCCTTTCTCCCTAATATGAGAGTACAGACTATAAGCAACACGAAGGGGACCGATTCAATTCTCCCATCATCCCCATCACATGACGAATGCGAAAGCCTGTAAGTATTTTGTAAACCTAGGCTGGGCCTTAGGCTAGCTAGCACAGATATTGTATAGGAGTATGATAGTGATAGACAATATATCAATAGCATCTAGCTACCAGTGTAGCATTGTCTTCTCATCAAGTCAGGAATATAACGTCGTATACAATTGCAGAAATGCACTTGTAGCTTGTTTAGGTATAGTTATTAATGGGGATATTGACTGTGTTATATTGAGGAGAATTTTAAAAAAATTATTCGTTATTTAATTATATAATAATAAAATAGATATTATAAAAAATAAAAAATAAATTGCGGATAAAAAAATATTCTTTTTTTAAAAAAAAAATTATCCAGGTGTGCATGGGTGTGGAAAATTAGCCTCAAGTGCTTGGAATTGTTTTTTAATATATAAATGACACATTGATCACCCTCAATGTTTATATATATAAAATTGATAATTTTGTTTGTTTTGATAAATGATATATCATTTTTTTGTTTATTTTCTAGCCAACATCAAGGTTCGAGGTTTAGAACTGGAAAATCCAATTCTTTAACTTGTTTTTATTTAAAAATACTCTAAGAATATTTTAAGAGCCTCAATACATCCATTTCAATTCTGAAAAAAATAATCTATAATCACTCTAAAAAAATAAAATCCAACCAAATAAAAAATAATTGTACGAGTTTTGATATACTTTTTAAACCATATTCAATAAAAATATCACCTCTATTAGTCTCTTTTCCTTTAGTTTGGCCAGGTTATCTAAGTCATATTGGAGCAATTCTCACTCGACTTAATTTTAAGTTCGAGCTAGGCAAAAAGTTGAATCGGGAGGTTTTTTTTGTCAACTTCATTTTTTTTAATCAATTCTTTTAACCCGTCGATTGGGTTATCTTTGGACCTACTAAGTCTACTCAGGCTAACTCACATACAATTTAATTTTAAACTTGAGCTATGCAAGAAGTTGGATTGGGAGATTTCAGAGTTGATTTGATAGGTCGAGTTTAATAACAATGCTAAATGGTTCTCTAAAATCTGGATATTTTTTATTTTGTTCAATTTTTTTTTAATCTAACCTATAGTATAGTGCGACCCTATAAACTAGTATTTATCTATTAACAAAAAGAATTAAAAGACTTGAAGTGGAAATATTCTAGATATGAACAATGAACCACCCTAATTTTTTTTCATTCACATCCTTTTTTTTAGTGGGTCCTTTTTTTTGCATCCTCATTTCTTTTCTTTTTTATTGATTCATTTTGCTTCTCATTTAAAAATTATAGTTTGGTTTCACAAATTGATGCTTCATGCATGAAGAATGAAATGGTATTTGGATTGTAAACAGAGAACCACCTCAAAAAAAAAATTCATTTACATCCTTCCTTTTCTTTTGGTCCTTCTTTTTCTTCTTAAGTCCTATTTCATCTCGTTTAACAATTGTAGTTCGGTTTTGCAAAACTAGTACTTGACAAATCATGAAATAGTATTTGATATCATGAACACACGAAATAATGCGTGGTGAAAAATATATTAAAAAAATAAATAAAAATTCAACATACGAGAAAGACACAACTGATGGTGGGTTGCAATAGTTACCCATTGTGTTTTATTTTTCATTAATTTTTCATTGTCACTCGATCTTTTTTATTATTAATTTAATCGTTTTATATTATGTTGATTTGGAATTAAGTTTGATGTTTTATTTTGGTTGTCTTTAAATGGGGTTTTCGTGATATTATAAATAAGTTTTGACATTGAGTTAATGCTCGATTTAAAAAAAAAAATTAATTTTATTGATTCAAATTGGTTAAAAGTTTATGAACCCGAATTCAAACTGAAATAAAAATTTAACTTTTTTTTCCTTAAAAAATTACATATTTATCTCAACTTCCATACTCAATTTTTAGTTGAAATCAATATATTTATTATTATTTATTGGCACATATAATTCTTAATTTATTTTAATAATGTTTCATCCTGCACAATAGCACGCGTAATCAAACTAGTTTATTAATGATTGTTGGGAAAGTTCCCTGAGGTCATATTGAAAGCAATTTCATGTGATATTGGATCCGTAAAATTCATCTTCTTGTGTGCTTCGTTTAGAGTCAAGTTTTTTTTAATTTTTCTCCGTTCTTTTTTAAGCAAAGGCAAGCAAGCAAGGAAGTTGAAACGGACATATTAGAGCTTAATTTGGTTTGATGAGAGGGGTCTACCGCGTTTAAATTTAGTGAATGAATTTATGCAAGCGACGCCCAACATTCATTTATCCAACACATGGGATTATAATGGAAGGAGTCGTGATGTGATAGTTTAAATGGAAGGATTGAAAAGGGGTGCAAAACCACATGCATAAAGTGAAGATATCACATGAGGGCTGCCTAAGTCTCTCTGGCAGGGACCAATTAGGTCATCTAAATCATCCTAGACTAAGTTCCAAGAAACATAACCCCCACTAGCCCACTGTGATTGGCACATGATCATCTCCCTCCCCACCAAATCGCCACATTAATTAGTCCTCTATCCTGACAGCGAGCAAGAGTGGATAATACTTGGAAATCACCGAGCCATATGCAAGAAACAGTGGCGCTAATATCTTCTCATCAGGCCTTGAATGTCCACTTTTACCGCTAAGTCAAGAGGTCCCTATCCTCTGTTCATGTCTAAGGGCTTCCATGTAAAAAGGACCCAAGAGATTGTGTGGCCATTAAACATGGAAGAGTTTGCATGTTAATCAGCGATGCCCGCAATAGCTAAAATAATATTATTCAGTGCTTGGAAAGTCAAGATTCTAAAGGTTCAAGAGAGAGAGAGATTTCTTTTTTATTTCTTACGAGTACAAGCATGAGAGAGAGAGAAAGAGAGAGTTGAAATGTTATAGATCTAAAGGTTGAGTTGTAATGATTCCAACTTTTTAAGTTCAAACACATCATAATAAATATTCTTTGCCGTACTGATTAATTATATAATCATTGCATGCAGTAGGCTAAATAATTTAGGTTATTAGCTTGTAATTTTGCTAATTTAAGGATGAACATGCACGTTGATCATTTATTACCGAGGATGGCTTAATGACAAAGGAATGGTGTTAAACGGAAAGTATTCTAGCAATGAATAGTAATTCCCGCTTCTCCTTTTTTTTTTTTTTTTTTTTTCTATCAATGTTTTTGTTTTTTAATTATCATTTAATATTATATTTATTTTTATTGAGTTATCTCATTCTCATAATACAAATCACGGATTTAGCGGGTTAACTCAATTAATTAATTTTTTTTTCTTATTTAACTTTTACCTTGAATTTCATCCTTTAACGGGTTAACCCATATTAACTTTGTTTAAACTTCATGACCTGATAACAGTACTTAACAAGTTAATCTATATTGACTTGACTTATTTTTGTGTTATTTTTCTAATTAATTTTTTTATAAATTTTATCGTTTAACATTGGATTTGATAAGATCGATTGGTAATTGGGATTCATAATTTATTTTGATTTGTTCTTTATGGGATTATCTTAGTCTTATGACCATAATCGCAAATTTGAAAAGTTAATTCGAGTTAAACCAGATAATTTTTTTATTTTCTTTTTATGAGGTTATCTTAGTCTCATGACCTGGGTAATAGGTTTGACAGATTGAGTTAGGTCATTTTTTATGTTATTTTTTAGTCTCATCCTTCAACATTAAATTAATTGAGAATTGAACTTCATAATTTGTTTTAATTTTCTTTCTATGAGGTTATCTCGATCTTATGACATGAGTCACGAGTTTGACAAGTTAACTCGAGTAGTTTTTCTTTCTTTTTTAATTGATTTTTTTTTCAATTTCATCCTTTAACATTAGGTTAATTGGAAATTAGACTTTATAATTTGTTTTGATAATCATAATCTCATAACCCAGGTCATGAAATTAATATGTTAACCCAGGTTGATCTAAGTCAATCCATTTGTTATCTTAATAATAATAATAAAGATTTCATCTTGAATTTTTTTTTAAATCAATCTATATTTTTTACAGGCCATCCAAGTTGTTTTTGGACATGTAAAGTCAACCAGATCACATTAAATCAATCCCTACATGGTTTAAATTTTTTTTCTACTAAAAAAAATCAACAATATCTAAATATTATTTTTATATTCAATAAAAATTTGACCGACCCAACAATAATCCAGTAACACCTAAACAATGAACATTATTCATATATGCTTAGAAGAAAAAAGGTGATTCCAGCTTATGAGTTGCTTACGCAAAGCCCTCTGATTACCTCCAAAATTAAATTTATTCCATGCATGCCATGCGTCATACGAAACAATTTTGGTACTGAAATTATTAGTGATTGTGATCCTATTGGATTGACCATCCATAAAAAGTCAACAACAACCATGCAGTACAGAATTATCAATTAATCAGAATCATAACTACTATATATATATATATTGCACATGACTGGCAGTGATCATATTTTTATATTTGCCATAAACATCGCAGCCTCCATGGACGTTTCTTATGATCTTTTTAAAAACTTGCAGCGAAGAATATGAATCAACCTTTTGAGATCGAATTTGATGTCTTTAACAACCGGATCAATGGCTTAATTAATCTCTGTATGAAGCTATTATTAATTATAGACAGCACATTAATTGGGAAAGCAGTGCTGGGGCCTCAATGTTCTCTTCGTGTGGCAGCTGGCAAAAGTATCAAATAGATTATGCAAAATCGAAATGCCAAATTCTTAATTATTTGATGCTCGCAGTGATTAGCTCAGTCCGTTTTCTCAAGTGGACCTCAATCGTATTGTATTGTTTTGTTTTTTTTTAATTTTTGGAACTGGTCCTAACCATACATATAATAACTAGATTATTGTTCAACGTTATGCTAAGGTTCAGATTAATTTTTTTAATTTAAAAATGTGTTTAGTTTTGCTAATGTGTTTCTAGTAAAAAAAAAATTAAATTATATGGGGGTTAATTTAATGCGACCTAGTTGACTTAGTAAGTTCAAAAACAACCGTTGAAAAATAGTTTAACTAAAAATATTCAAGATATTTTTGTTTAAATATTAAGATGGAAATATATTGGATCGATCTGTGTCAACCTGAGTTAACCTGTCAAATTCATGACTCAGATTATGAGACAATAAAAACCCCATAAAACATAAGTTGAAATAAATTATAAATACAATTCTCAATCAACTCAATATGGAAGGATAGAATTGAAATAAAATTAAAAAAATAACAAAAAAAATAACCCGAATCAACCTAAGTTAACTTGTTAAACCCGCGATGTAGGTCATGAAATTAGGATAACTCATAAAAAGCAAATAAAAACAAATTATAAAGTCTAATTTTTAGCCATCCAGTATTGAAGGATAAAATTAAAAAATAAATCAATTAAAAAATGAAATTAAAAATAACTCGAGTCAACCCAAATTAACTTGCCAAACCCATGAATTTATTTTGATTTATTTGGATTACCATGAAATTTGAACAAAGTAGGTGAAATTAATAAAATTTGTGTGGATATTTGGCATTGTTTAGTTTGGATTTGATGAACAATAATTTGTTTTGAATTGATATCGTGGTTTAAATAGCATTGATAAAAACATTTTATTTGTGTATTTCTAAACACGGTTTTCATACAATTTTTAATAAATTTTTAATTTTTAAAATATCATTTTGCAATTAATTTTGAATTCCCTACTTTTTTCTACCCTCACATATTTAATATTTTGAATTGTGACCTACACGCGATGCGTTTTTTTAGTATTAAATGAATCGGTTCCCTTCCACAAAAACAACAACATAAAAAATCTTTCTTTCAAAAATAAAATTTTAATTTTAACTTGCATATGGCCAAGTCTCAAAAATAAATTATATTTGAATATTTTAGCATATTAAAAAAACCATAAAAATAGTCTTTTTTTTTACATGCATTTTTTTATTTAATAACTAGTTTATTAAAGCCACGAGAACATGGTCTACTTTTTAAAATTACCAAAACATTTATTTTGTTTATTCCAATATCAAGGATTACAAACTTATACGTAAGTTTCATTTTTGATATTAAAATAAAAAATATAAAAATACTTTTAACTCTAGAATAGCTAGACTTTAACTTGATAAGACAAGGATCGCCTTATCGAGGAAGACTTTTCTTAAACATTAGACATGTCAACAGTTAGAAAACACAACAATGTCTTAGTTTATATCATACAAACAAATAATACAACTTACCTTAGGTAAGATGTACTAGGGGTGATACATATTTATACACAACCAGTTCTCTTATCCAAACTCTATGACTAGTTAAGGTTCATAGTGACCAAAATATTATGTGGCGACTCCATCCATTTTTTACTATAAGAAACAATAATTCCTTGTTCTTTTTCCCATTAACAAAGATATCCCAACCCGAGAGGATGATCATCACGACGCCGCACATGTATGACAATTCTAGTGAATAGTGTTTTGTGAGGGGTGAATTCATTGTCCACACTTCCTTAATCTACACGGCCCTTATTCATTATTCAAGAATCAATAACTTGTTATACGATAAAGGATTATAAGATTTGTTCATAAAAATCCAACTTGTAGTAATTTTTATTTATAATTGCAAATATGTTTCATTAGCGAGAAAGAAATAGGAAATGATGGATCGAATCTAAATCCTACCATTGCAAACATAGATAAGGATTTCATCAAAACTTATTTCGAGCCTTCCAATTTATTTATGACACATCTCAAGAAAAATCCTAAATTAGATCCTGAATTGACAGGTTAGTATGAGCTAGTCCATGGAAATTAGTTGATGTAGTGAGATATCGCTATGTTTAGTCGCTATTCAAGAATCAATGAGGAGTATTAAGAACGGTAAGTTCTCAATCAACTCAATATCGAATGATAAAATTAAAAAAAAATTCATAAAGAGAACAAAAAATCACCCAAGTCAACCTGTCAAATTTGTGACTTGGATCATGAGACCGAGATAACCTCATAGAAAGAAAGTCAAAATAAATAATGAAGCCCAATTCTCATTCTACCCAGTTTTGAAAGATAAAATTAAAAAAAAAATCAATGAAAAAGGTATAAAAAACCAAGTCAACTTGAGTTAACCCACCAAATCAGTGAATTAGGTCATAAGACAAGAATAATCTCATAGAAATAAAATTTTAAAAAATAATTAAGTCTAATCCCTAGTTAACCTAATATTAAAGGATGAAATTAAAAAAAAAATCAGATTAAAAATATAGATTGATATAAAAAAAAAGTTCAAGAAAATTTAGTTTTAACGCTTTCTTTTTATAGAGTGAGTTGACGATGTTTTGTATCTACTTGGGTTCACCCAACAAACTCGCAACTTGAGTTATATTCTTGAATAAGTTTAATAGCTTAATTTTGAAATTTATTTTTTATTTAATCAAACAATAATCAAAACAAATAATGCTAAAAGGAAATCCCCGTGAAGATCCGCAAAAAACAAAAAGCATTCTCTAATGCTAAAAAGCAAATCTATAACCATTTTTAAAAAACAATAAAAAATTGAATGATATTTGATAAAATAATATAAAAAATTAGTGATAAAAAATTAAATCAACATCACTTAAGGATGTATAAAAGGAGCACCTGCCAAAATAATTAAAAAGAAAGCCATGATCCTAGTAAAAAAATTAAAAATTAAATGGTATTTGTTTTTTTTTTAAATCTCAAATTAATTTGTAACAAATCTACTTTAATGGAGTGAAATTAAAAATCTTGAAAAAAAGCCATGCAAGTGGGCATAGATGGGCTTGCATGTGTGGCTCATAAAAAAGCGGTTTAACCAGTACGTGAAGTCTCTTACGCCTCTTTTTTTGTTATGCTAGAAACGACATGTCGTCCACCAGCAATATAAACGTAGATGACATGTCAGTTGGCCTTGTTTTGCCATTGGTCAAACCTATAAATATTTTGACTAGACGTAATGAATGTACTGGGCATTTTAACCACAATTTTTTAAAACCATAAATAATGGAGTGAAGTTAAAAATCTTGGAAAAAAAGGCAAAGCGAGTGTACTTAGAGCGTGTTTGGCAGTGTGATTGCGGGTGCTTTTCAAATAACTTTTCGTGCTGAAATGCATGCCAATGATTTTTTTTTTTTAAAAAAAAATCATTTTTGACATCAGCACATCAAAACGATCCAAAAAGTACAAACCGTACTCAATTTTAGCAAAAAAAAAAATTCAAATTTTGACGAAACGCAGGTACAAACGCAATACCAAACGTTCCCTTAGACATGCTTGTGCATGAAACTCATTAAAGAGGCAGGCCGGCATGCCAGAATTTTTGTTTTTTTTTATTATATTATCAAGAAAATTACCCTAATTTTTTAATCTTTTAGTTATTTTTTTAGTTGTCTCAATTCTTTTAAAAATTATAGTTTACATTCTTAGTCAATCCAAAATTTAAAATAAGATAAAAAAATAAATTTACCCTTGTATATAATATAACATAAAATTAAAAATTAAGTAAGGTTTTCCTCCTATCATTATTTTGATCAATTGAATGTAATTTAGGCATGTTGATTTGTATTCTTATTAATTCAATTCAATTCAATTCAATGCCTTTTTTTTACACGTAATTGTGCTATTTAGGCATGGGTTTTTGTGGGTTTAAGAAATAGGATTGGAAGGATCACGAAAATTAGGTTTGTGTAACTCCATCGATTAAAATTAGTTTTTTTTTTTAAAAAAAAATAAAATTCTCAGGCCTTCTATGTTTTGTGAGATTTTGTAGTGATAAATCATTCTTGTGCCAACCCATTTTCAAACTAATTTGATAAAAGTTCTCTTTGATTATTAGTTTTGATATCCACGAGTCTTTTTGTTATTTTAATGCAATGGGGAGCTCTTTAATTATTAAATAAAATATAATAAATAATTTTTTTTGTGTTGACTTTTTTTTTAGCGTGCATGAGTGGAGTTGTAAATTGTTATAAACTTATAAACTTTTACTTGTAAATTGTAATTTATGAAAGAATAAAGGCAAAGTGAGGAAATAATTAAACTACTAATTTTTATACGTCAGTTTACCCGCACTTTGTCATTTGTCGGACCCATAAATGTTTTGACTAAAAAAATAAATGTATAGGTATTTTTAATGTGTTTTTTTAACAAATTTGATATCACAACACAAAATATGAACTTGATTGTGTCTAATAACTTTATTTTTTAAAATCAAAGTTTTATATAATTAAATAATAATAAAAATAGACACACATAAGATAGTAACTAGATAAAATTTAAGAAAAAAATCATTCAAGGCTGCACTAAAAAAAAGGTCCACTAATATTAGAAAACATATGTTATAATCTTATTCAAAAACCAAGTAAAAATTAAACAATATTTTATTAAAAAATTCAAAAACTTTTTCCTATTTTTATTTTATTTTAATTAATCTCAATTAAAATTGAATGTTTGCTAGGTCTAGCATCCAATATGTATATTTAATTTAAATTTAAATAATAATAAAAATTACGATCAAAGCTAAGAAAAAGCTAGGCACCTAAGTCGGGGTGGCTCAATGTGCCTAACCTTTTTTTTTTATATCCGTTTGAATGTTGTCCTCTCTTGTTGTTGTTGTTTTTTTTTTAAAATAAGATAAAGGATGTGTTATTTATTATAGTTTGCAAGCTCGATAAGTTCTCTTTTTGCCTAGTTTTCAATCATTGAAGAGATGGTAAAAAAAATCAGGTTGAGTAAACTTTTTTTTCCCCTGAAAAACCCAAAATTTAACCCTTTTTTTTCTTTAAACACCCTTATAACCTCAATACACAATTTCCTCTACTTAAAAAACCCAAATTGGTTAAAAACGCAACTCAAACTGAAAAGAAAAACACTCTTAATCCTGATATATTTTTTTCAGTATGATAAAGGGAAAAACACCATCTCGAAACTCCTCTTGTAAAAACTAATTGTCATTAATAACAATTTTTTTGACGACTCTATGTCTCCTCTCTCACCAATTAAGGAACTAAAACGTGACACAAATGAATTCTTATACTAATACATAAATACCATAAAAAAACAAGGACCAAACTTTAAAAATTAAAATTTGTTAGGGACCAAAGTGTTAAAAGATGTGCTTCATGTATAGTAGTAACTAAGAAGAAAAATAGGATACAATTTTTAATTTTTTAATTTTGGTCTCTAAAGTTTTTTTTTTAAATCAATAAAATTGATTTCTTTTAATTAATTTGGACACTAATACAATGCTAGAATAATTTTTTCACGCCCAAAAAAAAAAAAGACTTAAAAAAATTATGAGTTTAATATCTCATTAAACTCAATTGTAAAGAATAAATTAAAAAAGATTAGTAGTAAAAAAAAACATAAAAGTGCTTTGCACACAAGAGTTTAGAGTGAATTAAATATTTTTTATTAGATAGTGTTTGAAATTATAGTAATGATTATCTTTTAAAATATTTTTTTATTTAGAAATGTATTAAATAATTTTTTTATTTTTAAAATTTATTTTTAATATCAACAATTCAAAATTATATAAAAATCATAAAAAATTAATTTAAAAAAATTCAAAATTTTTAAAAACTAATTTTAAAAGTAAAAAAAAAAAAAAAAAATCTTCATAAGGTATCTATAGTCATCATATGCATCTCTGAAATACCTACCAATACAGAGAATCAAACGTGACGGTCTGTACCCTATACTTTTTGAAATTGTTTCTCACGTAATGTGTTCTTTCAGAAATGATTGCTATTTTGTTCTTATGGTATTGATATGACAAATTTCCATGGAGAAGATTCAAGCGGAATGGGCATCGGATCCTATTACTGTGAAGAGTCAATACCAAATCTCTGTGGACAGAAGAAAAATGACGAGGAGCAGAGCAGAGCACATTGGCATGCCGCAGAATCGTAGGGTTGTGCACAAAATGTATAAGGAAGTGTCAGATCAGAGGCTGGCTAAGGTTTGAACTGTGCAATGTTGCATTTATTCAGCACCATGGGGCTTGTCAGAGATTGACAACATACTGCTTAGGAAATGGAGAAACTAGTCCTAGCTAGTGTCCATAACCTCCCATGATAATTAGAAAAATTAGCTGATATTTTAAATATTTTTAGTTAGAAAATAATTATGTAATAGAAAATACATAATTATTATATTTATCCTATCTAAAATAAACTGTATTATTATTTGTTTTAAAATACATGTGTTTGTTGTGCTTGGATATTACCTAAATTAATTTAATGTTTTAAATTAAATTAAATTAAAGAGTGGTTTTGAACTTGGTCACGTAGATGGTCTGATCCTCACTTTGATAAAATATAGACATTGGATCTAATATAAATGTGTTTGTCAATTCAAATATCTAATAATCAAGCTTCAATGAAAAGGGTCAAGAACGAGTCATTTAATTATTTGTTGAGCTGTCGATATATATTATAGTAATATTAATAATTATTTTTGAATAATTATCTCATTAATATTCAGTACAAATAAAACATGTATTCTTTATTTTTTATTTTGAATTTTTTGTATAATTTTTCTCAAATTTTTTTTTTATTTTTTAATAGACTTACATCAACATTATCAATTCATTTAAATAAAATAAATTCAAAAGTATCCTACAACACAAAGCCAAATATTTACTTAAACATCTATCTTTTGTTTCTTACAAGAAAAATCAAGTTTTTTCTTTAAATTTTAATTAGCGCTCTTTTTACAATTTATCATTTAATATATTTTTCAATTCATTGTATTTACCACAAATATCATATTTTTAATTCTCAATTAAAAAAATTCTATAATACTGAAAAACACATCTATAATTTCAGCACTAATATATATATATATATATATATATATATTACAAATTAACTTGAAATCCGAGTGCAAATATACTTGCTAGTTAGAGCTGCAAATTCTTAACCTCAAGACTTTGTTTTGGGTTTAGACTTCCTGAAGAGCCCACCGGGCTGGATTCGAGACTCAGCGATATTCATGCCATGCCCACAATCAATACCTGTAAGGCAAAATAATTATCCGAAAGGAAAAGGCATGGCAAAAGAACTTTTATGCACTGATTTTGGCACATAGCTCTGACCCCATTTGCCTCGAAGCTCTGGCCCCATTTGTCTCGAGCTTTATAGCTAGGGCATGCAGTACCTTGGCTTGAGAAATTTCTGTCAAAATTCTTTTATTTGCCTCAAGTGGTCATGTGGATTCCACTGCTAGTCCACTTCCTGGGAACCATGACATATTATCATGACTTCTTGATGCCTTGCGGTCCAGCCTTTAATGGACCATTGATCTTATGGAACAAACAGGTGGGTTTCTAAGGAACGCTCTCTTTTTTCCAAAACCTAAGAAGTTTTCTTTCGCAACTATTTTCTTAAGACACATGTGGTTAAGCAAATGTAATAATAAAATATCATGTTTATGTAGTGAAGAGATAGATGCCCTCATGCCACTTTTGGTTGAAAACAGAGATTTCTTTGTACAATTTTGTACTTCCTTGCAATGGACATGACCAGGTTAATGATCAAAGCTCTGATGAGTGAAAACTTAGTTACTTGCATGTGCTCATATCTTCGAAGTTAAGCTTGTGTGACTTGAAATTAAGGAGGATCCCTAGGATTGTGTTCACATCATGCATGTATGCTATGATTACACAATACCAGCTTGCTCTTTTCTACCATTTTGTAATTTGTTTATATGTACTAGTACTTGTTAAACAAGAGCAAACCGCATGCTTTGGTGCCCCTAATGTAATCTCTGAAGAAGTGCAGACTGAATAAGTATAAAGAAATTGGAAGAAGTGATTGTAGGATAATATAAATAATATATTGAGATTTCATTTAACAGTTTGAGTTTTTGGGTTGAATTAATTTTCTAATATGATATCAGAATCTTGATGACTAAGCGGTTATAAGTTTGAATTCCATCATCCTTATTTATTTGATAAAAATTAAACATAAATTAATATAAATCTGTGCAAGTTTCAAACCTAAAAAGCTTTTATTTGAGGGAATATGTTAAAGAATAATATAGATAATATCTTTAAACATTACCTACCAATTTAAATTTTTTAATTGAATTAATTCTTTAATATTAATATTTATTTTGCCAACAAAAACAATTCGCTATTGATTTTCAGGTGGAAAAGTTAAGGAAAGCATAACCCGCATTCCCATCGTTAATCTTCATATCTAACTGTCATAAAAACATAAACAAAGATGCAAGCAATATATAGAAGAAGAAGAAGGTGTAAATTAATTATTGGATACACTTAGGTGAACTTAAACGTAAGGGATACGATTGTGCATTTAAAACTGAAACTTTAGGTGCATGACAATTACTTTCCCACATGCCATATTGCCACCACCCCATGCCTTACTTGAAGACGCCGAAAGTCATCAAGAAATTAAAGAAAAACATGAAAACTCAGCAATCAAGCAGCTTTCATGGGATCTCCGAAAGACTGGCTAGGGACCATTTATGAGACGAAGGAGACATGCAAGTATACCACTGCTCAATATCCAACTACCAATGGAGGAGGTCAAGAGAATTAATAAGGCGTCTGTTTTTACTTTCTCTTGTCTTGCCATCTTTTTCACTTGAAAGAAGAGGCAAAGGAGATAAAGGAAAAGATTTCATCTACTTGTTGTGTATCTAAAATGTAGTTCATTCGTGAATCATGTGAAGCATGGGTAGCATAAGGTGTCCTCTAGCCTACGAAAGAAAATGGCAAAGCTATGACTTTCACGTAAATTTTACCTGGAAATAGTTCGACCAACTCCCTTGTTGCCATCTGAACATTAATTTCTCCCTGTTCCTATGAACAGTGTTTTTAGTTGAAAATTAACAAGGATGGAGAAACTGTTTGGATTACTGTTTGGAAGTATGGCAGTGATTGTTTTTTAAAGTGTTTTTCACTTTAAAATCCATCAAAATAATATTATTTTTTAAAAAAAATTTACATTAACTCATCAAAATGATATAAAACACTAAAAAAATATAATTTTAAGCAAAAATAAATAAATATTTTTTTAAAAAATTTAAAAATACTTTTGAAATGAAAAAAAAAAAACCTAATTCATAAATACCCTCCACACAACAGTTCTAGACAATGCTCATAGGATTCTATCTCACCGTATCACATTTCATCCTGCCATGTTTAGCTTCCCTTGGATTTGCTCATTCTGCTAGGGTCTAATATTTTGAGTAATATTTCAGTCGTATCAATATTTTTACAAGTTTTAACAGGGATAGATGCGTTTACTTGGCTATTGGAATGCAATCTAACTCTATTTCTAAAACAACTTTAATTGAATAATTAATATTTATATTTATCCCTATTTAAAGAATAATTAAGCTGAAAAGATATCACCAGCTAGTTGCTGGCAAAATCAAAATAAAATTAGAACCAAGTTATGAAATCATGTTCCCTGACTAGGGTT
This sequence comes from Populus simonii, assembly GCA_007827005.2. NCBI lineage: Eukaryota > Viridiplantae > Streptophyta > Magnoliopsida > Malpighiales > Salicaceae > Populus > Populus simonii. The sequence goes on from CM017480.2 coordinate 9,261,059, forward strand.
TTTTTTTTTTAACTTATCTAAAAACATGTCTAAAAGAAACTAACTTCTAAGATTTAGCTAACATAGAGATTGAGTTAAAAATACTCCGAAATCTCCAAGGCCTTTCTGCAGTCCTCCTGCAGACGAGCTATAGCATTCTCAGAATCTGACCATATAATCCAATCGACTTGCATAGACATTGTACATTCAGCACTAATTTTCAAAGCCTTTTTAATGGTTAGGACCTCTGCTTCATTAGACTCCGTCAAACCTGCCGGCACAGAAAAGGAACGAACAAAATTTCTAGCTGAATCTCTAAGAACCTCACCAATACCAGATAAACCTGGCTTGCCTAGTGATGAACTATCAGTATTCCATTTCAGATCAACAGCCCTAGGCTTTTCCCACTCCAATATAGGTCTTGTTCGAATTAACTAGATTAGTCCACAATTAACTTGATCCTCGAGAAGTTGAGACTTTTTTGTTTTTAGAAAATATAAATATAAAGTTTTGGTCTGTTTATATCGAATAATTGTCCTAAATATGGTAAAATCTTTAAAAAGGTCTCGTGAAATTGAAACTATGCTATTTTCTTAAAAACAATAATCTTGTAAGCACTTTCTTGTAAATGTTATTTGGTCTTTTTTGTTTTTTGAACATTTGTATCTTGTAATATGTCTACCCTGAGCAAATCTGGGTTGAGTCAACAAGACTCCATCAAGGTCCAATAAGCATGAGTGGAGGTTTTTAGATCAATTTTAGACATAATTAGAAAAAGGGGACTCAAAGATTAATTTATCATTCACCATCTTCTGGGTTCCAATGACAGTATTATGAAAGTAAGGATTATGTTTTTTTTTAAGGCTTGGATCTAAAATTATTGTCTTAGGTTTTGATAGTTTTTCTCTTTAATAACAAAAATGCATATGCTAGTTTAGATAAACTTTAATAAGAACATAATAATTACCTTTGTAATTAAAAACAAGCACCTGTAATTTACCTTATATAAGATGTGAAGGGTAATTATCATCTTTTTTATTACATAACTAGTCATTTAGAACCTCTAAAAATTAGTTAGAGTTTTTAGTTACTATAAAATTAAGTGACAAATTTTTTTCTTTTATTTTTTATTTTTTTATATATATAGTTTGTCGAGATATCTCCTAGCTATAACATTTATAGAACGAGGGTTAACATTAATTCACACGTGATACTTTAGAAACCCAATTGAGAATGTTTTTTTTCTTACAGGACATAGATCCGGTTTAGCAACGTGATTGACTGCATGTTTTTTAAAAATTTGAATTTTTTTGTTTAAAATTATTTTTTATGTGTTTTGATCGTTTTGATGTGCTAATATTAAAATTAAATTTTAAAAATAAAAAAATATTATTTTGATGTATTTCGAAAAAAAAAACACTTTAAAAAACAATCACTACCACAATACTAAATAATATATTAATCAAATGTTTGCATGTAAAATTTACGTGGATTATAAGTTAAAAGAAAATCGCAACTTGAGTTTTGGAGGCGAAAACAAATGGCAAGAAGTAAAAGTCTTAAGATAACCTTTCAAATACTCTAGACAACTTCCTCTTTCAGGAGTGGACAAAATTTGTTCTACATTCTTTGAAGAATACACGATAACATCGCCAAATTAGATATTTTAATCTCCGTTGAAAAGTATGGATTTATTAATTATGTGTTAATTATTGTCAAGGAATATCCTCGAGTGAAATAGCAATTACCAAACTTACAGGAGGAAGGGAAGGCAGATCTTAGAGATGGAAAACACTTCAACGATTATCCCTCTCGCAGAAAATTCATGGGGATTTGTGCTTATGAAGGTGGTTTCATATGCACATAATTAAATTTAGAACAGCATACAAAAGCCTACGACTTAAAAGTAAAGATGCCTCCGGCCTCCCCTCTTCAGGCTCCATGTAGCCTTTAAACTTTCTTTTTGAAAAGACTAGAATATGGTACACTTGACCAGAAAATCAATGCCCGATTCCGGCAACAATTATAGATTTGGACCACAGATTTGTAAGGAAGAAATAAACTATTCACCTTTTTTTTTTTTCAATAATCGAAGTAGATCATGATCACTGAAAATGCCAAGTCGTGTGTCATTTTCTAGCATTTTTTTACTTTAGCATCCATATTTTGGAGCACAAACAGAGCATGAAAGCAGTGAGCCAAAGGTCTTATATGTAAGGTAAAATTAGGCTGGGATCTGCCTTTTGTTGCGGGTCACATGCTTTAAAAAAATGCAAGCATCTCTGTTTCTGTTTTTAGTTGAATAACATATTTATTAATAAATAAATAAAATGGTCTGGGTTATTCAACTAAACAGGCTAAGAACGAACTAGTTGCTCTATTTAAATAGCGGTATATTTTTTATAAAAAACAATTATGTTGTTGTCATTTTAACCTCCACTTGATCCTATCTTAAATATAAAACAACGGGTTTTAAAAGATTAAATAAAAAAACTAGGAAGTGAAATGAAAATATAACAATATATTGTATTGACTAGTGTTAACCCGTATTATTGAACCCAGGTAGTGGCTATAACCACAGATGATTTAATCAGGTTAGACAATCTAACTCATTCTTTTTCATTTTCTTATTCTCCTATCGGCTAGACTTTGATCAAGTTCGATTAAAGAATGGAGATAAAATTTAAAAAATAAGTAAATGTTGAAGAATAAGGACCAGATTAAATATAAAAAAATTAGAGGATGAAATTATAAAAAAATATTTTATTCTAAAAATGATCTAAAACTAAACAAATAGCAATCAAAAGAATATAAGATCGAATTTGATAGATAAAAAAAATAAAAGATGATAAAATTAAAAAAAAAACTAATTTTATAAACTATTTAAAATAAAAAATAGTAATTAAAAGAACAAAGACCAAATTTTTTTAAAAAAAATTGAAGGGCTTGTTTGAGAATCTAGGGTGCCACACATGGAAATTGAGGTGGAGAGATAAAAAAAAAAAGGGGGGGAAAAAGTCCATTGACATAAAACCAGAGGTCATAACGCCACACACATTGTCATTTCATATAGAGTCGAGCATGTTACGCGCTAAAACATCCAAAGCATGCACCAACCACCTTTTGTTTTAATTAATATTTGATTTTTATTGAAAGTCTAAATTGCCCCCAGCTAATATAATGATAACAAAGAAAATATGTTTTAAAAAAGAAGTAGCTCTTGGAAATCAATTTTTTTTCTTGGATATTTTTATTATTTTACTGTGCTACCTGAAATAAAAAATCTAAATATCCACTAGACATCAATTTAATATGTTTTACTTCAAAGAACAACGTAATCTAATTATTATGCAAAAAAAACAAAATATGAAAAGATTTTATCATCCCCTGCAACTAATAGCTAGGCCAATTTTTTGTTGTTGTTAGAAGGGTAAAATAATGATTTTATTGTGGTTGTCCATAATGCACATGAGCTAATAACTTTAATATTGTGTTACTGTTCAAATCTATCTTCCGTTTTAGTTTTTTCTTTATTTATTTGCCTTCAAGGCTTTGAGCAATTGTAAAGAAAGCTAAATGATATGGAGATTTTATTGTAACTCTAGACACATATTAATGTGGATTGCAATAGTAAAATTACATGGGTCTATTATGTAATAAGAGGATCATGGGAGGTGATTTAGTATTTTTACATTGTATTTTTTAATCAAAAAACTGTTGGCATATGTTCCATACACTTCAGCGAGTGGGCAGCGCCCGCGCCATTAAAGTGGCACATAAGACACTTCCTGGTGGCCAAATCTGGTCATCCACCGTCTCACTAAATATGCAATCGTCCCTTCTTTCACATGGTGCGGCACGTGCATACACATTATGGTTAGATTATCGTCGATGATCGATTATTTGCGTTTTTTCTTTCTTTTCTCTCTCCTAACAACTAAAGTGCATAATTATCCTCTCATTGTTTATTGTTTGCTTGAGTCTAACATAGCTTCCAAACCCAAGTCACTTCGGTCTGGCATGATTGTCAGACTCAAGTCGTTTCCAAACCCAAAGCTCCTGGGTTTGGTTTGGCTGTCATACCTAAGGTGTTTAAAACATTCTCTAGATTCTTAATATTTTTTTATATTTTTTAAAAAATAATATTGGCTAATTGTGAAGCTCAGGCTAATATACTAAACACTATAATTGTTCATTAATGCATTTAGATCACAAGGGTTTGATTGCACATAAAAACATAGAGTAAATATATATATTACTTAGTGAAAATTATTGATGCGCACACACACAGATATATATATATATATATATATATATAAAAGTGGGTTTTTACTTTTTAATTAAGTAGTATCCCTAATTGTAAGGGTTCTGCAGAGAACTTTATCATTGACATTTGATTGGTTGAAGCATTCAATAACAGACGTAACTAAGCGATTAGAGGAAGGTATAAGCAGGGATCATGATGAGTAGAGGAATGTGTTCAGAAACTTATCTAGGTAACATGTCTATATAGAGAGTGGTGTTTACAACAGACAATGCTTTAGGAACTTCATTTGCAGTAATCTTTTTCTTAGATACATTCCTAATTTTGATAAAATTTCTTTCTTTGATGAAAATCTTTTTAAGAGGGAATTTATTAGATGGTTATCAAAGATGAAAGTATATTTTTAATTTAAAAAAGAAATTGTCATCAGAATATAGGATTTGCAAGATGTAAACTTATTTATGATGGTGAAGACTGGTGATGCGCAATATGATAGAGCTCATGCTGGTAAGCCTGAAATTTTATCATGATAAATTAAGAGAAAGTTATTAATTTTAAGATTTATGTTAGATGAGTAAGGATATATTTTACATAGAATTAATTTATGAATAATTAAATTATTATCACTTACTGTTTATTCAACTTTCTCAAATAGCAATGTGTCAAAATATAGATGAAAGCCATTACAAATCCACACCTTACAAAGTTGAAAGTGTCATGGGGGACCAAGCCAAACAAGTGGCAAGGACGTCTAACTTTGGTACAAGTGAAAAGTTTGGGAAATGGTTGTGGTATTGTTATCAATCTTCTTCTAATTATTAAGGAACTAGCTATATATATATATATATATATATATATATATATATATATATATATATATAAAGATTTAAAGATCCAAACACGCAAAGAAAAGGAAAAGTGGAGGAGCGAGCAAAAGCAGCTGTGATTGAAGAGCTCCATGGTAGCCTTTTAGGCAGCTACCTGCTGATAAAATCCTTACTGTAGGCTAGGAAAATGAAGTGCCAAAAGAGCTCCATCATGCTGCAATTATGGTACCATCCGAGGAGTATAAGCAAGCATGTACCATACCGGATAATTTAATGACACAGACAAATTTGATGAACAAGCTGCTCTGCAAGGAAGTTTCCTTAATTGTATCGAAAGAATTTTCTTTAACGTGGTCAAGTTTGTTTTTTAACTTTAATTTGAGAGCAAGTGGAAAAATCTGATATATATGGGATAAATATTACATAAATTCTTGCATAATTCTTTTTATTATATTACTTTCTTAATCGTTAATATCTTTTTGTCGGCTTTGAACCTTAAACCTCTAAAACTTCAAACTTCAACTACGGAACTACAGTATTTCATTTAGGGCATGCATGCATACATACAGTAGTATCTTTTAAAGATTTATACGTAAAAGCTAGCATGGTAGGGTATTGCAAAATACTTGATACTGACGTAAATGATATATATATATATATATATATATATATATATATAATCGAAAGAGAACAAAGTTGGAGTCTATGAGAGAATGCCATGAAAATGATTTATTTTTAAATTAGAAATGCATAGATGTAATCTATGCAAAGAGTGAATCCAAGAAGCGTTATTTCTTATAATCGAAGGTGGAAGTTTGAAAAAGAATCCAAAAAATCTTATTGTTAAAAAAAAAAAGGTACAATACTATTCCAAAAATAAATACTCCGACACACAGACACACACACACGTCGTAGAAACATAGATACAGACAGTTGCATAGAAAAAACTCACGACGACATAAAGCTGACATGAATACAACTATGTCACCAACTTCTATAAAACCTTCTCTAAAACTCTCTCCTTTTTCCACCGCCGCCCCCTCGCCCGCCGCCATCACGACACACTCTCTCTGCCTAAGCATTAAAACCCACATATTAACTTCTTTTCATTCACATAACTGGCAAGTTTCTTTCTTTCTTTTTGTTTTTTTTTTTTCCCTTCCATTTCTTTGCGTTCTTTAACTACATGAACGTGTAATGGGCAACCTATGCACTTGTTTCTCTCCCAAAACTCCTGTAAAAACCAAGAAACCCACAAAACGTTTACAGGGTAACCCGCAAACGGCACCCAATTCAAGCAACAGGTGGACCCGGATCCGATCAACCCGTAAAGACAACCATGATGAATTGATTCACGAACAGGCTTTAGCTGCAGCAATTCTGTTTAGGCAGCACCAGCAACAAAACGGTTCCGCTTCCGGGTCATTTCCTTTTGAGCGCTCCGTTTCTTTAAGACACCCGAACGGTTCTGGGTCAAAGAAGACCCAGTTGCCTCGGAGCTCTAGTTCTCGAGCCCGGTCACTTACTGACCCGTTATTGCAGCCTCATCAGCTTGTTAACCAGGTTTGTTTTATTGGGTTTTTATTGGTTTTAGTGAATTCTGTGGTTTTTGTTGGATTACGTTGTCAATTATGGGAATTGAGAGTCTAGTGTTTGTGGGAGCTACGATTTTTTATGATATATACGAGTTGTATGGTGCTTAATGATTTTTTCATGTATTGTTTGTTTGGTGTCAAGTTGCTAATCATGTTTTAATTTCATGTTGTAATGTCTAACTACATGTGAAAAGGTCGTGTTTTTAGGCTAAATTGGCTTGTAAGTTGATTAATTGTATGGTTAGTTGTGTTTTATGTATTTGGCTTTTGTTTTGGGGATGATGAAGGTGGTAAATTTACTAATTTTTGTCATTTGTGGTTATATTTCTTGCTTGCTCTGTAGTTACGTATAACACAATCAAGAAGAAAAATGTATTGTTAATGGGATTCGGTTCTCTTGGTGACAGATTTGATTTCATTGATATCATAAAGTTTTTGGGGAAATGACTTGATTAGGTTGAGTAATTATTAAGCAATATATGTTCTAGATGCCAAAGCCCAAGCCATTACTGTCCTGTCTTTTGGCAGTGCTTGTAAATGCCATGAAATCCTTAAATGTACATCATGGAAGCAATTGAAGGAGATTTATGAGAGAGTAGATATCAATTTTCATTTTTCATTTATTGCTGACCATCTCACACTGTTCTCATTTCCTTCTGTAATTTGAGACGCACACTATATGTGATAATCCATTTTCATCATGACTGTTAACGAATTAATGTCAGCTGAGTGGTAGCTGGATGAGCTATTCACTTTTTGCAAGTTACCTTTTCCATTACTGTTATTACCTGCGATGGACTCTGAAGTTGTTATCTCATATTACTTTAGTGGCCCCATTGAATGATGGATTTTGAGCTTGTCCAGATTTATATGAATTAATCTTAAGCTTGCAGATAAACTCTTTCCTTTTTCTGTAATTAACGCAATTTATTAGTTAGATGCATTTCTTGTCTGTTCTGTTGGAACAGCTAGTATTACTCTTATATTCACTAAAACATTGGTGAATGGGTATAGTACACATGGTAAAACTATGAGCAAAATCCAAAATTGTCTTAATTTATTATGTTCCCCCTAGAAACTACTATAATAAAATGTGATCTAATAAATAGTGGCGAAAGTATATATTGAATCAGAAGATAGATTGTTTTCTCCATCCCCTTAAAATCGCTCTCATTATTTATTTCTTTTCCTAACATTTTCTCATTTGAACAGGATATTAAGCTTGATGATCTTGAGACCAACCACTTTGTCCTTGTCCATGGAGGTGGCTTTGGTGCATGGTGTTGGTATAAAACTATAGCACTTCTAGAAGAGGGTGGTTTCAAAGTTACTGCCGTGGACTTAACTGGCTCTGGCATTCATTCTTTTGATACAAATGGCATCACCAGTCTTTCTCAATATGTGAAGCCTCTTACTGATTTTCTTGACAAGCTGGCTGATGGGGAGAAGGTTCTCTGTCACTCATCTGTTTCTTTTATTGTTTGCTACTCTTTGTGCTGCATTTGAGATTGAGAAATCTACACTTCCAAGTTACTGAAAAATATAAACCTGATCAATGATATCATGTGCTTTAGCTGTTTTCTTCAGACTCGTAAATTATGTTTTATAAGCTAGGGGCGGCATTCTTCACTTGCCTGTGAAATGTGACCTTCTGTTGCTTAACAATTACGTATGTTTCTACCAGTGAGATCTGTATGGAGTTTCGCTTTCTTCAGGAACCTTAGGTGCCGCATGTCTTAGTTTCAGGTGTCGAGTGTCATATGATTTTCTAGCAGCTTTTACCTGCTATTGAATTAACATGAAAGAAAACATTACAATTATTGGTATTTGTGATTTCATTTGGAATACCAAGCCATATAGGTCTGACATTTATTATTTACAAAATGGAAAGTGTCCATCAACTCAAGATACACTTTTATTCTTCAAAAAAGATGGCGAAGATTGCCCCAGACTCGTTGTTGCATTTTAGCCTGGATAAGTAAATGCTCCTTTTGACCTCAAGCCTTGAGGTTTTAGTTTTAAGCTATTTGCTGGTTGTGTTTGAACTACACATATGCTAGCAGAACAGTTTTTCATGAGATATAATATTATTGTTTTGAATTGTGCAGACAATATTGGTGGGCCATGACTTTGGTGGTGCTTGTATATCATATGCAATGGAGTTGTTTCCTCATAAAGTTTCAAAGGCTATTTTTGTTGCTGCGGCAATGTTGACTAATGGACAAAGTACTCTTGATATGTTCTCCCAGAAGGTGGTGAGCCCGTTATTTCATCCCTAGAAATTCCAACTTGGAACAAGTTTTATGTATTGGTTTGACAATTACCGCCGTTCCGGCATTATGAACCTTTTTTTCCCCATTAATCTTTGGACAGAGTGTTGTGCAAGTTTGACATGTTAGTGATATAGCTTAGTTTGTCAGTGCATTCCTGAAGGCATTTTACTAGGTGTAACTCTGACAATCTCGGTTTCTAGAAATGGTTTTATTCATGTTATTGCTAGATTTTGGTACATATTCCTTCTTACTAAATTAGAAAATTATTTCAGGCAGGTTCGAGTGATTTAATGCAGCAGGCACAAATATTTGTGTATGCAAATGGGAATAATAATCCTCCAACTGCCATTAATCTGGACAAGTCAATATTGAGAGATTTGTTGTTCAATCAAAGTCCTGGCAAGGTATGTTTGCACTTGTAACATATTAAATTGCTGGCTAGACCTCACCATAGAATTCTATATCTATCTATGAGATTGAGTATGGAGTTCTTGTTAGAATCACTTAGCTTCCTTCTAAATTTGGATTTGAGCTTCTTGTTAGCTTTGGGTTGGTTTATTAGACTTTCTACACATATTCTCATTTGGGAATGCAAAGTTCGCACATCACAATGAAAGAAATTGCCTTGAAGTTTCTAGTATCAAATACTATTATCATCTTTAGATGCTTGCCATTACCATCTTGCTGGGTCTTAATTTGGCACTTCATAGTTATGATGTCTCTATGTGAACCTTGTTGGATCTAATGTAGCTCAAACATTATGTGCACTTGGTTACATAGGTATTCAAAAATGATGCTTCCTGCTGAAACTAATAAAGGTGGATTTCAAGCACTCGCACTAGATTCTACTTTAATTGCAATGTCCACTTTGGCCATTTTGTTTTGGCAATCAAGCGTTGTAGGACACCCCATTGATGAAAAAAAAAAATGTTTACTATGCTTTTGTCTGGGCCATGGCTAGCATTTTTGTGGTGAGCATATTGCTCTTTGGAGATCTTAAAAAGTCTCATTGGAGAAATTGTGTGGCTTAGATTAAGATTTAAATTTGGAGAAACACTGGTTTGGTTCTCTTCAAACTTTTACACTGAATCTGCATGTGCGTATGTTGAACCACTTTTCTCTTGCTCACTGCTGCTGTTTCTGTTTTGTGCCTCCTGGTTCAGGATGTAGCATTGGCATCTGTTTCAATTAGACCAATTCCCTTTGCACCGGTTTTGGAGAAGCTTAGTCTTTCTGACTTGAAGTATGGAACTGTGAGGAGGTTTTATATAGAGACTCCTGAAGATAATGCCATACCTATCACATTACAGGAAAGCATGATAAACTCAAGTCCCCCAGAAAAAGTATTTCGTTTAAAAGGTGCTGACCACTCGCCTTTTTTCTCAAAGCCACAAGCCCTGCACAAGTTATTGGTAGAGATATCGAAGATCCCATCAACTTGAAAGTTTTTGGTTATTATTTAACACTCTCTCTCAAAATCCTCTTACATAGAGCTTCATGGAGTAGTACAAGATTGCTACTCTCATCGGTCTTCTCTGCCACTGATTAGAAGAAAGGATTCTGGGTGGTTATGTACATGCAAATAGCATTAGATATTGTCTTCTATTCGCACAAAATTTCTAGCATCTTCTGCCACTTTTCTTTTCTTTTTTCTTTTTCTTCTTTTTCTTTTTTTTTTGGGGGAGGGGTGTTACAGAAATGATGTACTTTGCTCTCGTCCGTCATTAGACTTGCTAAATTGCTTATGTTAACACCTTCAGACAAGTAGCTTGGGTTTGTTCATAATCTCACTAGACGGGTAGCTTGAGACAAAGCTTGTGTGGAAAAGGAGAATACACGAGAATTGGGTGAAAAATCCAAAATAGAATGGTGAGTGATGGCAGCATATATATGAATGGAAAAGAGCAATTAGAAATGAGATCAAAATTTAACAGGTCTGCTGATGTCAATTTGAGGGCCTGAAGCATTGTTTTTAAAAGAACATGGTGCAAATGATGTGGGGAAAATGGAGGGTAATAATTCTGATTCACTTGCTGTCTATTATATGTCTCTCCTTTTTATAGAGACAAAGTTCTGTTCTTACATCGCTTTCATATTCGGCTACGAAACTATTGTTTATATGTATAGTCTTTCTCTCTCCTTCTACCATTAATATCAATAAAAAGCAAACTTGTGGCCCAGATCCTTTTTTTCTTTTTTCAAGCCGTGGAGATAGATTGTTCAGTCTAGGGGTTGTGACACAAAGCGTTCAGCGCCAAAGTTTCTCCAGCTTGCTTGTTACTCGAGCAAACCTTTTTTTCACTGTTCCATGATGTCAATGAACAAGCAATGAAGGCGTTTTGTTTGTTTCACAATAGCATTGAACGTTTTTAAACTCGTTAATGAGCTTTCAAGTGGGGGAGGGTTGTCTTCCCCAAAACTCCTAGGTGTTTTGAAGCTACTGCAAGTCTACCCTCCTAGACTAACTTCTTAGGTTTCTTTCTACGAACAAGGTGCATCAGCACATCTGCTAGACAGTCCATGTCGGTGCCGTTTACTTGCAAAGGGCTCGATCTTGAGTCTAAACTGGAAACCAAATACAGTTCTCATCTGCTGGATAGTGTTAGCTTCTGGTAGAAATCTATACTGGCAAGACATTGAAGTTCTGAGTGATACCCTCTTCTTGCTTGTAGTTCTTTCCTTCTGCGTCGACTTTGATCAAGATGTAGGGCAATTCTGCTGGAATCCATTCTTGACAGATGCAGGGTAATTCAAGAACAAAATTCATACATAAATCCTCCTAAATAACCTTGAGAACTTGTAAGAGAGCATATGAACTTGTATGTTCCTTGGTAGTTTGGCAAATACATTAATAGTTGTAAATAAATTCACTAGCATACGTCTTCAATTGTAGCCAAGAGGATCTCTCACAATTGTATTAATGGTATTTTCTGATTTCCAAAGTCCAGCAAGACGTCCACCGCATATAAATCCCTAATCACTTTCTTTCGCAGTGATGAGCGAAGAACATGCAAAGTTGATTACTATGCAAGAGGAAGCCATCATCATGGATTTGGTAATCTTTTGCTGGCTACGTACTCCCATCATCTTCATTCTGCTCGTAAATATTTCTCAAACAATCAAACCAGTTATTTCACTGCATAAAGCAACAGATAAAGACTGCTCTTCGGGTCAATCCATGTACAATCCTTTTTTGATTTCTCGTATTATGAACCTAATTAAAGAGAAACTCATTTCATTATATAAAAACATATTGGCTCCTTATCAAAACAACTGTGTTTTTTTTTTTTTTTTTTTAATTACATCATTTATAGTGTGGAGTTTTTTATTGAATTTTATCACTTACTTTGTTATTTTTTTCTCTGTAATATTTAACGACTGACTCATGAGTTTATGAAGAATGCAGAAAGTTAGAATCATCAAACATGAACAACCTGGACGTGATCTACACTTATTAAATCACTTAAAAAACAGAAAATTAAGCATTCAAAGTGTTTTTTGGCTTTGAAAAAAAAAATCTCTGACAACTTTGCTAATACAAGGGGATTATAAAGCTTCAAATCAAGTTTTTGGGTTGGGTTTACAAACCCCAGTAAAAAACATCAAGGTAAAAAATTATGACTTATTAAAGCTGTGATGTGTATTTATCCTTTTAAACTAACTTCTTAAAATATATCTCTCATTCATCCCTTTAACAAAAATACTAAAATTAAAGGTAAAATCACTGTAGCTCTTTTTATATTTTCTTATTCACCCTGTAATGATTATTTTATCTTTCCCAGCAAAAGATACTTGCTTTTTAACCAGAGTTATTTTAATATTTTCATATGACACATTAGTTATTATTGATTTGTTTGAAAATATTTTTATACATTCAATTTTTTAATAAATAATAAAGTAACCAAAATATTCTCAAGATAAAAAAAAAAAAAAAAGTAGTACCGAGTAGATGTACTTAGGTATTTTTGCTTTTTTTATACATAGTAACACATGTATTATTGGATTCAAGAAATTTAATTTTGTTGCGGGCAGGGGTATTAGGGTATTTTAATCTTGATTGTTTTTCTTAATTGTTAGTTTGGTTAAGGGTAATAACATAATTTATTATTAAAATAATATTTTTAATTTAAAAAGATGCTAGCACGTGCGGTAACTTCTGATAATAAAAAAATGAGTTTATGTTGTTTCATTTTATTTCTTGACATCTTCTCTTTCATTATGAGTGGCGTATGTCCTCCAAATGTGACCTATGATCCTTTCTTTTTTTTCTTTTTTTATTTCTCTCCTACCACGATAAATATACTACGGTCCTTATTGTTATTGGTATTTTATATTTAGTCCTTTTAGTTTTGATTTATGTATTTTTATCATTTTTCTTTTGTTAAAATTTTATTTATTTTTAATTTAACCCTTAGTTTTTAATTTATATATATAATGTATTTTTATTCAGTCTTTCTACTTTTAATTTCTCTTTTTTTTTCTGTCTTTTTGTCAAAGTTTTTTTTAGTTTTCAATTTTATATTTCAAATCAAGTTATGATTTTTGTTTTTTCAATGATAATAATGACTTCAATTTGATCACTCTTCTTTTGATTTTTTATTGTTTTTCTTTGTTTTTTGTTAAAAAATTTATAATTTATAATTTTATCTTTCAAATTAAGTTCATGGGTTTTTTTTAATAATAATAAGAAGAAGAAGAAGAAGAAGAAGATAATTCAAGTATATAATTTACTTAGCTTTTATTACCATATGTAAAAAATTGCTACTTAAAATATTAAATAACAAGTATTTTAAAAAAGTTTTTTTTTCAAAAGTTAGATTTTGATTCGTTGACTAAACAAATGAAATAAAAATAAATATTTATTCAAAACATGATAATTCAAGTATATAATTGACTAAATTGATAATAAAAACTTTAATGAGTGGCAACCTTTATATTTATGTTGTTAAAGTTTAAACTCATATGTATGTGTTTTATACTATGAACTCGAGTAAATTTAAACATTAAAAAAATAAAAAAAAAAACTCTAATAAAAAATATAAGACATTTGAGCATAATCTTAAAATAAGATCCATTTATAAATTTTAATAATCCAATAATTTATATGTATTCTTGAAGGAAAAAAAATTATCATATTTTCTTACTTTTCAATATTAATCTATAACCTCACATTCAGATTCAATTAAATTTTTATAACAAATATAAAATTAACAGTTTAAATTATAATATTAATGGCTAAGTTTGAGATTATAGTAACGATTTAAAATATTTTTTATTTAAAAATATATTAAAATAAAATTATTTTATTTTAAAAAAATTATTTTTAATAATAACATATTAAATAAATCTAAATATATAAAAATATTTATTTTAAATAAAAAACAAACCACATTCCAAAACATATCAAAAGTTCAAAACTAGAAGATGTGACCCCTCCAGTCCTCGCCAAGTGGCTGAATGTACCCCACCATTTTCAATGAATGACGATGTGTCTACCACGTGGCATGAAAATCTAGTACCCATTTTGTGAATCTAGTGTAATGCGTGCCCACATCATAGTACTCTGATCATTTATTACTTGCCTGTTGCTTAATAAAGGAATCCCTCCTGAGTCCCGTGGGCCATTAATAGCCAGCGGTAAAATTTATTTTTTTAATGTATATTTTTATTTAAAAATATATTAAAATAATTTTATTTACTTTTAACATAAATATATTAAAATAATAATAATAATAATAATAAATAAATAATATTTAAAAAAAACATGGTTAGACCGATTCTCAAATATTTTTTTATTAAAAAATATTTAAGAGTGTAGTAATATTTAATTTTTAAAGTGTTTTATTTCAGAAATATATTAAAATAATATTTTTTATTTTTAAAAATAATTTTTTATATCATTATATCAAAATTATCTAAAAATATTAAAATTATATTAATTTAAAATTAAAAAATTAAAATTTTTTAAGAATATTTTTAAAACATAGTGACAAAAGCCAGCTCACACTTGCTCAAATTGACCTCGTCAAAACGAAGGTATCCAAATTTTGTTTTCCTTCCAGTAACACAGGCTTTCTAATCCTCGTTGTGGTTGTATTTTAGACAATGTGAATGCTAAAAAACTATTTTAATTCCAATTAAGTTTCCAATCTTTGAATTTTATCAATTTTATTCAATTAACAATGATATCCTTTCTTTTATGTATTGTCGATAATAATTAACAGATTCAATTAAAATTTGTGTGTGTTTTGCACTTGCTTGTTATTTTTTAATAATTCATTCTAAAAACACATCAAAATAGGGTTCCATGACTATGAACTATAATTTTTAGAAAATTATATAAATTATGTTTTATTATTTTATCTAATAATTTAAATTTTTTAATTAAAATAATTTTTTTATATGATATAAAAAAATGCCTTTTCACCCAAAAAAAAAAAAACAAGCTGTATAATTAATTCTTGTACTTTTATATTGAATTTCTTTATCAATATTATGTTGCTATGATGTTTCTGGACACCAAATATTTTTTAATAACAACTATCCATCAATTAAAGATTGAAAAGATTATTAGAAAAAAAATCATTAAATTTCTGTGTCATGATTTAACTGATAAATCCTTAATTCTAAAGGAAATTAAATATCAAAGAAAGAGTTATTAATTATTCAATAAAACACTTATTATATTGATGAAAAAATCCAATAAAATATTTTTCTATTAACAGAAGGATGAGCTATATTAAGAGATCTCTTATTTTATTATTGTTATGTTATTTTAATTTATAATCCGACCAAATTTTCGCCTCTCTCTCTCTCTCTCTCTCTCATCTTGTATATAACCACCTTGTTGGCTTTTGCTAGTTTCCCAGCCCTTTTTTTCCCTCTTGCTTTGCTTCAGGTTTTGTCCTTGAAAAGGAAAAGGTATGCAATTCCATAAGAGCAATGTACATTAACTTTACGTTCAGATCCATTTCTTGCATACAGCACATTGTTACTCTTTGGTGTGTTTGCCATTTTCTTTATTTGTAAAACTAATTTATTTCTTTTTTTAAAACATTTTTTAGCGTTCTTGTTTCATTTCCTTGCCATAATCTGTGTTTTGTATGTTTTGAACATGCAACATGTTGGATCTGATCATGTTTTTCTTGTAGGCCATAAAATTATAGGAGTTAAAAGGAGAGGATTTGACATTGTGCAAAAATGTAACACCTGCTGACATATTTTTATTGTCTTATTTGCAAATGTGTGTATCTCAAAGCTGATTAGGAGATCTTCAAACTCTGGAATTCAGTTGAACATCTTGTGCTTTTTTATGGAGTTTCATGGGATTGAAACGGGACATTGTGGTTTTTGTCAAATGTTAGTTGTATTTTGGATTTTTTATTATCCAACGCAGAAACTGAAATGGGATTTGATGATTTTCACTGCTGAAATTAGCTAAAGAAAAGTTGGAGCTTGTAATTAAAATAGCCTCGTATGACCAGTTTCTAGAAACAAATGTGTAATTATTTCCAGTTTTAAGGAAAGACTTCCCCAGAGGTGTTTGCAATCTGTGGGAAGACTAGGAGTTTTTCACTTGTATGGCATAAACTATATTCTTGTCATTAACTTTGAAAAGGTTCATGTGCATGTAACTTTTGTTTTCTTGATGATATATATTTGTCACCTGAAGAGAAACTAAGGAAGAAAATAGTCTTGGACCTTTAGTTATGTTGCTTTGTGTTTACCACAGACACTGCTGCCAAAGCACCATTTAGATCATTTTTCTTTATGGGCATCATATATATGGCCAGGTGCTCAATCAATTAGTTTAACGCTCAAGTCACCATGTTCTTAGGTTCAAAAAATCTACTCTAGCAATGTTGGTGACTAATTTACTGTATGTGAAGTCAGTGTTTGCGGTACTTTTGAAGTTTTAGATCTCATCATTGATCTTATGTACAGGTTCCAGCTTCTGTATTAGAAAGGCAAATAATAGGAAGGAATGGGTCGTGGAGTCAGTGCTGGTGGTGGACAGAGTTCTTTGGGCTACCTATTTGGTAACGGGGAGCCTGCTAACTACTCTCCTGTTGCAAAGAATGTGGGAAACTCTGCGAGCATTAGCCCTTCTCCAAAGCCTGCTTCTGCTTCCCCGCCAATTGATAAGCAGACTCCAGCTGGAATTCATGGAAATCTTACGAACAATTACTACCGGGCAGATGGACAGAACTGTGGCAACTTTATCACGGTATTGTCCTCATTAAGTTCATACTCTAAAGGCTGCGTAATGAGTTTAATCACGTCATGTGATTTCTTCTATTTTGGTGACTAAAACTAAAATGCAACGAAAAAAAGAAAACATTAAGGCTTGTCTCTACATATATGGCATGCCAACACTTTGAGGGTGTTCCATTCCACTCATGGGATGGAACCTAGGCTTTCCGGGGACTCATCAGGCTTATTTTTCCTTGTCATAGGAAACAAATGTACACGTTCCCGACATACTTTTCCTTGATAGAACTTTGAGGGTGTTTCTGCTAATATGCCATATATTATTTCTTCAGTAGATTATAGATGAGAGATGGCTGAGTTGATTGGCGACGTAATTCTATTTTTGAATGTTCCTTACTGCATCTTGTAATCTTATCATTGAGGTAATGATTTGTGAATGGCTTTGCTATATATGTGCAGGATCGACCATCCACCAAGGTTCATGCTGCCCCTGGTGGTGGATCTTCCTTGGGCTACCTGTTTGGCGGTAGTGGGAACTGACTTGCTCTATCTGCTGTCTATTGTTCAGCACATATAATTGTCGTTTAGGATACTTAATATCTCTTTCCAAAAACTATGGACTTAATCATTGTGCAACGTAATGTGTTGCCATGATGGTAGTAATTGTGATGGAACACACTAAGCTATGGATGTTTTATCAAATGCAAGGAGGTATTGCGTTCTTCATTCTGTAATTTATGCATGAATGGTACCTCCAGTTATTTGCTTCTGTATGGAAACTCTTCTGTGTTCTAAGCCCTTGTTCAAATTGAAGAAGCATAAGCTGTGAAAAGATTTAGAATCTAGCAACTACTTAATAATCCATGCTCATGAAGAACTGTTCCCTCCTTCTGCAACAGGATGTAACTATCATCTGGTTCTAATTAAACGTCAGTTCATTAATGGTTTATCAAGTAATTACACAATTTCAATGTCTCCATTTTCTCTGCCAGGCAACATTGCTAGAAGTGACGAGTGCTGGCTAATATGTTTTTATTAAACTTCTTAAGCCAATATTCTGACAGGCGTAATGAACCCATACCGGTTCAAATTTATCATAATCAAATATGTTGAGAAATAAAATTGATGTGTTAAATAATTGGTAGATTTTTTAATTCAAGTAATTTGATTCATTTTTTATAGTTAAGGTATTTGGTGACTTGATATGGAAAGCCTAAAGGGTTGATAAGTGGTAGCAAGTGACGTCTAGTAAGGCAGGTGATCGGTAACTATAGTAATAGCAGGTGGTGTTTAGCAAACTAAATGATCGTTAGTTGATACCTGTAAAAAGTTTTTTTTTATATAGACATGGAAATTCTCTGATGGTAAAGTCAAGAACTTTATAGAGAAAAAAAAGTGCAATGACATTTTAAAGAGATATACTCTGAAAATATATATGCTAAAAATATTGAAAATAAAGAGATTGTAAACATTTGACTTGAGGGATTCATGATGTATTTATAACTCATGAATCTTATTATTTTATGAAGAGAAGGGGTTGAAGTGTATGAATCTTATTCTTTTATGGAGAGGAGAGGCTGAAGTATAATTTCATCATCGTGATATTTTGAGTGTATTCTAACTAAAATAATAAGTATTAGATCAGTATAACATAATATTTTGTGGCAAGTGTTGAGCTCGGGCACCTTTAAAGGTGAAAGTGGATTCGGATATGCTGTTTAAACCTAAATACGCTGGGCTCAGGCATGATAGCCCAAGAAGGTACTGGACAGCACGCCCACAAGGATGCATTGGGTGTTTGCCAAGTGCAATGCATGGGTGTACATGCACTGGGCGAACGCCGGGTGTACAGTCAGGACCTCATGTTCTTCATGATCAAGGGCAGATGTCGATATTGAGTGATGTACAAGCCAGAATTCTTGATGGGTGAATAAATTTCATTTGCAAACTATAGATAACTGTTGAGAAAAAAAAAAAAAAAAAAAAGCTTTACAGAGCTGTTTATATATATAATTTTTTTCTTATAATGAGCTGTGTAATTATACTTAAACTCAAATTAAGCTGATATCATATACTATATCATCATTCATTCAGATATCAATACTTGTGACGGAACCCATTTTTATCCAAAGAATTATATAAATTACCTTAATTTCTTGTTTTAATTATACTTAAACTTATGTTTCCAATTAAAAAACCTTATTGTACCTGGTGAAAACTCGTGGATATAAATTACCTTAATTTCTTGCTTTAATTATAATTCATAATTGTTTAATCTTTTATATTATTGGAAATGCATTTTTCTCTAAGAATTTACTAGTTTTTCTTTTTTAAAAAAAGAAAAAAAATTAGAAAAACTCGACGATATAAAACTCTCAAGTTTGAACCTAATTATTACTTAATCTTCCATACTTGCCCATATCGCTCTCTTAACTCTTATTGACTGTTGTGGTAATAACTAACTAAACAATTTAATTAATTAAATAATTTTTTATATATAATTTGATAATTTAGAAAATTTTGGTTGAAAGCGTGGTAGAGATTATTTTTTATTTTAAAATATTTTAAAAATAATATTTTTTTAATTTATTTTTAATATTAACCTATTAAAATAATTTAAAAACATAAAAAATATAATTTAAAATTAAAAAGCAATTAATTTTTTTTAAAATATAATTTAACCGCATTGCTAAGAGCCTAAGATATAAAAAGGCAAAATAAGCACTTGAGGGTCTAGCTGCTGTGGTCAACCGTGTGACTTGTTCCGCTCCCGTCCCTGGTTCGACCCTCTATGTGCACGCCTGTCACCCCCGCGGTGCTTTCCCTGCTCCTGGGCTTGCAGGATGTCCAGTGGGCCGTGGGGAATAGTCGTGGTGCGCGCAAGCTGGCCCGGACACCTCACGTAAAAAAAAAAAAAAAAAAAAGGCAAAATAAACAAAATAAAAAGGAAATTACATATACACCACTGCCCCCATCCAAACAAGTTCTTTTTTTTTGAAGTTAGGGTTTTTCACTCCCTCTCTCGGCAACCAAAAAAGACGTTGCAGAAGAAAAGAGGTTAATCTGCAGAACCACAATGACAACCGTCGTCCCCACCTCCGAAGAGGATCCAGCCCTCTCCGTCGTCCGTTTCACCTCCGAACTCGCCTGGTCCGACGCCGGTCCCGAGGTATCAATTTTTCTTTTATTATACGTCTTCTTAATCTATAAATCTTATTTTTAAAATATTATCTTTTATTTAAATTCTCTCCCTGTATAATCATTTTTTAATTCGCTTTTTTTTTAAATTCCTAATAGGAAATATTATTTTGGTTGATTTATTTAAAATTGTTGAATATGTATATTAATTGCGTTTCGCGGTCGGATTGGTTGGTATGGTAGGTTATGGAGCAACAAGTGAGTAGGCTGTGTGTGGAAGCGCAGGAATGTATGGTGATGAATAGGTGGTTGGATTTGACTTCTTTAATGTTAACTTCTGCTGACATTGTTTTCTCAAACTCCAAGGTCTCTGAGAAAGGTACTCTCTTTTTCACATCGAAAATTTAGTTTGTGTTGATAAAAAAGGTGTTAGCTAACGCCAAAATGTTTAGTGAATGTGTAATATATGAATTAGATGCAACGAGATTGCAGTTTTTATTACTATCAGCATGCTGTTCATGTTATGGTAGGGGAGCAGAGGAGGGTTTTCATTAGATTTTTTTTTTATCTTGGGATCTAAAGGAGGTCGTTAGGGATGTTTATTTGATCGTCAAAAGTGCTTATGCTAACAAAATACGAGCTGGGTGTTTTATTTAGACAGCAATAATGAAATGGGTAGAGATATTGTAACTTGCATTTTTATTCTTAGAGATCGTATCATAGTTCTAACATGAGCCAGTGTGTCAATTTTTGTCTTCTTCCCTAGATCTTGAGTGTATCTTCACTGTCATTTGCAATCTCGTCACCAAGTCTAGAAGTCCAGATGAAGAACTTGAGATGGCAAAACTTATATGCGCAAAAATTATTCAACAACCAAGTGACAAGCCTGCATTGCGCCTAAAGATGTAATATGGCATGATGATATTCATTACAGTTTATAATTTTTTGAAGTCACTATCTTATACCTACCTCTTTTACCAGCTTGTTCAATCTGTATAACCTACTGGATAATGCATACTGCCGGTTCTATGTTTTCATGAAGGCCCTAAATTTGGCCGTGAGTGGAAAAGTCACTGAACATGTCATTCCTTCTTTCAAAAAGATTGATAGCTTCTTGAAAGAATGGAATCTTGAAGTCCAAGATCAGAGAGAGCTTTTTCTCAGTGTTGCTAATGCACTAAAAGATAGTAAGAGGTATGACAGGAAGAGATTTAACAAATGAAAGTGAACTTACCTTTTCATCTATTCAAGTTCCATCGTGCATTTTTCTTCTTTAGTTGTATTCAGAAAATGTGTTACTTTTCTATTGTTCTTCCAGCTCTGCAAAGGATTCAGAAAATGTGTTACTTTTCTATTGTTCTTCCAGCTCTGCAAAGGATTCTTTCAAATTCTTGACCAAGTATTTAGCAACTTTCTCCGACGAGGACACATATAAAATGGGTGAAGCCAAGGAGGAAGCTGCGCGTACAATTATTGAATTTGTCAAGGCACCAGACATGTTTCAGGTATTACTGAATTTTGATGATCTATTTGGGTGCTATCTTCAAGCATGAAAAGGCATCTCGTGGGCTGTCCTGATGTGCTCAATCTGAAGAGACTACATTAATTACAGCCATAAAAGGCAAATCATCCTAGTCTTTTTTGGGAGCTTACATAACAGTTCAATCCTTTTTTAACTGTGTCTGGGCACTGGCTATTTTGGTTATTCAGCTATTGTAATTTCTGTTATGTTCTTAAATGGTTAAACTTTCTTGTTCTGAAATGATAGAAAATATCTTCGACTATGTTAATGCAATTGTAATATAAAGGGATTGTGGAATTCTTGACTCGGAATTTGAAATAGAATAAAAATGCTGGTTGTACTTCAGATTTCCATATCTAGGCTCTTTTTTTTTGTCTTTACTACCCCTGTGGTCAGCTTACTTCAGATTTCTACGAGTGTTGTTTGTTTCCCCTAGTAATGGCTTGTTTTTTTTTGCATCAATTCATTTTTTCAGTTTGTGTAAGATTCTTTTTTCCTGGCTTTTATCTAATTTGGAGTTGAGATATTAATTTGTTCAATTATATGCTGCAGTGTGATCTTCTAGATATGCCTGCTGTAGGGCAATTGGAAAAGGATGCTAAATATGCATTGGTATATCAGCTACTCAAGATCTTCCTGACTCAAAGACTGGATGCTTATTTGGAGTTTCAAGCTGCGAATTCTGCTCTACTGAAAAGCTATGGTATAACTATTGGACTTGTTAATCCAAGTCACTGGCTGTTAGATGAGCTGATATTTCTTCAAAGTTTCATATGTCAAACATTAAGAGTATTTTGTTTATTCATGTTTGTTCTTTGTTATAGGTCTTGTTCATGAAGATTGTATAGCGAAGATGCGGTTGATGTCTTTGGTGGATCTTGCATCACATGAATCTGGTCGAATTCCATATGCCCTCATCAAAGATACTCTTCGGGTAAATTGGCTCACCATTCTGCTTTTACTAGGCTTGTCATTGTCTTTATTTTAATCAGATTGTTTGGAGCATCCTTGCAGATTGATAATGATGAGGTGGAATTATGGGTAGTCAAGGCATTAACTACCAAGTTAATTGACTGTAAAATGGACCAGTTGAATCAAGTTGTGCTTGTGAGGTACTCTTTCTCTCCCTCTACACACACAAACACAGAGAAACATGTCTTTGTGCCCTTTTCATTATATCAGGACTCCAGTGCTTAAAACTTCACAATGACTTGCAAAAGTGAGTTACTTTAGAATCTAATATCAATGCGATGTGCAGTTCTTGTACCGAGCGTGTATTTGGGCTGCGACAGTGGCAGGCGCTAAGGACAAAGCTTGGTACATGGAGGGTGAGAATTCCTAGAATCAATATTGTTTAGTTCTTGCATTTACCATCTGGAATATGCGTTTTGTATTGTTTCTGAGGATCAAAATTTTATATTGAAATGTTTTCAAAGGAAGAGCTGGTATATTGTTTCCCAGCAAAATAGAAAGTCCAATGCTGGGTGGTCCTGGGAAAGCGAAGGAAATTTTATTAAAGTCAAACATTTCCCTACCTTTTATGCTAGTTTCATTGTGATTGGACTTTAACATTGAAGTTGCATGTTTTCCAGGGTAATATTGAGAGTGTCATCAACACCATCCAAGCTAACAAGATCACTGAAGATAGTTCACAGGCAGTGCAGGGAATGATGATTCGTTAGGGGTCATTTAGTTAGAAGGTCAATTTCTAACTGGAGATGGATCTGAATTTGTTGTGGGCTGGAATACACTACTTTTGGTTGCCATTCACTTCAGTTGAAAATTGATAGTGTATTTGGAAATTTTTTGAGAGATGAGCTCTTTTAGTTGTTCCAACATTTACCATGCGAGGTGGTTTATGGATGGATTGGATGTATCATGTACAAATTCAATGTCTACTTTCTTTTTTGTGACAACTTTTGTTTCACTATCATGAATGCTTGAGTAATAGATCTGCTTTTTCTGCGCCCCTAGCCAAGGACTTTTGAGCCCTAGGTTCCAATAGCAATAAGTGCAATAATGCATGTCTTCAAGAATGGCTAGTGCATGTTAATAAAAAGCAAATCGCATAATTGGGGGAAATTTCTTTTTATGTTAGGATTAATATTGAGGCTCTGGATTCTACAGCTGAAGGCTACGACCGTGATCTAGAAATCAGAACTACTCGCCTCTTGACACTTGTTCTGCCTGTACACCTCCGGACAAGCTGCTTATGTGAGTTATATTGATAAAGTTGCCAAGATTTATTTTCTTCCATAAAAACATTGCACAATAAAAGGGGCATGGAATTAACAAGAAAACTCCATGGATAGGAAAATGTAGGACAAAACGGCAAGCTTCCAGATGTGCGACATTCGTTCAAAGCACTCTGTTGCCTACCAAAAACTAGAGTGCGGTGCTGGGTCCTTGTAGTTGCCTCCTGACTAGCGCATTGTAAATACCATCCTTGTTGAGAAGTTCTTCATGGGTGCCGCTTTCTGCTATCTGACCGTCAGAAATGACGGCAACAGTATCTGCGCTTTTGACTGTTGACAGCCTGTGTGCAATGACGAGAACGGTCCTGCCCTGCATCAGAGAGTCCATGGCATCCTATCCAACACAAGAATTTATTGTCGGTTAACCATGTGCAAAAAGAAACAGAATTGTCATTGAAATGGGCATCAAATTCAAAATTCCTGCCCATTTATTTATTTGCTGTTATATTAATCTTTATTTATTTGCCAATCAATCTCACCTGAACAAGGTATTCACTTTCAGCATCCAGAGCACTAGTGGCTTCATCCAGTAACAGAACTCTTGGATTCATCAATAGCGCTCTGGCAATCGCTACTCTTTGCTTCTGGCCTCCCGACAGCCTCAACCCACGTTCGCCTACAACTGTTTGATACTTTTCAGGAAATGCATCTATGAAGTCATGGGCATTGGCCATTTTCTGCAGTGTCATAACTTCATAAGAAAATATGTATGTATGCTGCAAACAAAACTTCTATGGATGGCTTTTGGATAAAAATGAAAGGATGACTAAATACTTACAGCTACATTTTCTATATCAGCAAAACTAGCTTTTCCATTG
The DNA here is from genome assembly GCA_007827005.2 of Populus simonii. Lineage (NCBI taxonomy): Eukaryota > Viridiplantae > Streptophyta > Magnoliopsida > Malpighiales > Salicaceae > Populus > Populus simonii. The sequence continues at coordinate 9,285,941 of CM017480.2, forward strand.
TATCCATAGGCAATATTCTCTTCAATAGAACAGTTGAAGAGAACTGGCTCCTGGCTCACTATGCTGACCTTCATCACAGAAAAAAAATAAAAAGCTTGGTTATTAAGAAATCTGAGGATATTCAACTCAATCAAATTTTTGACCAGGAAACCTATGATCAAGTCTGTATGACTGAACCGTGTGAGAGTGTCCGTGAGAGAGAGTAGAGCACTTTATTACATTGATTGGGATGCTCGTAGATCAAGTCATGATTCAGTTCATAATAATGATGCTCCAAATGCCAATGACCACAATTGTGAGCTGAGATGCTGATTAAAATCTTATTTTACCAGAATAAAAGAAGATCAAAGAGGGTGATGGTGCAAGAAAAGCTTTCGTTAGGGAGATAAAATCAGCTTTCCTGCACCTCATAAAAGATCTGTACAGGTTCAACAACATAACCATGTCCATTGTCAAATCTTTTATGCTTGCGTGACCTGCTATGATAGTCTATGAACAGAAATGACCATGACATATAAAGAGAATACCTTTCCGTGAAGATACTTGTGTGATATTTCCGCTAATGGAACCCCATTTAACAAAATCTGTCCCTTGAGAGGGTCATAGAACCTTTCAATTAAGTTTGCTATTGTGGTCTGCAAAAGAAAACAAACAAAATAAACAAACAAATAGATGACAATAAGACTATAGCATGTAATGAGAGTTGGTTTCCATTGACGTGCTCATTCTTAAGGCAAGATGATGCCAAGAGCTATATGCTTGTCATGAAAGAAAAAAGTGGGGAAAGAAACTTTAAAAAATTGAGGAATGATATTAATGTTACCTTGCCTCCGCCACTTGGACCAACAAGGGCAACTTTTGAGCCTGGACTCAGCTTCAATGTTATACCCTGCAGTTTGACCGATAATAAGAACATGAGGTCATTTAAGTTTAAAAATGAAAAAGTTCTTCAGCTTTGTGGTGCTTTTGAGATACTACAGTCAAAGTGGTTGTCATTTGTCAGTCAGTCAGATTACCTACATGTAAATCTATTTAGTTCTTCAGCTTTCTTGGCTAGGTAATGAAACAGAGCCAAACTGAAGTCTTATGCCCTACATTTCATTTTATATTACTCTTGGTCTTTCATGTTCTACCAGGGAACTAGCAGAGCCCAAGGTCTCAGTCTGCATGGCCAGTCCAGGAGGAGGGGGGGTCAATGCAGTTGATTCTAGCAAAGCGAGGATGAAAAATAAAAGAAATTTTGAGCAAGATAAGTTGATTTTTGTCTAGAAAATTATCATAGTTAAATACCTCTAACTGTGTGATTAAGAAAAGCTATTACCTTAAGTACCATGTGACTTGGACGAGAAGGATAAGCGAACCAGACATCATTTAATTCTACATCTCCATCCAGATCACTGCTCAAAAAGCCATAAAGTTTCAACAGAGGATAGAATCTTGATGGACAAAAGAATACAGATATTAGGTTGGAATACTTTCCAACAAAAAGAAAACAAATCTAATTGGGGACCCCTTATGAAATAAAATTTTTATTTCTCTGCAAAATCGGTTCTTAGAGAAAGTCAATAGTAAAACAGATTTTAAGATAGTGTTTTCTTTTTTTTACTTTTGTGTGTGTGTGTGTGTGGGGGGGGGGGGGGGGGGGGGGTTGGGGTTGGGGGGGATAAACTAACCTCCGAGGGCACTTGTCTCCAGATTTTGGCATGCTTGAGATACGATCTAGGAGCTGAAACACTCTCCTGCTTGCCCCAGCAGCTTTCATTGCAGTTGTATATAGTCCAGACAAAGAAGATACAGAAGAGCCGACTGCAGGCAGAAGGATAGGCAAAAAATGAGTATTTATGAAAAAAGTGAGCAAACACCTTTCTGAGTAAAGAAAAATGGAAGCTTGCACATAGAACATTGGTTTAACATAAAGCATCAGGTGATTTAACCATCACAGGCAGAATGATAATGGATAGTTGCATTAAGGATCTAGAAAGAATTTATAGCACCATACCAATGTTTTCTACCTAGATTAACACTCAGTTCTCCTCATTCTGTGAAGACGATTGTAAGGCACATATTGTGACAAGTTTCTCTAGCAAGTGGTTTGTGATTTTTGGTCAAACATCAGAATTTAACTTTCTCAAATATTTTCCTTGAAGGTTTCAAACATGTTTCTAATTGAAACAAAAATTTGTGGTTGATCTGCGTTAGTATTCAGTGCAGGCAGTTGAACAGTGAAGGGTACCTGTGAGGCTGTAAAGAATGAAGGATGTAAGAGAGCCTGTGGTCATGACGCCTGTTATCGTCAAGTATGCTCCATAAACTACCACTACAATTACAGATAATGTAGATGCTGCATTTAGCCCTCCAAAAAATAGGCCAACTATCCTCTGTAGTAGAAAAGATTAAAAAAAATACTCAGAAGCTCAGAAAAAGTTTCTATCCATGCAGAGAGAGAGAGAGAGAGAGAGACTCACTGCTTGTCTGAGTCCTAGCATCAGCGTCTCATCAACTTTTTCCGAATAATGTGAAATTGTGAATTCTTCTTGAGCGAAAGATCTAACTGTTCGAATGGCCCCAAAAGACTCCTGAAAATCAATTTTACTCAGGAAAAGAAAAGAAAAAAAACTTGAGAGTTTCCTGCAACTGTAGTTGCATTTCACTCCATAAATATCAAACTATGGAAAAAGAAGACTACAGGGAATTTCTTCATATTTGATTTTATTACAGGATAGCCTCATGAACTGAATTCGCAAGCATTCTTAGAAGACTCACGGCATTTATTTCATTAATAAATGGGTGGAGGGGAATAAAGGAAATTCCATTACCAGAAAAAAAACACTTTGTTATTTTAACACAAAAATCCTTCACCAAATTTGCAAACTGGTTCTGCCAGGCAGTCTATGCATTCTATCAGCAACAAATTTTCTGTTTAGTCATACATATCCCTGTTGACGCTTACATGACTAGATTCTGCAGTTGAGGCATGGAAAAAAGAAATCCTTTTTTTTCATGGATCAAAATGAAAACAAAAGGGATTTAGAACCTTCCTAACCAGACCAAATGCCAAGTTTGTTGTTATTTTCTTTATGGTATTCATATTAAATGCTAACTAATTCTGAGAATGTGGTTTTGCATAAGAGAAAATAAATAAGAGATAGGATAACAGTAAGTAAAATAAGCATTTTTCTTTCCTACAAACCTCAGCTATGGAGGCGGCCACAGCAGCTGCAGCTTGAGTTGCATGTGAAAGTTCACGAAGATAGCGCCCAAATTTCTTTACTACAACTGAAATAACTGGCACTATGGCCAAGGCCAACACTAACCAGGAAAAAAGATACAATAAGCAGGATACCACAGTGATAAAACAGCAGTATTATAAACCCTTCGACATAAAGAAATACCTACATGTTAACTTCCATGATGATGAAAACATGAAGCAAACGCCAATCAAGGCAGTTGTTAGATTACGGAATGCCTCAGAAAGATTGGTTGTTGCGGCATTTTTTATGATCTGGGTGTCCTCTGACAGTCTGCTGAGAAGTTCCCCTGTTCGAGTGACATCATAGAAGGCTATTTCCTGTTGAGGTAAAACCACGTCAAAAGTAAGGAGTTTCTGAGTGGCTGGATGATAATGAGGAGAATATAAAAAGATAAATCTTGAAAATCAGTATCAGCAAATGATTTCCATAGCTTCGTACTGCATAACCAGCCATTTCTGTGATGCTTCAACAAATAATTCATAGTTTTTAAAATATAATAAAAAATTAAGATTACTATATATCTGTCTATAAGCTTAAGCTCTTTAACTGAGTGGATGTTAACATGGTATCAAAACCTATTGGTTCAAAAGACCCTATGTTCATGCATCAGTGATCATCAACTATAAAAGCATATATAAAAACACTTTTCAACGGACCCACAGAAGAGAGGTCACACATTACATATATTTCCCATAAAAGAGGGGACATGTATGGAGTAATACAACATAAAAAATACCTCTCCCTACAAACTCAAACTTTGAGCAAGTGAGAGTTTAACAAAATGGTGTTGCATGAACTAGTGTAATAAAAAATGTTGCTACAGACATCTGTAGTTTTGTGGATTCAATAACCAAGGGACTCACCTGATTGATAAGGTGGCTGAATAAGTCCTTTCTTAAACGAGCTACAACCCTTTCACTAGCTGAGGAAAATAACCATGCCCGAAGTGCAGTGCACAGAGAACTAAAACAAGTGAAATGGAAAAATATGGTTGGTAAACTCTTTAAGAAATCTAACTCATCAAAAATAGGTATAAGCATTTTTTTATGTTGTGATTAGGTAAAGTACGTGTCTATGATGAATTAAATTAAAGCTGTAAAATCACAGTGCTATTTTGTAGAGGGTAAAAGATTCAACATTGTAGAGAGCAATAGTAAAGAGAAATTTTGAGTGCAGCCAAAACAAGAAGAGAAGAGGCCAACATGAACTGGAAAGGAAAATAAAATTGTCGCAGGTAACAAACTAGCATGAATTTCTGATGAGATCTATGGTGTCACTTTTAACTTTTTGCTATATTTAGGAAATCTTAGGCAGTCTTAGTTAACATTTCCCTTGAAATTAAATACAAATTAAGCACTAAAAATAATGCACCGTGTTCAGAATTACTAAAACCAAATGAAACAATCTTGATTGGCACATCAAGGAGTGACAAGTTAAATTACATTTATTCATGGAAATTTTACACTTTAGCTTCATTTACAAACTTCTAGGCTAACAACATAGTTGCCTACTGCCTAAAATGTTACAACTAGTATTGCACCTCGCTATGGGAGGAAACTATAAGCTGATCAATGACCTATTGGTTTTACACATTTACCACGGATCTGTCTTTTCTAAGGAATAACTTGCTGCATATCATACAATTTAGAAAATACTAATTTACTTAATAATACATGATTGTAATTCCCAGGATATACACTAACTTGTGTGCATTTGCTCTTATTTTCTCTGGTAACAGTAACATATGTGCATGGGTTCTTATTTTCTCTTCCAAATGCTGTTGTGATAACTTAGGCATGCAGGGTGGGGGTTTTTTTTTTTCCTCTCTCTCTCTCTCTCTCTCTTAAGGAGCATTTTGTTGGGCACACAGTTCAGCTTCAATGTCCAAGCATCTTAAAACAACTCACATCATGTGTAATTAATTAGAGTATAGTATCACTGATTCTTCCAAAAGAACACCTCAGAACCAAGGATCCGCGCTTCAAATTAATGGCCTCATGGCAAACATTGAATAGGAAGCAAACAGGTAGACCAAACTGTTGAGGCTTTAAATCTGAGACAATTACATCTTTTGAATAGCTTTCATGCTGACGAATTCTGTAGAAAACCTTAGAAACAAACCACGCATCTTAATGTTTAAGAACAGTTGTTGCAATCACCAAATTCTTTATTTTGAAGAAGGGAAGAAGAAAATATTTTTAAGTGGTACATAACAAAGAACAAGCCATTCTCTAGAAGAAAAAAAAAGGAAAGGAAAAGAAAATGAACAAGTCATATAAAATACTAATTTAACTACCAATCAGTGTCGTAATAAGATCATATCAACACAAATCCTATTTCATTGTGGAAGCAACCAAAACTACAATGAGAAAACGAATGAAAAGTGGAAACAAATAAATTTCTAAAGGGATAACAAAGCATATCAAACATAATAAAATGATGTGGAAGTTAAGCTTTGTCGTACCCAACTACAACAATCAACACAATATATAATATGGTGTTCTTGACGGCATCCAGAGCTTCCGATTGCTGTTCAGGAGTCTTTATATCTCTTGACACAATGTCTATGATCATTCCACCATATTTTGGCTGCAACGTAACTCATAATATGTTAAAAGGCACAAACATCTTAACAGGACACGAGCCTAGAGACAAGTCAAAGTTCACTTTGAAATAGTGGTTTATTTTAAAATCAAAAGGATAGTTCTCTTTCAACTTCTTAGAGCTTGCAATGTTTTGCTTGTACATGCCACTACCTTAGACAATACTCATGCTTAGTCATTAAAGAGTTGAGAATCTTAGCAAAATGAGAAGAAAAGAGAAGGTAGTTAATTGTTTAGAAGATTTGTAAAGCTCAAGATACTGCTACAACTACATGAACAGAACTAATGGAAGAGAAGTAGATTACGATAAGAAGACTGGATGTGGACGCTATCAACAGTGCAATGGTGCCAACAATCAACTTCCCTGCATCAGGTTTTGCCTGTAAAATAAGAGATTGAAAGTAGATTAACACGTATCATTTCAATTCTTCCCAAGAAATAATCAGAAATAACTTCCACTCACCAGCGCAAAAACCCGAGAAAATCCAACATTTGCGGCCTGAATTTTCCAAATTTTTAACATTAATAAAAACTTCAAGAAGATGGAGAACATAAATGTTCAAGGACATAACATGAAAAACCACCACCTCTGTTCCGCCTCCAAGCTCAAGGTCAGTTGCGGGACCATCAGGTGACTCGCCTTCATTTGATTTCCTCTTTGCCTACATAAAATCAAAGTGAATCAACTGCATCTTTCATGTTAATGTGCCAATATTTAATTTCCAAAGCACTTGGCTAGAACAGAAGACTTCAATTCCAAATCCCATTTATCCTTTCTCATATCCCACATGAATGATTAATGGAAAAAATTTAGGAATCCATACAAAGACCAAATTATCAAAAAACCCATGATCATGATCAGAACCGACACCACCCTCCTCGATGAAACTGAAAGTTTCAAGACCCAACAAAAAAAGCAGTCAAGACGAAACAGAACTGTAACATTTCAAATTACAAGCATTTCAAAACCTCAGAAAAAGGAGAAGCTTGATGAATAATTAAAAATAAAAAATAACTGGAAAACCACGCCAAATTAAAAGATTTTAAGAAAGAACCAAAATTTTTATGTTTTTTCTCAAAGAAAAAAGAGAAACAAAAGAAGAAAACTTCCCCATGCATGTAGCAAGCGATAAAGGCAATCAAAAACGTAAGAGCACATGCATATAACAATAGTAAAATCTCAAGTGATTCAAGAAATACCCTGTGGCATAGAAGAAATACAAGGAAAATCAAATTACATCTTTGGAGGTCAAAAGAGAGACTCTTTCACTTCCTGAGGATGAAATGGATCTTGAGGTCCAATCCAGGTACTGTTTCTTGCCCATGAACAACAACCACCTCCTCAGAATGTATCTCGGAGGAGAAAAGATTATCGTTATAGTTATTGTTGACGTTGCTGCTGATTGTTATTTATTTAAACTACCAAGTACTAACCACCATTCATTATTGTTTTCGTGGTCGGGAAATGTTTTCGTAAATTTTTTTTTGTTTTAAATTTTTTAACATATATTTTTAAGTTGTTTTAATGAATTAATATTAATTTGTTTTTTTAAATATTATTTTAATTCAACCAACCATTATAATAGAATCCTGTGACCATAACGGCTAACCCAAAAAGTCCACGTGCTTTACTTCCATTGCATGTGTCTATTTTTACCTCCTTTTTTTTTTTTTTGAAGGAAATGCTATTGTGGTCCCCCACCCAAATTGATGCGTTCTTAATATAAAAATCCATTGAGATTTAGAATATTTTTACGAATATAACTAATGGAATATAAAAATCTAATCATAGGATTTGAATTTAATACCATTTGGTATGATATATGGAAGTTACATTTGATTTTGAATTATAATTTAAATGTTATTTTTCATAAATAATTTATTAAAAAAATAATAAATAAAAATTTGTGTGACAAAACATGACTTAATTCAATTTTCTTGAAGAAGGGAGGTGGTGCAAGTTAGAGTCCATAACTTCATTTTTTTTGCTTTTAATCAAGTCAAAATTATGATTCAATTTCATAGTGAATTTCTTATTAATTCAAATTATTTTCAATCAACCATCATCATGACTTCTCTTTTAAGTTAAAAATAAATTAATTTAATTTTTAAATAAAAATATTCTAGGAATGTGGGCGTTTGGTATCATTTGTAGTTAAAAATAACATGAAATATATATATATATATATATATATATATATATATAAAAGAGAGTCAAGAGCACGAAATAGTTGGCTTTAATGAAAGAAATAGGCGGCTGAATATGGGCGTTTGGTATCATTTGTAGTTTATATTTTCTTTTTTTATTTATTTGTTTTGATTTTTTTATTAAGAAAAAGAAGCAAAATCAACCACCACGGATTCAACTTTGGAAATTCAATTCAATTTTGATTTTTTTTATAATTGGTTACTGTTTTTTTGTGTATTTTAAAATATATAATGAAAAAAAAACAATTTTTATCTTTATATTTCAAATTTACTTTTAAAAATAGAAAATAAAATTCATATCAAGCAACTTCTAAACAAACCATCCGACTTTTTTTTCTTCTTCATTTTATCCCTTAATTTTTCTACAAAACATACTTGGTTTGAGTACTCTGAGCTTTTTTGTAAAAAAAAAAAAGACATGTATGTTCATGTGCTGAGGCTTTTTTTTATAGTAAGTCTATTATTTTTTTATTAGCTATTTATTATTTTTATTTTTTATTATATAGTATTGTGATAATTATAAATTGATCTTTTTTATTATATAATAAAATAAAATAAATTAATTTAATCTGGTAAAGTCTATAACCTAAACACGAGTTTGATAAGTTAACTGAAATTAATCTGTTTTATTTTTATTTTTTTCATTTGATTTTTTATTATTTTTATATAATTTTTATATGATTTAATTTAAAACTATAAATAAGTAAAGAGTAAGTTCTTATTTTTTAGATTTAAATTATTATACCAAATGTAACGACAACACCAATTTTTTTTTTTTATCCATCTAAATAATATATTCTTAAGTTTCAACTTGGTTGAAGCCGCATGGAAAATAACGTTGTTGTAGATGATGAAAAATTGGAATCGAAGGCTCAACTGGGGGGGAGCTATGCTGGTGTCGATCTGGGGACGCACATGCCACCTATATATATATATATATATATATATATATATATATATATATATATATATATATATATATATATATATATATATATCCTAAGGTCCAATTAATTTCCTTTTGTTGTCTTGTGTGCTCAGAGCATAATATATTGTCTCTTGTATTTGTCCAAATGCGCTATTCTGCCAAAGACAAAAGCAAGGACAGTTCCTTCGTACCTTTTTTTTATATGGATATTATTATATATTTGCATGATTTTTAATTTTAGAGCCTATAAAATTAGTCGAGTTGCGCACAAACTGATCCGGATACCCACATTAAACTAAAAAAAAATGATGTAAATCATATTCTTAAAAAATTTTAATTTTTTTATTTAAAATAAATTTTTTTATATATTTTAGATCGTTTTAATATGCTGATATTAAAAATAATTTTTTTAAAATAAAAAAATTATTTAATATATTTTTAAATAAAAAATACCTTAAATTATTATCTCTTGTAATATCAAAAACACCCAAGCAGATTTGAGATGGACTGGGCTCGTTGGTAAATGCCATTAGCATTCAAAGGACCCCAGCATATAATTTTGTTGTAAATCTATCCTCGTGAACATTTCAAAAGATGCCATACACTTTCCAATCTCAACCGTTAATTTTGTATGAATCTGTGACCATTGAATTTGCTTAGCCGAAGAAGTTAAGATCATAAATTCTATCATGTCATGGATTTAAATTCCCAGATCTAAAAAAAAATTCACATCAGATTTTGTGTATATTTGTTGTTTAAAAATGGCTTTGAGGTTAGATTTGTATTTAAGAGAATTAAAGGGGCATTTATAAGTGTTTTTCGGTGAATTAAAAATATGATTAAAAAATAAGGATTAAAAAATGGTCGCCCATCTATATATCTTCGTTTTCTAAAAGGCTACTGGGCCTGGAGAAAGACCTGGGCGTGCATTGACATTGGCCCTTGCGTGTCTGGGCTCAACTCCATGGCCTTTTTGTTTTGTCATGAGATTTTTTTATGATTTCATTACTTAATTAATTTAATATTTTAATTTATAAAATGTATCATTAATATTGTATAAATTTATTAAATTATTTAAAAAATTGACATTAAACTTTTATGTATTTTCAAGGAAAAAAAATATTTTTATTAAAAATAGAAAAATATAAAATATGCATAATGTAGAGTTTTTTTTTCTTTTGAGTGGAAACAATATAAATAATTAAAGATACTATAATGAAAAAAGTCTCGAAACCACATACCAAACATAATACGCATAAAAATGCATATAAGAACACGTTAGATATTTGATTTAAGAAAAAAAATTAGCACTAAAATTAAAAATATTAGTTAAATAGCATAATTTGAAAAACATTGGTTAAATAATACAATTTATATATTTCACGATTCATAATTATGACATTCAAGAATATCATGTTTAAAAATCACGACATCTATTGTATGGCGACAAATCATGCAATGTGCTTAACTGTTTTACAAAATAATCTAACTGTTTTCTGAAAATTCTAGAAGGGCTAAAATTAAAGCAACATGATATATCAAGTTAATACTAACTTGAATGAAGCTCCCTCCATATAAACATTTATTAACAATTAATTATATTAAACAAAAAAGAATATTAAAGGGAAATAAAATATAAATATTAGTTTTATACTGAAGAATGCATAATGATATTCTAAACTCAAGGATGAATTTTAAATTATGTTATATGAAACAGAAAAGACAAAACAAAGCACACACATGCATGGTGGGGTCTTAACAACACCACACACCCCCATTCAAAGAGATAATGATGGAAAAAGGAAGGGAAAAAGATGATGGAACACAGAGACAGTGATGCAACAAAACCTCAATACTTGGAGATAGTGATGGAAAAAGGAGGAAAAGAAAAGCATTATGGAACACAAAAAACAATGAGAGAGAGCGATTGAGGGGAAGAAGAAACGAACACTAGGGTCTCAAGAAACAGTACAGTGCTCGAATGATCACAAGGTAAACGAGGCATAACCCAGCTCAATCATTAGACTGCTGCGCACCACTCTTGGCAAGGAAATCAGCGCAAGCATTCCCCTCTCTCAAAGTATGTGACAGCCTACACCCCCAACTCTGCTGCATAAGAGACCGAATAATATTCATGATAATTGCATACCATGGATGACAAGTACTGCTTGAACCATTAGCAACATGTAAAGCTTCCTTAGATTCAGTTTCAAAAATAACAATTTTGGACCCAAGAATTCATGCTGGCAACAAACCATGGAATGCGGCTTGGAGTACTTGTTCATCTGCCAAATTGGTTGTGTAACCCAGAAAGCCAAGGCAACCATGCTATCCATATCCCATTTTCACCACGAAAATAATTAATAAACGAGAAGCATGAAATCATTCTGAAGAACGGAAATGATGGGTTTGATCCTTTTCCTTTACCCATTGTAGAGAAACTTACAGTAAGTTGGTATTAGTGATCGAGCAATGAAAATTGTTTTAGATGAGAGAAACATTGAGTATAACATATTTTTTAAGCTTCAGGGGTGGCCATGGCCCCCTCTGTCTCCCTAGCCTCTGCAAGGGTTTGTGTGTGATTATATCTTCCCTATGACAACACTTTTCTTTATATCTCTATATATTGAATTCTCAACCACAAGTAACGTAATTTGAAGTTTAACGCGAAATATAATCTACCATGAGTATTATATGATTCAATTCGACACCCACTCGATTCCAATAGATAATAATGACAGTAGTAGAAAGGGAATTAACAAGCTCCCTAAAAATTAAATAGGTACATATCATGGGCATGGAATAATGCTAGCAGTCGCGTTTGTACTGCGACCGGCAATTCGGTTTATTAGAACCCTTAGGCACGCAGTATCGATTACCTCAGCCGCAACCAAACGCTGGTTTATGAGGATTGAGAGCACCACCTCCAACACGGCGAGAGCCACGGAGAATCCTGTTAATTTCAGAATCCATCATGAACTCCAAATCTATGTTGGAATCAGCTATGGAGTACAAGGGGACGTCACCGTCCATTTCTGGCAGTGAAATACTAGCACCGCAACTTTTTGTGTTGAGCAGCATCATCATCAACAACAACAACGACAATGTTAGAGCAGACAAGGAAAGACTCTTCATCGTATCTCTCTAATTTTGAGCTAGCTCTTCTTAATGCTGTCTATCTAATCAAATATAAAAGCAAGCAGCTAAGAAAGGTGAGGAATGTGGCAATGATTGACTGGTTAGCTCATATTTTCCTATACATGAAATTAAATGACATCACAAGAGATCAATTTCATGCTAGCGTGGATCAACAGCACTATACTTTACCTGTTTCAGATGTAGATCCGGATCACGTGTTTAATTTTTTTTTTAAAGTTAAATATAAATTTAAAAGAAAAAAATATTGAATTCAATTGAGTTTATACATCGGGTCATGCATTTAATAAGTTAAACCATAATAATTGAATATTTTTTTGATTATTGTCTTTTTTTTATTGGTATCTTTTTTATGTCTTTTTTAGATAATTTAAATTTATGTTTCAATTAATATCACTTATTTGTGATTTTATTTTATTTTTTTTTGGATATAAATTGTTTTTTTATCATGTTGTGTGTTTTTAATTTTTTTTAAAAGATTGAATATAAACTTAAGGGAAAAGAATTTATTGAATCCAGTTGAGTTCATGGTCCAGCTATAGGGTTTATTTTTTTTTTAAAATTTAATGGAAACAAATATTAAGTCCGGTTGAGTTTACGGTCCGAGTCACGGGTTTAATTTTTTTATGTTAAAAGTTGAATATATATTTAAGGGGAAAAATTATTGAACCTGATTGAGTTAAATTTATTGTTCGGGTCATGAATTTAACGAATTAAGCTACAACAACAAAACAATTTTTTTTTATGATATTGCTTTTTTCTATTGGTATTTTTATGTGTCTTTTTTAAATATTTTTTAAATTTATTTTTTAATTAATATCCCTCATTTGTGGTTTTTTTTTTGTTGATTTTTTTTTGGATAGAGATTATTTTTATATAGTGTTGTTTGTATTTAATTTTTGAAAAACTCATTCTAATTCATCAACAATTTTTTCTTTTATCTTTTTGTATGCAAGAATTTTATTTTAAAAATAAAAATATTTATTTTCAGATAACATAATATGTATAACCTTGCATAATATTTTTTTCCACTTTTATTTTATTTCATCAATTTAATATGTGTGTTTATTTTTAATATCATTTGATTGAATAAAATATTAATTTTAATAAATAAATTTAAAAAACACAACTAGACAAATATTTTGTTTATTAACACATCTGAATCTTCTAATTTTAATTTTAGTTATCATCAATACCTTTTTTTCTATTATTAATTCATATAGTTGTAAATTTATTTGATTTATGAGCTTTTTAATTTTAATTTTAAATTTTTTTATGTAAAAAATACATCGAAAAAGCATGCATGTACAACGTTTTTGTAAGAGAGAAAAATATATAGCCCACATGTGATACATCATCCTTTTTTTTTTCATAAACAATTTGCTAAAAAAAACAAGAAGGTTAGTGCTCATAGTCCCTAACAAAATAGGCCAAGCAAGCTAACCTGGCTTACTAGGTCCGGTAGCGCTTGACCTTTGCTTTTGTTTTTGTTTTTCGAGTTTCTATTTTTTTTTAAATTAATTCTTTTTTATATGTTTTTTAATATTTTTATTTATATTTAGATCAATACCTCCTTTTTTTTATGTTGTTTAGAGAGCCTCTTTGACATTATAATTATTTTTTAATTATTTTTTTAATTTTTAGGAATTTCTCTATAATTTTTCTTAATCTTTTGTATAGATGAATTTTATTTTTGAAAATAAAAAAATTTATTTTCAAATAATATTTGTAATATGTGCAGCCTTGCATATTATTATTTTTCTTTTATTTTATTCAATCAATTTAATGTGTGTTTTTATTTCTATTATCATTTGATTGAATAAAAAATTTATTTTAATCAATAAATTTAGCAAACACCATCATATCGTCTTATAAAATTAAATACCTTGATCTACGTCTGTCTCTTGATTTTTTTAATTTTATTTTTAGTTATTATTTATGATTTTGTTTTTCACTTATTAACACATATAATTCTTGATTTATATTTACACACACATAAATTTTTAATTTTCACTTAGAATTTTTAAATACAAAAAATATGTTGAAAAAATCTTACATATAAATTTTTTTGTTAAAAGAAAATATCTTACTCACGGCAAAATAAAATATCTAAATATCAGCTGTTTTTGATGCCCAGATCACGAATACACAATACAGAGGACCTTTCAAAGGTCTTCCATGTCCAATTGGTCCACTCTGTTTATATTTTTTTAAAAATTGACCCTTTATATATATATATTTTTTGTTGTTCAATCCAGTATAATTCTTGATTTCCCTTTCACTGCCTGTTTATACTTCAAAAGATGTGAAAAAAAGAGAGGATAATTAATCAACTCAAAGCATGGTTTGAATCATTCAAAAGTTCGTGCTGATCATGAGGAAAAAGGTTTCCAATCTCTAATTAACAATCTCTTAATTAACCTAATTTTTATTTTATTTTTATCCATCATGAACTTTATGACAGCACAAACTTACTATGAACTTTATGACAAATAAAAGAATTTTTAGTATTTGGTGTTTATTTCTAGTTAGATAGATAGAGAATATTAATTATGATGAATGAAAATAAGTATTTCTCTTGATGTTTATTTAGTATTATTAATAGATCAATATTTTCATTCACTGGTAAAAAAACATAACACTGATATTTTATACAATATTTTTTCCATTTTTGCATAATGAACTTTCCCTCAACGGCAATCTATCTACTTGTTTGATAATAGCATGAACTCCAGAAAGTCTCCGTTTATTATTGTTTGAGATCGATGCTGTGATTGCGGTTAAAATATTTTTTTTTGTTTAAAATTAAAAATTATTAAAATTATAGTTTTTTAAGTTTTTAAAAATTATTTTTAATATCAATACATTAAAACAATCCGAAAACATAAAAAAAATTAATTTTTAAAAACATAAATTAAACAAATTTTTCTTTTTTTTTGCCGCTCGACGGCAACATCCCTATTCCCTATTATTTCTTTTTCCTTTTTTATATTTTTCGAATCAACTTCTCTATTTTCGGTAATTATTTTTGATTTGGTTCATTTTTTACCTAAAAAATAACCAAATGATTTTTTTTTAAATGAAACCGAATTGAAACCGGTTCAAACCGATAGGTTTCGGTTCGTTTTGGTTATTTTAGAACAAAAACCAAAACCCAACCGATTTGTTTCGGTTCGATTTGATTTTGGTTCAGTTTTAGTTCGGTTCGGTTATTTTATATTAAAAATCAAAAACTATATTGTTTTTTGGGGTTTTTTTTTTGTAATTTCTAATGGGTTTGGTTTTGGTTTGTCTTGACTTTTTTCGGTTTGACTCGGTTATTAATTTCTGTTTGGTTTGGTTTTTCGTTTTCAGGCTTATTAAACTGAACCGAACCGATCAATTTTTTAACTATTCTAATTGGTTTAATCGGTTTTTTTTCACAGTTTGGTTTTTTTAATTATTTTTTTTATTTTCTCAGTTAATTAGTTTTTTAATTTTTTTCTCACCCCTATAAAAAAAAAATTGTCAAAATATATTTCACAGTATTGGTAAGTTGTCGTAACCATTGATTAGTCGTTTTCTACAGAGTTAGGTATTTTACTAGTTCTAAACGATGTTTTTATTATTAGATATACCTCGTTAAACTTTGTCATTATTTACTCTCTTTTTTCAAATATTTAGTTGTCAATCTATTTCTCTTTATTTTGTTCTATTATTAGTTTATTTTAGTTTTAGTTCTATTATACATTGGATTATATCTTGATTATTTAGGTCATTTTCTAGATCAATACCTTTGAGATGTCTATACATACAGATTCTTTTGATCATGAAATTATCCAAGATTGCTTTTAATATAAAGGAATACCAAATTGCTTCAATATTTGAGCAACATCTTTAAAGATTATATATTCCTAAAAAAATAAAGAAAAACATATATCAGATTTTTATTCAATCTAATCAATTGGAAAAAATCTAAAGATAAAGTTGATAGAATACAGCCAACGACTTGGAAGTCCTTCATGCCCCACTCGTACTATCAAAGACCTTTCGAAGGTCTTCCATATATTGTCCCTTTGCCAAATGCTCCATTGATTCTACTCAAGAGACTTTTATAATTACTAATACTTGAAAACGATTAGAATAAAAAAATTAGAATCGGTCAACTATAGCATGCTTCTCCTCTTGATTTCTTCATCTCTCCTCCTCTGGCCAAAAACAAAATGAGTAGCAGCGGCAGCAGCAAATCTCTCTCTCTCACGAACTTATCTCTCTTCACTCCTCTGTACCTCTCCTTCCTGTTCCTCCATCTCACCATCCTTGTAACCGGGGATCAAGCACCTTACGTCCCTCTCGATAGCATAGCGCTTGATTGTGGTTCATCCTCCCAGATTTTTGTAAACGGTAGGCAATGGACTGCAGACATCAACTCAAAAGTGGCCCTTCTAGATCAAGACGGTCCCTCAGCAAATCCCACAGAAAAAGGAGCCTCCACTAGCTCTGTACCTTATTATACTGCTCGCGTCTCTCTCTCCCAATTCACCTACACATTTCCTGTCACAACAACAGGACCTAAGTTTGTTCGCCTCCATTTCAATCCAGCTTCCTACACTGGTTTCAACAGGTCTAAAGCATCTTTTTCTGTCACAACCGGTCGCTATACCTTTCTTAGCAACTTCAGTGGCTTCCATTACACTGACCCACATGGTGAACGAGGAGGTTACGCCAGAGAATTCATCTTAAATGTTGAAAATGAGCAGAAAAATCTGAGCATAACGTTCACGCCAAGCCCTCATGTTGCTGATGCTTATGCTTTCATCAACGGGATTGAAATCGTATCCATGCCCACCAATCTTTATTACACTGCAGGAGATGACCCAGGGCCGTATGATTTTGACCAGGAGTTCTATCTTCCCCTTCAAAACAAAACTGCTTTAGAGATCATGTACCGAGTAAATGTGGGTGGGGGAGAGATCACACCGCCCAACGACAATGGCATGTTTCGAAGTTGGTTCAGCGATGGCGATTACTTGACGGATGCTCGACCAAGCGTTTTTCAATATAATGACACTATTCAATTTCAGTATAATAACCACACTCGCTATGCTGCACCTGACGTACTCTATCGAACTGCTAGGACCATGGGGAACGATTCTACTGTAAATGAGAAATACAATATGACTTGGGAGTTTCCGGTCTACTCCACATTCACCTATCTTGTTAGGCTTCATTTCTGTCAGTTTATACCGATTATATTGCAAAAAGGCGATCTAGTCTTTAAAATATATATCGCTAATCAAACGGCAGAGCGTTACGCAGATATAATTTCTTGGGCTGATGGAAATGGGGTTCCCATATACAGAGATTACGTAGTGATGATGGATGCCAGAGGAAATGAAGAGATACAGAATTTGTCGATTGCATTGCACCCTATTCAGTCTACTAATGCCTTTGATGCAATGTTGAATGGCGCTGAAATCTTAAAATTAAGCAAATCAGACAATCTTGCCGGACCAAATCCTGACGCATATCAGGACAGCCCCATTAGTGATACTCCTCCTAGCGCGACCTCAACAAAGCCAAAGCATAGTCTTAGAAGAACAGTCGCCATTATTGGTGCTGCTGTTTCGGGCATTGTTGTCGTCTCTGTCCTATTTCTCTTGATTTTCCGGAGAAGAGTCCAAAAATTCAAGGACTTGGTTTCTGGTGATGCAGCTTCAAACTTAAGCCCTCTTGTTTCCTCTTCAAGAAAGTCAACAAAGACCCATAGGCCATCTCTACCTTCTGATCTATGCTACCGTTTCTCGCTAGTTGAGATCATAGCAGCTACAAACAACTTCGATGATTCTTTCATTATTGGTGTTGGTGGCTTTGGTAACGTGTACAAAGGATTATTTGATGGTGGAGTCAATCGTGCTGCGATCAAGCGATTGAATCCAAGTTCACAGCAGGGTGCAACCGAGTTCAAGACAGAGATCGAGATGCTCTCCCAGCTTAGATTCCGCCATTTGGTTTCTCTAATTGGTTACTGTAATGAGAATAATGAGATGATCCTGGTGTATGATTATATGGCTCGGGGGACGCTTCGTGATCATCTCTACAGAGCTGATAATCCTCCACTTTCATGGACTCAACGCCTAGAGATTTGCATCGGTGCTGCCCGTGGGTTGCATTACCTTCACACAGGTGCCAAGCACACTGTCATTCATCGTGATGTGAAGACAACAAATATCTTGCTGGATGAGAAATGGGTGGCCAAAGTTTCGGATTTCGGATTGTCCAAAACAGGCCCTACGAGCACATCGAAGGGCCACGTGAGCACCGTTGTGAAAGGTAGGGTAGGGTACTTGGATCCCGAATATTGTCAACGCCAGCAATTGACAGAAAAATCTGATGTCTATTCATTTGGGGTTGTGTTGTTCGAGGTATTGTGTGCTAGACCAGCAATAAACCGATCAGCAGTGCCAGCAAGTCTAGCAGAGTTGGCTAGACAAAACCACAGCAACGGAACGATTAATGAAATCATTGATCCGTATCTGGATGGAAAGATCTCACCAGATTGTCTGAAAAACTTTGTTGATGTTGCAGTGAGATGCTTGCTCGAGAATGGAATCGAAAGGCCATCGATGACCGATGTGGTTTGGGGCCTTGAGTTTGCATTACAACTGCATGAGAGCGCGGAAGAGTATGTCAAAGTGGCTCAAACTGAGAAAGAAGTTAACATGGAGACTCCTCTGAAAGGCTCCTCAATCGATGACAGCAGTGATTTGTTTAGTACTGGCAGTGAACTAGTTGTGAATTCCCGCATTTTGGAAATGGCAACAACAAGCAGCAGCGACGAACAAAGTTTTCTAAGCAACGAGTCGGAGAAAATGATGTCTGGTGCTGTGTTCTCTGAGATCATGAACCCAAAGGGGCGATGAGAAACAAGCTAGTTAGCATGCTGCATTAGTATAGGCCTCAAGACCAAGGTTTCTAGCTGAAATACCTATCGTTGCCTATATATGCATTACTTGTTTGAATAATGTTGGTAGTGATAATTAGTGTGTCTGATAGAATGATTTTATTGCAGTACTCTGCATATTCAGCGTTAATTGGAACCAATTTTTCATGTTATGTGGCCACTCAGCCGCAACATCACCACTCTTTCAAGCTAACAATATGAACAAGTGCATGCTTAGTAATTAAGAAGTTTCTCAATTTGATTTGTTTTTAACAAGTATATGCTCAAGCTATCTGATTCAAAATTCGGCTCACTTGGATGAAAGGAAATCAATATTCTCCTATGCAATCAACTCTACAAAATAAAAAAGCTGACTTTTTTTCCCAAAAAAATTTGTTCCTGACTCCCTATCATAATATATTTAATTAATATGTTAAAACCAAATTTTATTGTACATATAAAAACAAGATTTTATTTTCAAAATCCTTTTTTGACATGCATTCTCAGATTCAAATAAAATACAAGAAGTTGGTCTATTTTCTCTTAACTTTAAAATAATCTATAAAGAATATTTCACCTGTGAAAAAATAATAAAGTCAATTAATAAAAATCTTAGATATTATTACTAACGTTAAGAACTTCAAACAAAATTATTTTTCTAAAAGAGGACTTTCATCGTTAATTGTAAATGCACGGGAAAAGAAAATGCAAAATATATTCAGCAATTAATTTATGACAAATTATTATTTATACACAAATAATTGATCAAATTTATAATTGATCAAATTAATACAAAGGTTAGACTCCACAACATCGATAATGTTTTTGTTTCACCAAGCAATGCCAACAAATTTATCATACATACACCTTTTTTTTTCAAAAATTATTGTTCAATGTTGTTCAAGATAACAATGATGAATTAACTATGAGAGATGATGTCTTTCAACTTGATGATTTGATTGATTCATATTGAGCTACCTTGTCAAATGACTTAGAAGAAAACTCAAATTTTAATGTTGCCAATAATACTTTGTTTCATATTGATGTTGAGGAGTAAAATGATGTTTTGAGAATAGTAAACATATATAAATCGATGAAGATGATGATAGCGATGAAATCAATATAGAAGATTGTGATGAAAATTTGTAAATAAATGATCCTAAAAGAATTAAATTTATAAGTGCAGTTTGTTTGATGGTTATATATTAAATTCACCGAAGAAAATACTAATGGAAAAACAAAAATCACTAATGAAATGATATACGGTTTTTCTGTCGGTGATATATTATATTCATCGATGGAAATGTTGATAGAATAAAATAGGTTAATTTTTTTTTTTGTATGCTTTTTCCATCAATAAATCCATCAGTAAAATTATTACTGACAGACCACAAATTAATCAACGACAAGAGTTTTTCTGACGAATTATTTCTATTTGTGTCGAGAAAATTTGTACGTCGATAGATTATGAGTATAAATATCAACATAAAATTTCTTCATTAAATCTAAAAATTCTAGTAGTGTTATAATTAATTACTAATTATAAAAACAATTCTTCTTATTATTGTTACTCATGAGATTGATACTTGAAGATTTCAGCTTATAATACTATCATGTTATGAATTATAAAAAAAAAATATTAAAGAGTAAAAATATTGATTGAATTAAAAATTATCAAGTGATATTGTAGAGAAAATAAGAAGAACAAATATTAAATAAGAATTAAAATGATTGTATAAATTAATAAGATAAAACAACGTGAATTTACTAGTTATATCTAAATTTATTAAAATCAATAAAGAAACGTCCACATGTTGAGGACGAAAAATCTGACGTCTCATTTCTAGAACGTTACCAATATATATTCATAATTTGTTTTTTTTTTAAAAAAAATTCAACGGAAATATACAGAAGTCTGATTATGATGTCTTAAAAGTTGATTTTCTTGGAAAGTGCGGAATTTTTTAATGTTGAATTATTGATTGCATAACGCCAACGACTTGGAAGTCTTTTTATTATTATTATTATTATTATTAATGTGTATGTTGAGTCAGATTGTGTTTATTTTAACTAATATTAAATTAATAATTATATAAACCCTTTAATAATCCTAAAAGATTTAAATTTATAATTATTAAAAAAATATTCAAAATATAATTAATTGAGCCTTCAAAGGTCACTGCTACCCAATACGGAGTACCTTTCAAAGGTCACTTCTTCCATTTCCAATAACGTGTTCACATGAAACCGGGCCCAAAGGCTTGGAACTTTGCCAACAACCATGTATTTGCCTTTAATATTTGCCACTACATATTCTAAATAACACACAGTCATACACTAATACACTAATAAGTTAAAATTTAAATTACAAATCATTGTCTTCAAAAGATTTAAAGAAAAAACAACAAATAACATTATCATAAAACACTCCAAACCAAAAAAATAAATCTTCATTTGCATATCGTCTCAATAAAAAAGCACATCAAGAACATTGCACTTTAATTCCTGAAATTCAAAATCTAGAATTATAACATGATAAATTAAATTTGAAGATATAAAAATAAAAATAGTATTTTTACCATACGTTTTCAATAAATACATCAATTTATGAACTAATTATCATCTGTTGCCAGTGGATGAAACATTTTAATTTTAAAGGCTTGATTCAAACTTTGAATCACTCTCTTCATATTAAAAGTATCTGATTAATCTCCTCTCCTCTTGATATCTCTCTTTTACCATTTCTAGCAACAACAAAAAAAAGTTTGTGCTGTCCAAAAAAAAAAAAGATTTCTATTATTTTCCAAGATTTTAGCTTATTTTTTTTAGTGGATGAATGACATCAAAATTTATGTAATATTTATATATATAAAAAAATAATATTTAAATTAATCTAATTTTGTACTTTTATTAATCATGAATACGTCAAACTTTTATATATATATATATATATATATATATATATATATATATATATATATATATATATATATATATATATGCATGCATGCATGACAAATAAAAGAATTTGATACTCATTTCTCTCTTTTATTTTACTAGTACGGTGACCCACGCTAAGTCATAGATGAAAAAAAAATTCAGGCGATGATAACCTAAGTCAAGTTAAGTTAATTTGACTAACCCATGATTCAAGATAAAAGTTTAGGATAATGCTATAGAGAAGAAAGTGAAAAATAATAATAAAACTCAAGGCCCAGTAATCTAATGTCAAAAGATGAAACTGGAAAAATAAAATTCAAAAATAGAAACGTCGAAGAAAAAATACGAGTTCACATGGGCTCATCTAAATACCCACTACCCTCAATATGAGATCATAATAAAAAAAATAATTTTAAAAAAACTTTAAAAAGAACCGAAGTTAAATCAATAAATAAAATGCCAAGAAAACAATTACGTCCACCCGGATTAACTTGACAAACTTGTGACTCGGGTCAACCACATATAAAGAAAAGTGAAAAAATCACTAAGATCACAACCCAACAATCTAATGTCAAAGAATTAAATTGAAATAAAAAATCATTTAAAAAAAAAAACAAATTGAGTCAGCCGATGTTCACTTGACTAACTCGCAACCCGCAAAATGTGATTGGGATAAAAAAATTAATTTTAAATAAAAAGCACCAAGAAAAAAAGGACCTAAGTAAAATAAAAGGAATATCGAAAAAAACCGAAGTTAACCTGAGTTAACTTGACAAACCTGCGACCCAGGATAACCCTATAGAAAGAAAAATGAAAAAGAAAATAAAGCTCAAGGTCCAATAATATAATTTCAAATTATGAAATAAAAAAATAAAAAAAAAACAAAAAAAATTCCAAGACTTATGATATGAGATCGAGAGAAACCCGCATAAAGGAATAGAGAAAATATCACGAAACTCAAGACTCAATAACTTAATGTCAAAGGATAATATAAAATAAATAACAAAGAAAAAAACTCGAATGAATCTGGGTTCACCCAGCAAACCTATAACCTAGGATAAGAGACCAAGATAACTCCATATAAAAAGAAAAAAAAAGTGGAAATAACCATGAAACTTAAGGCCCAATAACTTAAATTTAAATGATAAAATTGAAAAATAATCAATTTTAAGAAAAGGGCATAAAAAATATCAAAATTAAATTGGGTTAATCCTCAAAACTAGTAACTTGAGTCATGAGACCAGGATTAAACCATAAAAGGGAAACTTTTAAAAAATACCAAGCAAAATCCCTAATCATCCAAAATTAGGGAAAAAAACAAATAGTAATAAAAAAAATGAGAACCAAATCTGACATAAAAATTAAATAAAAGAAAATAATGAGGGACTAAATTGAAAATTAAAATAAATTAAGAAAATATAAAAAATAGCAATCACATAATGAGGATCAAAATTGAATATAAAAATTAAATGAAATAAAATTCTTAGGGAATAAATTGAAAAAAATAAAGTTAAAAAAGCATTAAAAGCAATAACAAATAGAAATAAATAAAAATAATGACTAAAATTGATTTATTTTCAAAAAAACAAATGCATGTTATAAGATGTTGATTACAAGCTACTTTAAAACCACATAAATTATAAGAAAAGAAACATGCGAAACGGGGTGAAAATTATGATATTATGATGATAAATGTGAATAATGATATGCCAAAGGATGTTGTGAATATGTCCTTGAATATGAAAATAAGGAGAAAATGCATGTTATAAGATGTTGAATACATTTTGAAATTCTGAAATTTCTAGAAAATAATGAGATCATTTTGGCTACTTGAATTTTTTAGCCACTCTATGCATTTTGATGGCTTTCAGCCTTTCACGGTTCTATATATATATATATATATAATGTATTTTGTTTTGGCTCATACCCCAGTATCAACCAAAGACAGAGATGAAAATTTATGTTCCACCTGTAGTGTTCTGTCTCGTACTATCTCATATTACATTGTATGCATTGTCCTGTCACCAAAACCAAATACTATCAAAGTAATGCCATTTATTTTGTTTTATATACTATTTAGTGAACGTAGTTTCCATGTGTTTGGTCCCCCCAAGCATATCCTTTAGTCTTCCTAATTCTAAAAATATAATGGTCTCTCTAAGTAAAGTAGTTCAACATTGATCTCGTGAATGTTTTACAATTTAACTTCAAGTCTAATCTTTTTTTTTTGGTAAAGTGACTTCAATTTCCCTTTTTTTTAGGCTAATAGACACGTTTTCTTATATGCTAAGGATCTTTTCTTATATATGTATCCGTATACTCTCCCTCGAGTGTATAATAGAATAATATAAAACCATTCATTAATTCGACTTAATATTTTACAGTTTTTAGTTGAAATGATTATTTGATAATTATCGAAATAAAACAAGTAAATGAGAAGAAGAATAGAAAAATTCACAATATGATATAAAGAAGTTCATTCTAGCTACTAGAGAAAAATTAATAAATAGTAATGAAAAAAATATATTTTATCGGTACTTTCTAATATAAATAATGATAGAAATTCTTTGTGGGCAATTACCATTAGAAATTGTGATGAAATATTCTTCATCTATAATTTATGATGGAATAGAAAAAATAAAAAATAACAAAAATTCTATCAACAATTCCATTCGAAACATGACAAGTCAATAATTTTTGACGGAATTGCCGAAGGTCATTCAAATATTGATTGGTTAGTTTTTTCAAGTCGTGGTCATCGTCTTTTGAGAGGTAACACTATCTTCCTCGTCATCCCAAGTAGTTGCCTTCATTGCCTTTTTTTTTTTCTTTCAAATTTATCTTTATTTTATATTGGTGCAATCATGCTTCACATGATCCAATTTCTTGCATTTATAACAAATGATAACATCTGCTTGATTCCCCTTTATCATACCTTTCTCTTATAAAATTTCTGTGATTGTCATTTTTTTTTCTTTCTTAAAAACAATTCAAACGATTTACTAATTCAATATTTGTATCCATAATCTCTGTTCAAATAACCGACTATGATACCAAACAATCCGCATTAGTCTCCGTTCAAATGACTGACTAAATTCAATATTTGTATTCATACTCTCCATCCAATTAGCTGACTATGATAACAAACAATCCTTCCATTCGTTCCCAATTCCTATTTAATGCATTTATAGTTCTTCAACATATAATCCTTTTATTTATTTTTTTAACCATAACATCCATCTTTCCCATTTCAACCACATGACTCATTAATTTGCATTTCAATCTATAATGCATTATTTCATTCCAAACACATAGTTCATCTATTTTCCATTCCAAACACATTCAATAAAACATACAAAAAATATAATATTTTTAACAAAACTATACTAAAATTTCAAAGGTTAACGTGACAGACACCTATCTAGTACTCCTGACACGCGAGCTCTTTTTCTGAAAGTTCCAGTCGCAAAGGCAACTCGTGACATTTACAAGAGGTATCTTTATCAATAACTAACAACTCATCTCATGAATTTTATACCATGTAGCAATGTCATTCACACTAAATATTGCATACTCCAACGTATAGTAAATTTATCTAACTTGCATACTTAATTAAACTCAATCTCATTCACAGTTATCCTCGTGCACCGAGAATTTAGATAAAATATCAATCCAATTTAATTATCTGCAATTAACTTATTAAATCTTCCTGAATTCCTTGAAACCAGAATCTTACCCATTATAGTAAAACTCATAATTTTTTCATATTTTCCCCAATTTATTACTGGAACATGTTAAATCTCTATAACATCATTAACACACATTCGACACTCACACCTTTAGCTCAATAACTTTAACAAACACCTAAATTCTTTCAGCCATAACAGCCTTCACCTATACACAATCCTAATTTTCACGAGGACAAGACTAATATTTATCTACTTTTGGGCTGCCAAGAAGCCTATATTTACCTACTTTTGGCCTAAAAACAGGCCCTACACATACTATTTAGAGATATTACAGTAACTTACTTTACACACTTTTAGCTATCAAAACAGCCCCCCGCACACACATACATTTCCAAACATATTACACAACACACCAACAATCACTCCTATAAGAGTTCTATTTTACTTATAATCTCTGAGACATTTTCAATTATGCATAAACATTCAATGTTACAAGAAATCAAACCATATATACATCCCATTCATGTTTACATACCATAAATACATAAAGTTTACATACCCTACCAAAAATCCCCTTCAAAAACCCTCCCTCGAGTCTACACACTAACATGCCTTTTCACACTATATGCCCAAACTCTTACATTCATAATTTCTTTAAACCACATGAAATAAAGAAATTTATATAACTTACTAGAATCCCCACTTCTCTTGAATTTACTAAGACTTTTTCATCAAAATAACACAAAATCACAAGAAATTTTCTATTTTTCTCAACTAACTCGCAAGACTCTTTCCCTAGTTAATAGCTTTTTTATTTTATTTTTTATTTGTTCTCTTTTGTCTAAAATTACCACCACCTAGCAAAAATTCAAAATATTTAAACTCGAGAGTCTCCACATATTCTATCCTATCAAAATTAATTAAATTTCTTTCAGAATTCTAATTATCAATTTTAGAAATTTCAACTTGGGGGTTTACACTTTACCTAAGTTAATTACAGAGATAATAATAAGTTTTCATGGTTTATATACTCATTTACCAATACCTAAAAAATTTTGGGTTCAACTTTGGTTACTTGAGATGACTTCTCGATTACCAAGCTTTACAGTTTGCTTGTAAAGTTTACTCCTTTTGCCACCTTGGTCCCCATCTTAATGGAAACAAAGTAATCACATAAATAATCCAGGTCTTCTTCAATTCCTGATGAAATTCATTACCACCTTAGCCATTTAATACATAGATGACTAAGTTCTATAACCATACCTTAGTTTCCGTTCTTACGGATGACTAAGTCATTTGTCCGTACCACCTTAGCCATGTCTCTACGAATGGCTAAGTAAAATACTATTCACCTTAGCTTTCCACCACTTTGGAAACTAAGTCAAAATCAAATGTTTATATCTCCTTAGTTTTTGACCATTTAGACAACTAAATCATACTCATTATCTTTTTTATTAATTAATTTCATTCATCGAATAATTCTTTCATTCTTAACCATGTAATCTCATAATTCTCTTACATCCATAGCACAGTTTAGTTCTAATAATTATCAAACGTACATAAGAAAGACAACCCAAATCACATATAAGAGAACAAAAGAATAACTACAATAACTTTATATAGTTAAAGAGTGAAACACCTACCATGGTCAATGAACTTCTATTCTTACGTTCCAAGCAATACGATCTTTGCTTCTATCCTTCACAAGAATTAGATCTTCATCAATGTATTTATTTATTTTTATTTTTTTCAGTAATCCATAACTTAAACATAATTTTCCACTTTTGTTTAACAATTAGGTTTCATCCAACATTCCATTTATAGTTCGACAAATCAATCATCCCGACAATTTTAACACCACACAAGTCAGTTTAACTTAAATTCCATATTCCGGTCATTAGAAAAACTTATGCCACTAGCCCATTATCAGGTAACTAGTTCCTCCGCCCATCTTATTCCATAATTTTCCAATCAATATCCACCGCTTTAAAGTCGAATAAATAATCCTTTCAAGATGTCAATCCCCATTTCATTAACACTTTTAATCATTCCTTATCGGGAATACCATTATAGCACCTTTCCCCCAAAACTTGGAAGGGAATGCCGACACTAATGATCATTAGTTGTCCATATCAGGACCGACTAATCAAGTTCGTTGTAAATACCAACACCAATGTCACCGATTGATGTTATTGACTATTTCCAACCCAAAATAGCCAATCAGATTTTCTTTCCATAATACCTTGAAATATTTCCAGAAATGCCAATGTCAAGATTCTTGACATCATTAGCTTTCACTTTAGGAATAGTTAATCAAGTTTCATGTGATTGTCGATATCGACGTCACCAGTCGATATCATTAACCCGAATAGTTAATCAAGTTCAATATTCCTCATGTCAAGATTCTTGACATCATTAGCTTTCACTTTAGGAATAGTTAATCAAGTTTCATGTGATTGTCGATATCGACGTCACCAGTCGATATCATTAACCTGAATAGTTAATCAAGTTTAATATTCCTCATTTCCAGGAATGATCATGTCGATGTTAGTAAACCTTACTAATATCATTAGTCTCCGCATTCGGGACCGGCTAATCAAGTTCGAGGAACGATCATCAACGAAGTCCATTAATGTAATTCATATTCTTAAATCAATCAAGTACTCAAATTCATTTTAATTTTTCGTTTATTTCACTTTGTCCTTTCTCTTTAAGGTTTCACCTATAGATGCAAAGACCCGGAATTTAACAAGTTAACAAAATTAACATTACGTAAAAAGTGTAGGTATAGAACACCTACCTGCTGTAGAAGCTCGGGTCATGCTCCCTTGTTGTTGTTGTGCCCTTTCTATAACATCTTGAATCAATATTCGAATCTTCCTGATTTATTCATAAATTCACAAAATGAAACACTTTCGTAAACAATTTCTATGGATGTATTTTATTCTCTTGCTTGTCATTTAAATTCATTTACATTATAATTTATTTACACTAACATTAAATGTCCAATTAACTCCATTCTTCATTAATGATTTTCAATGTCCAAAAAAAAAAAAACCTTGACTTTTAGTTATCGGTTTTTTTTTCTAGTGTCCAAAAACATGAATTCTCGTCACTAATTTTCTAATGTCCCAAGACATTTAATCTATTACCAAACATTGTAATTTAACTTAAATTTCAGCAATGACTACATATGCCAATTGTTTCCAAAGCACACTCAAAATAATTCCTTATATCATAATTCAATTTACAACATCCCTTACCATGATTTGTCATTCCAACACAACCAAAGTATTAATCAATCACTATTCTTTATAGAATTTAACTATACCATCACTTATCAACACATAAAACATGACTAAAAAATAACACAAACACTTCCATTATAATTAAACCCATTGCCATTATCTTTAGTCCCAAAACATACTTTTTATGCTAAACATCAGATTCTCATTCAATAATTCTCAAACCAAACTTAAAACATTATTTTGTAAATATAGAATTCAATAAATCCTAACGGCGGTATTATACATCATCATCATTAGAATAACATATCCAAAATTAACATATATCCAACGGTTAAATCTTCCTATATCAGAATAATACCGAACTGACCTGAAAATTAGAGACCTACTGTTCGGGAAGTACAATTTCTAGTAAGAATGTTTGTTTCCACTATTAACTGTTCATAATTTATATAACATCTGGATGAACAATATATCCAAGATCCAGACCAATCCAGCAGTGAAAAGATGATATAATGACTGACGAACGAGGCTGTCTTGAAGGATGATTTTCCAGAAATGTTCCTCCAATGACAACTCTCAAACGAAGTTTGATATTGACAATCCCTCCAGTCAGAATATAGGTGACATTGACCATAATAACATATCCAAAACTCAATCTAATCCAACAGTGAAAAGTAAAGATATGGCTGCCGAAGTTCTTGCCATGTTGCAATCCCAAAACCCATAGTTTCAAATCAATTTATTCCTTTTATTTTTTAGTTAATCAAGCTATTATCATGCAATTAACCTTAAAATTTACAAGAACAATTATTCCCCCAAAATATTTACATGAACCCTAGATTTTTAAACTTGGAGGTTTTCTTCTCCTCATGCAAGAATAAGAAAGAAAAACAAAATTACTCTGGGTATGTTCCTTACCTTTGTTATTTTAACTTATTTCAATGAATTCTTGAAAAAATCTATAAAAATCATGTCCTCTTCCAATTTCCAGCTTCATCTCTTTGTTTCTCTCAAGCTCTATAACTCTCAAAGTTTAGTCATTTAATTTTTTTTTTTGGATATAATCCTCATAAGAACACTCCCTTTTGATTTAGCTTGAAGAAATGGAGAGAAGATGAAGAAAATGGGACAAAACAAATGGTCTCCCTCCAATTTTTTCCCCTTTTGCAAAGAATGTGATCTGTCTTTAAAGAAGGAGAGGAGAATATTGTTTTATTTAAAATTATCAAAATGCCCTTATTAATGCCCCTTGTGTCATCTTCTTCAATTTACCGGATTTTGAGTACTCTCATAAAGCCTTTCTAAATTCAGATTGACATGAAATTTTAACCTAAGATACAATAATAATTCTAGAGATTCCTTATAAAAGTTTAGCCCGATCCAACGGTTGAATTGAGATATATAATCGATACCGTAAAACTAGACAATCAGTGTCTTTTACGCTAAAATTTGAATTTCATGCATTACTTTATTTACTTAGATTCTCATGATGTTTCCCTTTAACTTATACTCAATAAATTCAATATTACCATATTTGTCATTAATTTTTCAAAATAAGTTTTTTGACCGGGGTTTATATATCTTCTTGTTTTTCTTATTCTTTTATCCATTGAAACTCATCACTGGTTTCACCAACATTACGAGTTTTAAACTAAAAATCACGACTCTCATTTTGACTTCAACAATACTTTTAAATTTATTTATGGAGATCATTCTCTCTCTCATATGACATATTTATTATCATTCCTACTATCTATTCATTTCTTTCATACCAAATCTCCGTTACTCATCGAGACCTCATTACTTTAATCCTATGTGTTTTTTTATTATTTATTTTTATTTACGGGGGTTTACAGAGATAGTTCAACTTCATAGAATTTTTAGAAGCATTATTTATAATGGTTACGTTAAATTTCTTGATTATTTTGGAAGGTTATGTGTGACATTGTATTTTGGAAGCGCTTTTGAAAAAAATTAAATTTTTTATATTTTTTTCACTTTAGATTATCATGTTTTTTTTATTTTTCAGATAATTTTGATTGTGTTGATATCAAAAATAATTTTTTAAAAATAAAAAAATTATTTTAATGTGTTTTGAAATAAAAAGCACTTTAAAAAGCAATCATTACTACACTTTCAAACACCTTTTAAAGTTCAGCAGCCACAAATGTTAAATTCCTAGAATCAGTTTTGAAAATAAACATTTTGCACCCAAGATTCCATGGAATATATATGGGTTGGAGTTCAGCAGCCACATGATTTCTTAGTTTCAAGGGTGGCCATGGTTAGTGGCGGAGCCATGTAGGGTCATGGACAATTGACCCCTTAATTTTTTTTAATTCCTTTTATATTAAAATATTAATAATAATGGTATTAATTTATCAAAACAATCCTTTTAAGATTTTAGCTACTCTGTATTATATGTCAGCATAGAATTGTTGCCAGAACTTCATAAGTCATTGGAAGATTTAGAAAACACAAGCATTGAACTCACTTTAAACTAAAAAAAAAATTGAATGACAGTTTGATTATATATATATAGTAAGAAAAATATCTTCGATAAGATTGATAATAAAATTATTATGAAGCGGTTTTAAAATATAAAAACTCAAAACAAACAATTATAATGTAAATTTTTTCATTTTAAAAATATTCTTAAATTAATTTTGTTTGATATGAGTTAATACATGTATTTCAAATTAAATCTCTATATAATGCATATCTAAATAATATATAATATCAAATATTTATTAATAATTCACCACATCATTTAAAAAATCCTGCCATGGTCCTGCAAAGGTTTGTCTGTGATTACCTCTTCTCTATGAGAATTATTTCTTTTTATCTGTGTATTGAGTTTTCAACAACAAATAACGCAATTTAAAGTAAAACGCAGAATTTAATCAACCATGAGTATTATTGATTCAATTCGATACCCACTCGATACAACAGATAATAATAACAGTAGTAAGAAGGGAATTTAACAAACAAACTAGAAAAAGCCACATATTAGAGAGAGATCTCGATTAGTGAGGGCACTCGCGATTGTATATCCCGCATCGGTGACCACCGTTCTTTAGGGCTAAGCAGTCCTGGTATGGTACAGCATGGCCGCAATCAAACGTTGCCTTATTACGATTTACGGCGTCGGCAAGGGCATTTCTAGCGTCCGTGAGAATCCTGTTAATTTCAGAATCCATCATGAACTCCAAATCCATATAGGAATCAGCTATGGAGGAGTACAAGGGGACGTCACCGTCCATTTTCGGAAGTGAAATGCTAGCACTGCAACTTATGGTGTTGAGCATCATCATCAACAACAACGACGACGATGTTAGAGCAGACAAGGAAAGACTCTTCATAGTATCTCTCTTGTGTTTCGCTAGCTCTTTTAATGCTAATCTAAGATAAAAGCGAGCAGCTAACTCTGTATATATGGGATCGGGAGGCAGTGATCGGTGATGTTGAAGAAGATAAGATGAGGAACGTGGCAACGATGGATTGGTTAACTCATATTTTCCAATATATGAAATTAATTGACATCACAAGAGATCCCTTTCATGCTCGAATGAATTGAGTGGACCAACAGCACTATTCTTGGATGGATGTCGGTGGCATAATGTCATGTGGATGCTTAGGAAAATCAACTGCACCACTATACAATTAATTTCTCTTGACAAAAAGAAAGGGGCCGTAATGTCTCCTAACGACGGTGGCCGGCAACTTTTGCCATGGGATATTGGTACTGTACTGTAATTTCTAAACAACATCAGTAATTAATATATTAATAAGCATGTTTTTTTTGTTTCAAAAGTAGTTTTGAAAAAAAATTAATTTTTTTTACTTTAAATTAATATTTTTTTTGGTGTTTTGAAATCATTTTGATATGCTGATGTCAAAAATAATTTTTTAAAAATACAAAATATATTATTTTAATGTATTTCCGAGCGAAAAACATTTTAAAAAGCAACTGTAACCACACTTCTAAACACCTTCATACCAGATATGTGGCACACAACGCTAAAATTTTTCAAATACTAAAAGATAATATTTAGAAGATGATAATTCAACGCAACCTTAGTTAAATTTACTAAAATATAATTCAAGATATAAGATTGAAACAACCCACTTAAAAGAAAGCGAAAAGAAATTATAAAATTTAAGGTTTAATAACTTAATGTCAAAGGTGAAAACCAAAAAACAATCTTAAAAAAAAAATAACGTCGAAGAAGAAAGCCTGAGTCAACTTGAGCTAACTTGACGAATCCAATACCCGCCATATGAGATCGGGATAAATTTTTTTTTTAAAAGAAGGACATGGTAAAAAAGACCAAAGTTCATTAAAAAAACTCGAGCAAACCCGGTTTAACTTTACCAACCCGCTCTCGGAATAACAACTAGAAAGAAAAATGAAAAAATGACAAAGCTCGAGGGCAAATAATTTAATACAAAATACGGAGTTTTTATGGCCTTACATCTTTTTATAGAAGATTTATTAGAAACTTCAGTTCCTTTATCACACCAATTATAGAATGCCTTAAGGAAAATACTTTTCAGTTGACAAATGAGGCAGAAACTAGTTTTCAATTAGTGAAGTAGAAAATAACCAATGCTCTAGTTTTGGCATTACTGGACTTTAAGAAATTATTTGAAGTAAATTGTGATACTTCTAGAGTAGGCATTAGAGTAGTTCTTAGCCAGGGTAGGTGCCTCATCGCCTTTTTTAGTAAGAAACTGTCTAGCTCAAAGAAGAACTATTCCAACTATGATATGAAGTTTTATGCTATTGTTCAAACTTTAAAGCATTTGAGACATTACCTCGTGCATAAGAAGTTTATTTTAATTACTAACAATGAGGCTCTAAGGTACACAAATGAACAACATAAACTGAGTCGTCAACATGCTAAGTGGGTGTTGTTTTTATAAGAGTTCACTTTTTCATTGAGGCACCAATCAGAAAATTTAAATAAAGTGGGTGATGCTCTCAATTGATGTGTGACTTTACTCAGTACCATACGCGCCCATGTGCTAGGATTTGGTACTTTATATGAGCTGTATTCGGGTGATGCCTTATTCAGTTAGATTTGTGTTGAGTTAATGGAGAGTGGTAAACAAGATAACTATGTGCTTTTAAATGATTATCTTTTTCATGATTTATAGTTTTGTGTTCTAGTTTGCTATTTACAGGAGCATATCATTCGTGAATTGCATTATGAGAGGCATTTTGGATGGGATAAGACATTGGCTGTAATATCCACATATTATTTCTGGCCTAAGTTATTAGGACAAGTTTTTAACTTTGTCAAAAGGTGTGCTATTTGTTAGAGATCCAAAGAGGCCTTATCGAATGCTAGGTTGTACACCTCGTTACCAAGTTCCTAATGCTCCATAGCTAGATGTAAGCATGGATTTTATATTAAGATTACCCCGTACATAACAGGCTATAGATTCTATTTTTGTTGTTGTTGACAAGTTCTCAAAGATGGTCTATTTTATAGCTTACCAAAAGACCATGGATACATCTCGGGTAACCTAACTTTACTTAAATGAGGTGGTTTGTTTGCATGGCATTCTTAGTTCCATTGCTTCATATAGGGATGTCAAGTTCATGAGTAATTTTGGAAGAGTTTA
Source organism: Populus simonii (assembly GCA_007827005.2). Taxonomy (NCBI): domain Eukaryota; kingdom Viridiplantae; phylum Streptophyta; class Magnoliopsida; order Malpighiales; family Salicaceae; genus Populus; species Populus simonii. The sequence goes on from CM017480.2 coordinate 9,320,517, forward strand.
CGCGAAAGGATGGGAACTCAGCTGAACTTTAGTAATGCTTATCACCCTCAGACAGATGGGTATACAAAGGTAGTTAATCGCAATCTCGACAACTTACTACAAAGCATTGTTAGAGATAAGCTGAAATAGTGGGATATGGCATTGCTATAGGCAGAGTTTGCTTCTAATAGATCTTGGAATCGGACTACCCAACTAAGTCTATTTGAGATTGTCTATGGGTAGAATCCTTCTGAAGCATCGGAGTTAATTCTCGTACCTCAAATCGGATGCTTGAGCATCTAAGCTACTTACATGCCAAACTACTTGCATGACATTCATAAGCAGGTCAAACAGACAATCAATGACAACAATGCTACATATAAGGCCCTAACTGATACTCATCATAAAAAAGAGTGGTGTTTATGAGCAGTCCCTATATGTTTCAGGTTTTCAATGGGTGACTATAGCAAGTTGAAGGAAAGGAGGATAGGTCTTTGTGAGGTGTTGTAGAAGATAAATGATAATGCCTATAAAATTTATCTTTCTCATCATGTGAATACTTCTATTGTCTTCAATGTTTAACACTTGTCTTTTTAGTTAGAGGAGGAACAAAACTTGAGAACGAGTTTTCTCCAATCTAGGGAGAATGATGTAGTTGGACTTGCGATACGAGTGATTCTAGGCGGTCAAGTGTGGGTCTACCACAACTAGATAAGGATATGCTCTAAATAGATTATGTGGATAGCCTAGCAGATACATTTATTGACTAATGTGACAGGTCTAGGTCCAAGAGGTGGTCTGGTTGCGCTAGGTTAGAATAACAACTCAAAAGGGCTATAATTTTTTTTTCTGACTGTTGGAATCGCACTCCGACAGTTGAATCTTTAGATTTTGAAAATCTCGTCCTAGGGCTTTAATTTTGATAGTTTTTGTGATTTTCCTTGTTATTTTCAGATTTCATGCTTCTTTCCTTTGTAATTTTGGATTTTTATTTTGTTTCATAGTTTAGATAAGGTTTATAGTCTATTTAAGGCTTTATAAATCTTGTAAAGAGGGGCATTTGAGGATTGTTAATCTAGAGAAAATAAAACCTGTGAACTAGGGGTTCACTTCTGTAACCCTTTCACTCATTAAAATTCATGTGTTTTTTTGTTTTTGCTGTTATCTTTAACTTTTACCTCAATCAAATTTCAAATGGAAAAATACAATAAAATTGCGGTGAAATATTCTGACAACATATTCCATTGATATTTTACAATGCTGATAGATTTGTTAATATAAAAAATATCCGTCGATGAGATACTTCTAACGAAAGTTTTTCATCAGCAATTTCCTTGGCAATTCTATGGCCGATGAAGTCTTCACTATTTACTTAATGAATATTATATCATTATTTTTTAATTTTCTAGTAGTAGAAAGGTGAAAGGTTTATATATATATTCTTTATTTTGTATTGAAAATGTATCTCATGTAAGTTATATTTTTACTCCAAGAAAAAGAAAAAGAAAGTAAAATAAGTAAAATAAAGAAAAATAAAAGGAGATGTTATCATTCAATTTTTACCCCCAAGAAAAAATATAATATATTCTTTATTTCTTGCATTTTCTTCATCAAATCTCTTACATGTCCCTAAAATTTGATGCTTGAATGAGTAATAAGTGAGTGTGAGGATGGAAACCACCATTTAGAGGTGTAGAGATAGAGAGAAGTTCGGTTAGAGAAGAAGAAATTGGAAGAGAACCAAGTTAAGAAGAGTAAGAAGAAGAACAAATTGTTAAAGAACATCCTTAAATCTTGTTCAAATTCAAGTGGTAAGAAAATATTTTCTTGTTTTCATCTTTGTTTTGATTGAATATTGTTGGAAGGGATGAAACCCCCTTAAATGTGAAGAACCAGGGTTTTTTTTTGTATATGCTGATTTTTGGAACCTAATGAAACAAATAGAAGTAATTAGCGAAGAAGGAACAAAAACTTAAGTGAATAACAAAGAAAATTGAAGTATATCAAGAGGAAACCTAAACATAGGGTCGGCCACGTTTAGGCATGAAGGAGGGATAGAAATTGAATTGTAGTCTTCAATGTTTAGAGCTTGAACTAGCACTCTCAAGAGAAATAAATGATTAAAACAGAATTTTCCAAGGTGTCATGTATTCTTGGAATAGAGTAAGAGCAAGCATTGATTATGTCATGTTATATGCTTAAAGAATTAAAACATATCTTACAAATTTTAAACGTGAGATTATGGTGAGAAAATGAAGTGCTTGGAATGAAAGAACTTGGAAGAAATTGAACTTGGTAGTTCGGCCATTGGGTAGATTCCAAAGGAAAATATCTTGATTTAGGAATAACTCTTGATAAATGGAAGTGATGATGTAGAAATAGCTTATTGATGATATGAGAATAAATATTGTTGATTGAGGGTTTTGTTTTGGATTAGACTAATCAAATGAGTAGACCTAGCAAGGGTATTGAAAGGATTTGTATCCTTAATCTTAAATAACATACAAAATTGTTGGATTCATTATTCCATAATTTAATTACATCTTGTATGGTAAATATGTTTTCAAGTGCATCTTAACTTCGCATAGAGTAGTTGATTCTGTAGCTCATCTTTTGTTTATGTAATCTAGACGTTAGATTACTAGACTAGGTTATCATGTAATGTAATGAAGATTTAACTTCTTCTTTTTTGTGTAAATAGTTTATCATGTAGTTCTTAATCTACGATAATATTAGGAACCTTATCCTTGACATACAAAAATGTTCACCTCTAGTTAATTATTAATCACCCCGCTGATAAATAAGAACTCGGTTTTGAAAATAAAATTATTATATAGGATATTTATATAAATTAGGTAGTTCATATATAATTTTTTTTTGAAAAAAATACATGATATAATATTATTTAACAATTAATAAATACATAATTAACTATTATACATATAATTTCTAAATATAAAATATGTCTTTTATATATATATATAATAAAAGAGTTTTCATGTGTGAGATGTTGCCGTGTTGGTATGGCATGCATCTTGACTTTTCAACTTGTAATTAAATATATTGATAAGAGAGAGTTTATATTTATATTAAACAAAAAAAAATAAAGAAAATAATAATAATAAATGAGTGATTAAAAAAAAATTAGAATCATTCAACTCTAACATGAATTAAATTTACACCTCTCATCATATAATTAAAAGGAGCTTCTCCTCTTGATTTCTTCATCTCTCCGCCTCTGGCCAAAAACAAAATGAGTAGCAGCAGCAGCAAATATCTCTCTCTCACAAACTCATCTTTATTCACACCTCTGCACCTCTCCTTCCTGTTCCTCCATCTCACCATCCTTGTAACCGGGGATTTACCACCGCATTACGTTCCTCTCGATAACATAGCGCTTGATTGTGGTTCATCCTCCGAGCGTTTTGTAAACGGTAGGCAATGGACTGCAGACAACAACTCAATTGTGGCCCTTCTAGATCAAGACAGCTCCTCAACAAATCCCACAGCAAATGAAGCCTCCACTAGCTCTGTACCTTATTATATTGCTCGCGTCTCTCGCTCCCAATTCACCTACATCTTTCCTGTCACAACAACAGGACCTAAGTTTGTTCGTCTCCATTTTTATCCTGCTTCCTACACTGGTTTCAACAGGTCTAAAGCATCTTTTTCTGTCACAACCGGTCGCTATACCTTTCTTAGCAACTTCAGTGGCATCCATTACACTGACTCTCTTGGTGAACGAGGTTACGCCAGAGAATTCATCTTAAATGTTGAAGGTGAGCAGAAAAATTTGAGCATAACGTTCACGCCAAGTCCTCATGTAGCCGATGCATATGCTTTCATCAACGGGATTGAAATCGTATCCATGCCCACCAATCTTTATTACACGACTTCTGGTGACCCAGGTCTGCATGATGTTGACAAGGACCTCAATTCTCCTCTTCAAAAAGAAACTGCTTTAGAGCTTATGTACCGAATAAATGTGGCTGCGAATGACATCGAACCCTCCAAAGACAGTGGCATGTTTCGAAGTTGGTTAAGGGACGTGGATTACTTGACGGATGTTAGACCGAGCAGTCTTCTGTATAATGACACTATTCAACTTCAGTATAATAACCACACTCGCTATGCTGCACCTGACGTACTCTATCGAACTGCTCGGACCATGGGGAACGATTCTACTGTAAATGAGAAATACAATATGACTTGGGAGTTTCCGGTCCACTCCACTTTCACCTATTTTGTTAGGCTTCATTTCTGTCAGTTTATACCGATTATATGGCAGAACGATCTAATTTTTCAAATATATATCGCTAATCAAACTGCCGAGCTTTCCGCAGATATAATTTCTTGGGCTGATGGAAATGGGGTTCCCATATACAAAGATTACGAAGTGATGATGCACGCCAGAGGAATCGAGGAGGTACAGAATTTGTCGATTGCATTGCACCCTAGTCCACTGTCATCTAGTTCATCTAATGTAATGTTGAATGGAGTTGAAATCTTCAAATTGAGCAAATCAGACAATCTTTCCGGACCAAATCCTGGTGTATATCAGGATAGCCCCATTAGTAATACTCCTCCTAGCGCGACATCAACAAAGCCAAAGCATAGTCGAAGAGGAATAGTCACCATTATTGGTGCTACTGTTTCGGGTTTTGTTGTCGTCTCTTTCCTATTTTTCTTGATTTTCTGGAGAAGAGTCCAAAAACTCAAGTACTGGGTTTCCGGTGATGGAGCTTCAAAGTTAAGCCCTCTTGTTTCCTCGTCAACAAAGTCAATAGAGACCCAGAGGTCATCTCTACCTTCTGATCTATGCCACAATTTCTCGCTAGCTGAGATCATAGCAGCTACAAACAACTTCGACAATTCATTCATTATTGGTGTTGGTGGCTTTGGTAACGTGTACAAAGGATTATTTGATGGTGGAGTCAATCGTGCTGCGATCAAGCGATTGAATCCAAGTTCACAGCAGGGTGCAACCGAGTTCAGGACAGAGATTGAGATGCTCTCCCAGCTTAGATTCCGCCATTTGGTTTCTCTAATTGGTTACTGTAATGATAATAATGAGATGATCCTGGTGTATGATTATATGGCTCGGGGGACGCTTCGTGATCATCTCTACAGAACTGATAATCCTCCACTTTCATGGACTCAACGCCTAGAGATTTGCATCGGTGCTGCCCGTGGGTTGCATTACCTTCACACAGGTGCCAAGCACACTGTCATTCATCGTGATGTGAAGACAACAAATATCTTGCTGGATGAGAAATGGGTGGCCAAAGTTTCGGATTTCGGATTGTCCAAAACAGGCCCTACGAGCACATCGAAGGGCCACGTGAGCACCGTTGTGAAAGGTAGCATAGGGTACTTGGATCCCGAATATTGTCAACGCCAGCAATTGACAGAAAAATCTGATGTCTATTCATTTGGGGTTGTGTTGTTCGAGGTATTGTGTGCTAGACCAGCAATAAACCGATCAGCAGTGCCAGCAAGTCTAGCAGAGTTGGCTAGACAAAGCCACAGCAACGGAACGATTAATGAAATCATTGATCCATATCTGGATGGAAAGATCTCACCAGATTGTCTGAAAAACTTTGTTGATGTTGCAGTGAGATGCTTGCTCGAGAATGGAATCGAAAGGCCATCGATGACTGATGTGGTTTGGGGCCTTGAGTTTGCATTACAACTGCAAGAGAGCGCGGAAGAGTTTGTCAAAGTGGCTCGAACTGAGAAAGAAGTTAACATGGAGACTCCTCTGAAAGGCTCCTCAATCGATGACAGCAGTGATTTGTTTAGTACTGGCAGTGAACTAGTTGTGAATTCCCGCATTTTGGAAATGGCAACAACAAGCAGCAGCGACGGACAAAGTTTTCTAAGCAACGAGTCGGAGAAAATGATGTCTGGTGCTGTGTTCTCTGAGATCATGAACCCAAAGGGGCGATGAGAAGCAAGCTAGTTAGCATGCTGCGTTAGTATAGGCCTCAAGACAAAGGTTTCTAGCTGAAATACCTATGGATGCGTATATATGCATTACTTGTTTGAATAATTTTGGTAGTGATAATTAGTGTGTCTGATAGAATGATTTTATTGCAGTACTATGCATATTCAGCATCAATTGGAACCAATTTTTCATGTTATTTGGCCACTCAGCCGCAAGATCACCACAATTTCGTCAAGCTAACAATATGAACAAATGCATGCTTAGTAATTAAGAAGTTAGGGATGCTCAAGCTATCTGATTCAAAATTCGGATTACTTGGATGAAAGGAAATCAATAGACTGAGAAGATTCTCTCTATTCAAGCAACTCTTTATTTATAAAATAAAAAAGCTGACTTTTTTCCCAAAAAATGTGTTCCTTACTCCTATCATAACATGTTTAATCAATATGTTAAAATCAAATTTTATTTTACATATAAAAACAAGATTATTTGACATATACTCAGATTCAAATAAAATACAAGAAGTTCATCTATTTTTTCTTAATTTTAAAATAATTTCTAAAGAATATTTCACCAGTAAAAAAATAATAAAGTCAATTAATATATATATATATAGAGGAGAGATATATTTTAAATATAGATATTATTAGTATTTTTGATGAGTTATAAGTTTTAATTTCTTTTTTTTTCAAGGTCAGGTTAAGAAATATCTAATAAAATATCATTAGTTACTTTTTGAGCACCATAAAATTTTCTTTATGTACAATCAAAAAAATAAAAAATATATTTATTGCATCCAGATATATGGTATTAGTAAGTAAAATAGTAAATTGATAACAATATTGTAAGACTTTCATGTTATTATTTTCAGAAATATATTGGACATCATTATCCTTGCCAACTTATCAAGTGATATTGTAGAGAAAATAAGAAAAAAATATTAAATAAGAATTAAAATGATTGTATAAATTAATAAGATAAAACAATGTGAATTTACTAGTTATATCTAAATTTATGAAAATCAATAAAGAAAGGACGAAAAATCTGACGTTTCATATCCTTGGGATTTTTTTAATGTTGAATTATTGATTGCATAATGCCAACGACTTGGAAGTCTTTGATGCCTTTCAAAGGTCACTTCTTCCATTTCCAAATGGTCCACTCTATTTGTTGCCTCATAACGTGTATTAGACATTTCAAAGGCTTGGAACTTTGCCCACAACATGTATTTGCTTTGATATTCCAGGTTCCACTCCGGAGTGGGCATCCTATTTTAAAAATTGACCTTTTATTTTTTGTTCAATTCTGCATTATTCTTAATTTCCCTTCCACTACCTTCCTGTTTATGCTTGATATGAAATAAAAAATAATAATTAGCCAACTCGAAGCATGGTTGACGCAGGCGAGAATTATAAGGATAAATTTAAGTGTCGAAAAGAATTTTAGATATGAACCATAAATTCATAATTTATTTATTTGAAAATAAAATTAATAAAGTCTGCTTTCTTAGATGTTTATAAAATCTATAAATAGATTAAAAAAAAAAACCCTACATCTATTAGGAAACAACATGAAATCCAAAAGCACAAAGGAAATTAAAATAAAAAACCAAATTAAATAATAAATCCAAAAAAACCTAGAAAAATAACAAAATTGACCCAAATAGTAGCATCCACACTTGACTCCTAATTCCAGAAGGTCCAACAGTCTTATAAGAGATGCAGTTTTAAGGTGTTAACCTAATCTGACGCGACAAAACCTCCTCTTAGACCTAGATATGTCTCATTGATTTATATAAACATATGTTAGGCCATCCATATCTTTACGAAAATACTCAGGATCTTTAATTACTACAAGTTCGACTACATCAATAGTTTGAATCTCTTTGTGTATTAAAAGGAGCTGATCAATCTCATCTCCTCTCTATATTTTTTTTTACCACTTCTAGCAACAAAAAAAAAGAAGAGTTTGTGCTGTCAAGAAAAAAAAAGGATTTCTATTCTACCAAGATTTTAGATGTTTAGATGTTTTTTTCCTGTGTGGATAAATGACATCAAACTTTAGTGTAATATTTATATTTATATAACTTATACTTTTATTCATCGTGAATAGAGAGAGAGAGAGTGTGTGTGTGAGAGAGAGAGAGAGAGATGGTCCCCATTTCTCTTTTTATATTACTAGTATGGTGTTCCACGTTAACAAAAAGAATGTTATGGCAACGATAATCTAAGTTAAGTCAGTTAACTTGACTAACTCGTAATTTAGGATAAAATATTAGTATAATTCTATAAAAAAAAAAAGCAAAAAAGATAATAATGTTCTAAGCCCAATAACCTAATGCAAAAGATGAAACTCGAAAAATAAAAACATAAAAAAAAACACGAGTCAACTCGGGCTCATCCAACTACCTGCTACCCTCGATATGAGATCAAAATAAAAGAATAAATTAAAAAAAAAGACTTAAAAGAAAGATTGAAGTTAAATCAATAAATAAAATGTCAAGAAAACAAATGAGTTCACCCGAGTTAACTTGACTTACTCGTAACTCGGGCCAACCTCATATAAAAAAAAGTGGAAAAAATCACTAAGATTATGACCCAACAATCTAATGTCAAAGAATTAAATTGAAATAAAAAATCATTTAAAAAAAAACAATGTAAAAAAAATTGAGTTAGCCATGGTTCACTTGACTAACTCGCAGCCCGCAGAATGTGATTGAGATAAAAAATTATTTTAAATAAAAAAGACCTAGAAAAAAAGACCGCCGAAAAATAAAAGAAATATCGAAAAAACCCGAAGTCAACCCAGGTTAACTTGACAAACTTGCGACTTAGGATAACCCCACATAAAGAAAAATAAAAAAAATCACAAAGCCTGCCCAATAATGTAATTTCAAATGATGAAATAAAAAAATAAAATTAAAAAAACCATAAAAAGTCTAAGACATGTGATATGAGATCGAGACAAAGTCATATAAAAGAATGAGGAAAAAACCATGAAGCTCAAGACCCAATAACTTAATGTCGAATAATGAAATAAAAAAATTAAATAAAAACCATGAAACTCAAGATTGAATAAAAATTAAAACTCGAATGAACTTGGGTTCCCTAGCAAATCCATGACCTAGGATAAGATAGAAAAAAAAAAGTGGAAAAAACCATGAAACTCAAGACCTAATATCCTAAAGTTAAATGATAAAATTAAAAAATAATCAATTTTAAGAAAAGGGCATAAAAAATATCAAAGTTAAATTGGGCTAATCCTCGAAATTAGTGACCTGAGTCATGAGATCAGGATTAAACCATAGAAGACGAACTCTAAAAAATACCAAGCAAAATCCCTAATCATCCAAAATTAGATAAACAAAACAAATAGCAATAAAAAAATAAAGATGAAATCTAGCATAAAAATTAAATGAAAGAAAACAATGAGAGACTAAATTGAAAATTAAAAAAATGATAAAAAAAAAGTTAGAAATCAAAGAATGAGGACTAAAATTGGACATAAAAATTAAATGGAATAAAATAATGAGGAATAAAATTGAAAAAAAAAAGCAATTAAAAGAATGAAGACCAAACTATATTGAGTAATAAAATAAAATAAAATATTTAGGGACAAAATTGAAAAAAAAGAGTTCAAAAAGCATTAAAAGCAAAAACAAATAGCAATAAAAAAATGATAACCAAAATTGATAAAAAATACAACCTAGAAGACACAATTGATTTTTGAAAGAATTGATACAAATTTTGAGGCTAGGAGAGAGAAAAAAGAGAGGAGAAGAAAAAGGTTCATAGGAGCTTAACCTCATCTCTATCCTAAACACGTGACCTACCACTGTGAAAATGATGATGCTTTGCTTTATATGCTGTAGCAGACGACGACATTTGACCATTGTGAGGTATAAAATGTGTCGTCTAAAAAACACGAATGCCTCCTAAATGCTGAGGCGTGAGTGGCATGCACTAACCATATTTTTTAAATTAATTTTATATATGATCAAGGTCTTAATTGCCTCCTATCCAAATAGATAATTATAAAATAACCGTGTTGAAAAGGCTTAAGGGCCCTAAACACAAGTTCTATTATAATTCTTTTACTATGCATTCAAAGTGCAAAAAAAGGATAATGACTTTTAAGGGCATGTAAATCTAAAAAGACTTGCTTTTATTCAAAACGATAATGACTAATAAATCTAATAAAAAATATCTTTCTATTTCTAAGACCAAGTTAAATACGTTTTTCTTTAAAGAAAAAAAATAATTTTATTGTATGAATTCATAATAAAATATGAGTGAATGCATGGTGAAAAACCGAGCATTTTTTTTTTATATAATGTCTTGAAACTGTGGTTGCATGTTGACTTTTGTTGCTATCAAAGGTCACCTACTACACAACACAGACGACCTTTCAAAGGTCACTTCTTCCACTTCCACATGGTCCCCTCTATTTGTTGCCTCATAACGTGCATTGGACATTTCGAAGGCTTGGAACTTTGCCAACAACATGTATTTGCCTTTGATATTCCAGTTTCCATGCCGGAGTGGGCATCCTATTTTAAAAATTGACCTTTTATTTTTTGTTCAATTCTGCATAATTCTTAATTTCCCTTTCACTACCTGCCTGTTTATACTTAATATGAAATAAAAAATAATAATTAGCCAACTCAAAGCATCGTTGATGCAGGAGAGAACTATAAGGATAAATTTAAGTGTTGAAAAAAATTATAGATATTAACCTTAAATTTATAATTTATTTATCTGAAAATAAAAATTTAAAAGATGAAACTCGAAAAATAAAATTTAAAAATAGAAACATCGAAGAAAAAACATGAGTCAACTTGGGCTCACCCATCTACCCGCTACCCTCGATATGAGATCAGAATTAAAAAAATAATTTAAAAAAAAAGACTTAAAAAAATCAAAGTTAAATCAATAAATAAAATGTCAAGAAAACAAATGAGTCCACCCAGGTTAACTTAACTAACTCGTAACTCGGGCCAACCTCATATAAAGGAAAGTGGAAAAAATCATTAAGATCATGACCCAACAATTTAATGTTAAAGAATTAAATTGAAATAAAAAATCATTTAAAAAAAAACACAATGTAAAAAAATTGAGTGAGCCAAGGTTCACTCGACTAACTCGCAACCCGCAGAATGTGATCGGGATAAAAAATTATTTAACCCAATAATATAATTTTAAATGATGAAATAAAAAAAATAAAATTAAAAAAATCATAAAAAAAGTATAAGACCTGTGATATGAGATCGAGATAAACTAACATAAAAAAATGAGGAAAAAACCGCGAAGCTCAAGACCCAATAACTTAATGTCGAATAATGAAATAAAAAAATTAAATAAAAACCATGAAACTCAAGACTGAATAAAAATTAAAACGCGAATGAACCTGGGTTCACCCAGCAAACCCATGACCTACGATAAGATAAAAAAAAAGTGGAAAAAACCATGAAACTCAACACCCAATAACCTAAAGTTAAATGATAAAATTAAAAAATAATCAATTTTAAGAAAAGAGCATAAAAATTATCAAAGTTAAATCGGGCTAATCCTTGAAACTAGTGACCTGAGTTATGAGATCAAGATTAAACCATAGAAGGCAAACTCTAAAAACTACCAAGCAAAATCCCTAATCATCCAAAATTAGATAAACAAAAAAAAATAGCAATAAAAAAATAAAGACAAAATTTGGCATAAAAATTAAATGAAAGAAAAAAATAAGGGACTAAATTGAAAATTAAAATAAATTAAGAAAATGATAAAAATTAAATGAAATCAAATAATGAGGAATAAAATTGAAAAAAAATAGCAATCAAAAGATGAAGACCAAACTATATTAAATAATTAAATGAAATAAAATGTTTAGGGACAAAATTGAAAAAAATAAAGTTCAAAAAACATTAAAAGCAAAAATAAATAGCAATAAAAAAATAATAACCAAAATTGATAGAAATACAACTTGAAGGACATAATTGATTTTTGAAAGGACTGGTGCAAATTATGAAGCTAGGAGAGAGAAAAGAGAGAGGAAATGAAAAAGCTTCATTTGAGCGTAACCTCACCTCTGTTATGAACACGTGCCCTACCACTATGAAAATGAGCTGCCTACAAAACACGAATGCCTCCTAATTGCTGGGGCATGAGTGATATGCACCAACCATCTTTTTAAATTAATTTTATATATGATGAAAGTCTTAATTGCGTCTCATTCAAATAGATAATTATAAAATAACCGTATTGAAAAGGTCTAAGCCCTTCTCCCTATATTTGTTTTATTTTACTTTGAAGAGCATGTTATTTAAAATGTAAAAATACTTACTTGCTTTTATTCAAAATAATAATGACTAATAAATCTGATAGAAAATACCTTCTTACTTCTAAGACCAAGTTAAATGAGTTTTTCTCTGAAGAGAAAAATAATAATTTTATTGTATGAATCCATGATAAAATATGAGTGTATTCATAGTGAAAAACTGAGCTTTTTTTTTTTTTTTTGGTAATGTCTTAAACTTGTGGTTGCATGTTGACTTTTGTTGCTATTCCTCACCATGATTTTTCTCTTTTTTAATATTTTGTTCTAGTTGGATAAATAATATTAATTACAATGATTGATTTCTCTTGATGTTTATTTAGTATTAATAGATCAACATTTTCATTCACTGGTAAAAAAAACATAACACTGATATATGGATATTTTAAAATAATATTTTTTACGATGCAAGAAATAAGTAGTTATAGTAATTGTTTTACAGAATGAGTTTTTAATAGCAATCATCTTCATCTATCTACTTTTTTTATAATGAACTTGAAAAAGTTTGTAGCACAAACAGCATTGATTTGAAAAGAGTTTAATGAAAAGAAAATCCTTACGAAGGAAAGAGCATTGATTTGAAAAGAGTTTAATGGAAAGAAAATCCTTACGAAGGAATTACGAAGGAAAGACCTAGAGTGTGTTTGGTATTGCGGTAGCTGTTGTGGTTGTGGTTTGAAAAAAGTTGTTTTATAAAAAGTACTTTTAGTTGAGGTTGGTTTGAAAAAATAAGTGTTTGGTTAAAACTGTGGTTGAAATTGAGATTGAAAAAAAAGTAGTTTTAATGTGTTTGGTTAAGAATGCTTTTGAAATTGAGGTTATAAAATAATTTTAAAAAATATTAATATTGATGGTTTTTTATTTAAATATTGTGGATTTAATATTGCTATTATATCATGAAATAAATCACACTTTATATAAAAAAAATTACTTTAATAAAAAACTATCTACAATTCCATTACGTACAAAATTCATCCGACAAGAACTACAAAATTAGATAAAATATTATCAAGAATAAAATTAAGATTACAGTACGAGTAAATTTAATTCAGCTTAAACTAATTTAAAAAAAAAAATTATTGTTCACGTGAACGTGAACAGAACGAGTAAAATCAATTAACTACACTGATTTAAAAAAAAAAACCTATTTAGCTAACAGTGGAGGCATGCCTCCACTGTTCACCACTGTTTAAAAAAAAAAAACTGTTTAGCAATATTATTGATTATCAGCTGTCAGCTTCCGGGCAATCTTATCTTTCATTGCAGGAGAAGGATAAACGAAGCCACTATCAAGATAAAAAAACAATTACTAAAGGTTGAAACTTGAAACTAGATAAAAGTAAAGGTTTAGATCCATGTCAGCAAAAACAGGAAAACTCAAGAACTTTCATAACAGCTAAAGCCTCAGTTTGGCCGCGCAGAAAGCAGCAATTTGCTGCTTTTCATTTCCCTGCGTCTCGCACGCAATAAATTGAGGGATCCATGCACAGTAAATAGTTTTTTTTTCTTAACCAAACACAATCTCATTGCGTTTTTAAAGAAACGCAACCTCTACCTCGTAGCCAAACAGGCTCCTAGTAAATCACTCTGGTTGTGTGACATCTTTTTATGTCCGAAATCAAGCTGAAATAGAAAGAAGTATACTAATGCTATGTTTGTTTCTTGAAATTCACTTTTTCGGGATATCACTTTCTAAATTTTTCTGTGTTTGTTTGTCATTAGGAAAGTTGGTTAACGGAAAACACTTTCTAGTCAAAGAAAAATTTGGCTTGGTTTCCAGGAAAGTGTTTTCCTGGAAAATTTGGACAGAAAACACTTTCTGGAAGTTGTGATAAATTTAAAAATATCATATTATTTGTTGATTATATCAAATTTGGTCCTCAAACTTTTGATTGCTATATATATTTTGTTTTGAATATTTATTTTTCAATTTCATCTCTTAAAATTTAATTTTTATATTAACTTTGTTCCTCATTTTTATAATTGTTATTTGCTTTTCCCTTATCATTTTTTTATTGAAATTTTTTATCTATCAAATTTGGTCCTCATTCTTTTGATTGTTACTTATTTTATTTGAAATAATTTATGAAATGTTAATTATTATTATTTTAATTTCTTCATTTTTTTTAGATTTGATCTCTATTATTTTGATTATTATTTATTTTATTTGAGATAATTTATGAAATTATATTTTTTTCAATTTCATTCCCATTCAATTTTTTAATTTGTAAGATTTGTTCCTCATTATTTTAATAAACTTGAAAAAAATAAAACATTAATAAGTTATTTTCCAGCTCATTTTCCATGACATAACCAAACACTGGAAAATGTTTTCCAACTTATTTTCCATTACATTACCAAACATCAGAAAATAATTCATTTTTTTGGAATTCACTTTCCCGGAATTTACTTTCCAAAAAGAATCTACTTTCCAGCAAACAAACAGGGTCTAAGACATGTCATAAATTACAAGCCTCTCAATAAAGTGCTTCAATATATTAGATATCCAATACACAATAAGAGAGATCTTATCAGAAGACTTTAAAATGCTTCAATATATTCAAAATTTGATATGAAATCAATATTCTAGCAAGTTTAATTTGATTTTTTAAAAAAATCATTACAAAACAACATTCATTGTTCCATTTGTTCATTACAAATGAGATGTAATGCCTTTTGAACTAAAAAAATGCTCATTCAAAACTTCAAGCTATAGTGAATGACATTTTTAATCTGTATTCAAAATTTATAATTGTATACATAGATGATGTCCTTTTATTTTTAAAATCAGTAACCCAACATTTCAACAATTTACAAAAGTTTCTTAGTATTATCAAACAAAATGAATTAGTTGTCTCAACCTTAAAGATGATGTCAGTTAAAAATACTTTTCTTAGGGTACAAAATATATTAAAGGATCAATAACCCATATCACTAGATAAATAAAATTTACTGATAAATCCGTAGATAAAACCAAGGGTAAAACCCAGCTTTAAAGGTTTATGGGATGCCTGAATTATGTTTTAGATATTTTTACAAATCTTAGAACCATATGACAACCTTTGTACAAAAGACTTAAGAAAAACTCTTCTGCCTAGAATCATCAAATGATCAAAATTGTGAAAACTCTAATTAGAAATCAACTCAAGAGTTTTCCATGTTTAAAGGCTTCCTAATCTAGAGGCCTTTTTTATAGTTGAAACTGATGTCTTTGATATGTATTTCAAGTTCTCTCTGAGTCTTGTAATTCAAGTTCTCTCTGAGTCTTTGTCGTGTCTCTCTTTGTAGTTAACAAATGGTTAATCTAAAACACAGTATTTCTCTCTATATAAGTATTCCTATCTCTTATTTTACTCCTTTGATTCCTCACCATCTACCTATGTCTTCCCATGGTTTTGATCCTCCGATCATGCATTCCCGGTCTAAAATACAATATAAGGCTTTCTCATACCCAAGATCCTCTAATGCTGGTGTTAGTCTGCTAAGATTGAAAATTTGAGATTTGGGCAACAAGGAAAGGGGTGATTGGGGAGTGGAGACTATGTAGTGGAGTGTCAGGGGACTCAGACAAGGAGATAGTAAATTTTTTAACTTTGGCGGGTTAAAACTCGAAATCGGTCAAACTCGTAAAATCGATCCGATTTTACCGATTTTAATCGAGTTTGACTGATTTTGATCGAGTTTGACTGATTTCGAGTTTTAACTCGATTTAACATGTTATATACATGTTGACTCGTAAAATTATAAGATTTTAAGAGTCAACTCGCGAATTTAACAACCTTCACTACAATCTCAACAAACTCCATAGTTACAAGAATTCCTATCAACTCCAACTTAAAAAAAGACAATTTACATTTCTAACCTCTAAAAATCGAATTCAAGTAAACCTTAGCAATTAGCATCATCAAGGTCAAAGGCAGAATACAAGAAAAAACTCAAAGAAACCTCGTACGAAATATCAAGTTTTGATATATATATATATATAGACGTCATCCTTAACAAAACATCCATCCACTTCAATTATTCAAAAGGTGCTTATCACGTTATCACGTCATCCATGACATATTTTCAACTTCAAGCAGAATTTAATTAGTTTTAATGTTCAAAAAACCTAATATAAATAAGTCTTTCATGTACTCTAAACGCATAGCACATTCATACTGGAGGACACAATTAATTTTTAAAAGGACTGCTGCAAATTTTGAGGTCAGGAGAAAAAAAAGAGAAAAAGGAGAAGAAAAAGGTTCTTCAAAGCTTAACCTCACCTTCATTGAGAAGAAAAAGTTTCATCCTCCATTGTGAGAAAGGATAAGAAACCAAGATAACTTCATAAAAAAAAGATGAAAACAATCATGAAACTCAAGATTTAATAATCTAAAATTAAATGATAAAATTAAAAAATAATCAATTTAAAAAAAAACATAAAAAATATCAAAACTCAAGGCTCAATAACCTAATTTTATTGGAAAGTGCGTTGGACTTGGGATTTTTTTAATGTTGAATTATTGATTACATAATGCCAACGACTTGGAAGTCTTTCATGCCTTTCAAGGGTCACTGCTACACAGCACAGACGAGTCGACCTTTCAAAGGTCACTTACTCCACAACACAGAAGACCTTTCAAAGGTCACTTCTTCCATTCACAATTGGTCCCCTCTATTTGTTGCCTCATAATGTGCATTAGATGTTTACATGAAACTGGGCCCAAAGGCTTGGAACTTTGCCAACAACATGTATTTGCCTTTGATATTCCATTTTTCACGCCGGAGTGGGCATCTTATTTTAAAAATTGACCTTTTATTTTTTGTTCAATTTTGCATAATTCTTAATTTCCTTTTCACTACCTACCTGTTTATACTTAATATGAAATACAAAATAATAATTAGCCAGCTCAAAGCATGGTTGACGCAGGCAAGAACTATAAGGATAAATATAAGCATTAAAAAAATTACAGATATGAACTATAAATTTATAATTTATTTATCTGAAAATAAAACTAATAAAGTCTGCTTTCTTAGATGTTTACAAGACTTATAAATAGATTACAAAAAAACTCTACACTAACTAGGAACAACTAGAAATCCAAAAGCACAAAGAAAATTAAAATAAAAAATCAAATTAAATAATAAATCCCAAAAAACTTAGAAAAAATAACAAAATTGACCTAAACAACAACATTTAGGCTTGATTTCTAATTCTAGGAGATCCAACAGTCTGATAAGAGCCGTAATCTTAATGTGTTAACCCAATCTGACGTGACAAAACCTTCTCTTAGATCTAAACATGTGTCTCATTGATTAATAAAAACATATGTTAGGCTATCCATATAATTTGTCTAGATCAAATCCCTATCTAATTGTATAAAATTTTTATTTTATTTTATCATATCTTTACCCGATTGCTCAGAACCTTTAATTATTATAAGCTCGACTACATCAGTGGTTTGAATCTTTGTGTATTAAATGGAGTTGATTAATCTCATCTCCTCTCTATATCTCTTTTTTACCACTTCTAGCCAAAAAAAAAAAAAAGTGGTTGTGCTATAAAAAAAAAGGATTTCTAATCTACCAAGATTTTAGATTTTTTTATGTGTGTGGATAAATGACATCAAACTTTACGTAATATTTATATTTATATAACTAAACTAATAATATTTCAATTAATCTGATTTTGTACTCTCTTTTAAGTGAAAAAATAATAATGCTTAAAACCTAATAATCTAATATCAAAAGATGAAACTCGAAAAATAAATTCATTGCAAAACAACATTCATTGTAATATTTGTTCATTACAAACGAGATGTAATGTCTTTTGAATTTAAAAATACTCATTCAAAACTTCAAACCATCATAAATGACATCTTTAATCCGTATTCAAAATTTATGATTGTATACATGGATGATGCCCTTTTATTTTTAAAATCAATAACCAAACATTTCAATAACTTATAAAAGTTTCTCAATATTATCAAACAAAATGAATTAGTTGTCTCAACCTTAAAGATGATGTCAATTAAAAATACTTTTCTGAGGGTACAATATATGTTAAGGATCAATAACCTTTATCACTAGATCAATAAAATTTACTGATAAATCCTTAGATAAAACTGTTAAATAAGATTTATCTAGTCTTATTTATTAAGGGTAGAAATGTATTTTCAATTTAACCTATATATAATTCCTTTGTATTTAGGTTAACTTAAGCACTCATAATAAACAGATTATTGAGAATTCTAGCCTCCTTTTATGTTTGATCTGAATTACTTTAACATGGTATCAGAGTCTGGTTGGTCGAACCCTTGACTTGCTAATTTTATGGAACTCGCTGCCCCTGTAGAAATCATGTTCACCAATGTCAAAGCCACTGCTGGTATCAAAATCGTTATCATCATCCACTTCAGTCCTTATAGGATGTTCCAACATGCTCAATGCATTCCTTTAAAGCTTAACTTCAGATCCATTTTTCAAAACATCAGACATGGTTTGTTTGACCTATTAAAAGATGGAGGATGAAGATCAAGTTTTGTGCTTGCGGCTGAAGAATTAATATCTAAACCTTTATTTTGGATTCTTTAGCTTCTGCAATTTGGTATTTATGTTTTGTCTCTGCAATTGTTTTGGCATTTCATCTTCTCTTCAGTTTCTGTAATTTGGTATTTGCGTTCAGTTTCTACAAAAAACAAAATTTGGAGTGATATTTTGTCTTCCGCTTCTGCAAAATCTGGTGTTTCGACCTTCCTTTAGCTTCTGCAATTTGGTATTTCTGTTATGTCTCTACAATTGTTTTAGTATTTCATCTTCTCTTTAGTTTCTGCAATTTGGTATTTGCGTTCAGTTTCTACAAAAAATTTTGGAGTGATATTTTATCTTCTGCTTCTGCAAAATCTGGTATTCCCACTTTTCTTCAGCTTCTACAATTTGGTATTTCTGTTTTGTCTCTGCAATTGTTTTGGTATTTCGTCTTCTCTTCAGTTTCTGCAATTTGGTATTTGCATTCAGTTTCTGCAAATTTTTTTGGAGTGATATTTTGCCTTCCGCTTCTGCAAAATCTAGTATTCTGACTTTCCTTCAGCTTCTGCAATTTGGTATTTCTACTCTGTCTTTGCAATTGTTTTGGTATTTCATTTTCACTTCAGTTTCTAAAATTTGGTATTTGCGTTCAGTTCCTGTAATTTTTTTTTGAGTGATATTTTGTCTTCTGCTTTTGCAAAATCTGGTATTCCGACTTTCCTTCAGCTTCTACAATTTGGTATTTCTGTTATGTCTCTGTAATTATTTTGGTATTTCATCTTCTCTTCAGTTTCTGCAATTTGATATTTGCGTTCAGTTTCTGTAATTTTTTTTAGAGTGATATTTTATCTTCTGGTTCTGCAAAATTTGGTATTTCGACTTTTCTTCAGCTTCTGCCATGTCATCTACTACCAAAGAGATTGTTTGGTTACTTGCTGATATGAGAGTTTTCTTTTCTCATCCTACTCTTATGTATTGTGACAACCAGAGTTCTATTCAGATTGCCCATAACTCAGTTTTTCACGAGCGAACTAAGCTGTAATAGCCCGGCTTTTACAAGCCCAAAACAACAGTAAATTTTTTTTTTACTTGACACACATCGTGTCGGTAATCGGCGAACATGTTCCCTTCACATCATCAATATATAACCCATACATCAACAACAATCAACATTTCATTTAAAAGTGAATCTTACATATAATATTATGTTTGCATGATTAGAAGTTCGCATTTAAAATATACATGCATAGTCATGAGTTTGTATTCTATCCTACAAATAGTCATCACGAATTTAATCTAAAAGGATCTAATAATAGTTATACATTCAGTACATTGATTCATATAAAATACATCATGATTTAGAATGCAACTACATGATTCTTTGCAAAAGTAGGTTCCCATGTATCGGGTTTCCTAGGCACCTTGTTGGTATGACGTCCTTACTGCAGTACAAAACATTTACAAGAATGCAATTACTTATTAATAATAATAATAATAACAATAAGAAAATGGTCTGGCAGTTTAACGAAGCATTAACATTATCTCATGTTTGAAGCGTGACATTTGTAGTTCCTTCATGTTCTTGGTATACACAACTTGCAGTATATATATATACACACCAATTCTTGCAATCAACTATAATCTTAAATCCAGCCATTCTTTTAAGACATCATTTGTCGAGGTTAACTATTCACTCACCCCGGCCATCCCCTTCGAATTCCATCAGCCAAAACTAATCAACAGTTTGTCCCGGTCATCCTTTTGGATGCCATTAGCCGAAACTAATCGTTCATTTATTCCGGCCATCCATTCGGATGCTATTAGCCGAAGCTAATTAATCGTTTGTCCTGGTCATCCCTTCAGATGCCATTACCGAAGCTAATCATTCATTTGTCCCGGTCATCCATTCGGATGCCATTAGCCGAAGCTAATCAATCGTTTGTCCCGGTCATCCCTTCGGATGCCATTAGCCGAAGCTAATCATTCATTTGTCCCGGTCATCCATTCGGATGCCATTAGCCGAAGCTAATCAATCGTTTGTCAACATTTAAGCATTTGGCAATCTGATATCTGAATTAACACAATACGGCAACGTTCATGATAAGGTATTTCATTGTTCAAGGTCATCTCTTCAGATGCCTTTAGCCGAAGCGAATCAATCGTTTGTCGCCGAAGCTAATCATTTATTTGTTAACATTTAAGCATTTGATAGTCTGGTATCTGAATTAAAACAATACAGTAATATTCATGATAAAGTATTTTCATTATTCAACATTATTTAAAAGGAAGGTGAAAGTCACCTACCTGCAGTAGAAGCTCTACTCGTGCTTCCTTGTTGCTGCTGTTGCACCACACCGGTGGTCCCTCCTGCAGTCACAGACTCATCTCATAAATTTTCCTCATTCAAGGATATGTTTTATAATAATCGTATCAATAGCTAATAAATCTTTCTTTATATCTTATATTTTTCTCATTACACCCATTAATGTTGTCATCCTTTATCCAACCATAGTTATCATTCTTTCAGGCCGATATTATAGAGAATCCATATTCATCCATTACTCATATGTTACTTTCTTATGCATGTTCATATCCTCATAATAACATACATACATATATCATGTATATTTTCAGAGTTAGTATCTCAATGTGCAAGTGTTCGTATGACTCAATTCCTTTATATAGTATTCACGTGAAAGTCTACTGTTACTGTTTGACTTTTCCAACCGTTACTGTTTGACTTTGAACTGTTACTGTTTGACTTTTCCAACTGTTACTGTTTGACTTTGAACTATTACTGTTTGACTTTTCCAACTGTTACTGTTTGACTTTGAACTGTTACTGTTTGACTTTTTCAACTGTTATTGTTTAACTTTGAACTGTTACTGTCTAGACATTTGAACTGTTACTGTCTACACTTTGAACAGTTACTGTCTAGACATTTGAACTGTTACTGTCTACACTTTGAACTGTTACTGTCTACACTTTGAACTGTTACTGTCTAGACATTGAACTGTTACTGTCTGAACACTCATCATATTTTTAACTATATCTAGACTTATAGAACTCTGTTTCAAGCGAGATTAGTCTCGTTGGAAAGCTAATACACGAGGCTACAAGTTCTTTGAAGGAAGGAGAACCCAGTTCTGCCTTTGAGATAGTTAAAATTGCTCATCAACAAACACTACCCTACAAGGTTTATCAAGACCCAATCTCGGTTGATGACCCATAGCTGGGGTTCTACAGCTCCACATGGAGCAAGATCAATTTCTTAGTTAGCTAACATCCAAAACTACAATACTATGAGAAACTTGATCTTAATTCTCTCATCCTTCTACTCGAATTCTCTCCAAAAGTTAGGAGACGAATCTGTCCAGATTTATCAACCTTTCCATTTACACACAACATCCATAATTTAACTTTTTCTCTGTAATCTCAATCCCCTAGTCATATCACATATCGTTTAAGACTGTAAAAAATATCTTTATAAGAGCTAATTTATCTTATTTATTTCAATCTCCCCTCTTAACGTCAAAATAAAACATTCTTGTCGATTTTACAAACTTTCCGAACAATATTCTTCTAAACACAATCCTTGACACAGTTCCTATAAACCATAAATAACAAATGAATAATATTCCAAACAATCTATGCTGTCAAGTTATAATACATTATTATGAGTATAACATATCCAAATATTAACTTCATCAAATGGTGAAATTTCCAGAAATATGGGTTTAACCGAACTAACCTCAAACTTGCAGACCTACTATGCGAGATACACAACTTCTATACCAAATGTTTTTTTCAGATCTCCACCGTTCAGAATCTAGACAAAATCAGGAAAAACAACATATCCAAGTTATAGCCTAATCCAACGATGGCCGAAGGAGAAAACAGACAGCAAAGAAGACTGTCCAGAAGTGTATTTTCCCAAATATTTTCCTCCCTCGATATCACTCAAACGGGGACTGATATAGAAAATCCCTACGGTGACAATGTACACGACATGGATGAGAACAACATACCCGAATATCGTGCTGATCCAACGGTGGAAGGTGGAGTTATAGCTGTCGGTTGATTTACCATCAATATATCTTCTCTCCAGCCTCTCTCTAAACTCTCTCTTACTTTTACCAGTCCCTCCAAGAGAGAAAATAGAATGATATTTATAGTTCTAACATCTTGTTAATTGCACATTTATCCCCACCCCTTTTTATCATTTATACATAAACTCCCAACCTTCTGTTATTTGAATATTGACCTCTCTTGATCTTACGTATTCATTTTATCCTCACAAATGTTTTTCTTTTCAATGATTTAGTACTATATTCACTTTTCATTTCATTAATTTCACTATTTTTATCTTGATTAGGTTTCTTTAATTTAATTTAACCCATTTTACTATTGGTTAAATTTCTCATCTTTTAAATACCCAGAAAAATTATAACCGAGGGTTTACATAAGCACATTGAGATCGATTGTCATCTTACTCGTCATCATCTCAAGCATGGCACCATTACTTTGCCTTTTGTTCCTTCTTCCTTGCAGATTGCAGATTTCTTTACCAAGACGCATTCCATCTCTCGTTTTCATTTACTAGTTGGCAAACTCTCAATGCTTGTAGTTGCCGCATCATGAGTTTGAGGGGAGATGTTAAATAATATTTATCTAGTCTTATTTATTAAGGGTAGAAAGGTATTTTTAGTTTAACCTATATATAATTCCTTTGTATTTAGGTTAACTTAAGCACTTATAATAAACAGATTATTGAGAATTCTAGCCTCCTTTTATGTTTGATCTGAATTACTTTAACAAAAACCAAGGGTAAAACCTAGCTTTAAAGGTTTATGGGATGCCTTTTTAGATATTTTTACAAATCTTAGAACCATATGACAACCTTTGTACAAAATTAAGACTTAAGAAAAACTCTTCTGCCTAGAATCATCAAATGATCAAAATTGTGAAAACTCTTAGAAATCAACTCAAGAGTTTTCCATGTTTAAAGCTTCGTAATCCAGAGGCCTTTTTTATAGTTGAAATTGATGTCTTTGACATTGATTACGATGGTATTCTTAAACAAAATTTTTAAAGTCAAGAACATATTGATTGCAGAACGTTACCAAAATATTTTTAAAGTTTAAGGACGAAAAATCTAACGTCTTAATTCCAGAACGTTACCAAAATATTTCCATAATTTGTTTTCTTAAAAAACAAATTCTACAAAAATATACAGAAGTCTGATTATGATGTCTTAAAAGTTAATTTTCTTAGAAAGTACGGATTTTTTTAATGTTGAAATATTGATTGCATAACGCCAATGACTTGGAAGTCTTTGATGCCTTTCAAAGGTCACTGCTACACAGCGCAGACAAGACGACCTTTCAAAGGTGTCATGGGGTTAAATTTTTTGCCCCAAAATTCAACCAAATACGGGCAGTCTAGTCCCAACTAGACTAAGCCTTGCCTCACCTTTTCGCTCGTGTTTCCCTAGGACTATATGTTTTGCTCACCCAAAGAGGTTCTCACAATTACCTCATCGTAAACAAAGAATAAACACAAGCAAGCACACCGAACTTTACAAGAATACTTCTCAACCTTTATTTATCTCGTCAACAAAGGATTACACAATAAGAGTGTGTGTGTTATGCACATCAATGACATGCTACACAGCAGAGGCTTGGTAGCCTATTTATAGACAAACATGTGAGGTGTAGGGCTCACCCATGATCTCCTATTTTTCAGGATATAGTGGGGCACTTTCTCCCCCATGATCTCCATGATCTTAGTGGCCTATTTTCCGGTAAGTGATGGGGCATGATCCCACGATCTCAGCAGCTTGGAGAGCACCCCAGTTATGCTCTTATGTTCTGTCCCCATGAGGCTGCCACTTCACCCACTTTCTGCCTGTCCACAAGGCAGTCCCAGCTACCTGTTCTGCTGCGTCAGCTGCTGACTTAGAAGGTCCATTATCTAAGCCCCCACGTCCATGCCAAGTCGCAAGCTCAAAGACTCGTATAGACCATTGCACGCTGCCTGCCGAATTCATTTCTGCTTACGCAAGGTTGCCGCTGTCCGTCGCTGCCGAATTCTAGGCAGTGTGCTTTCGTTGGCGCGTCCCCCAGGATCAAGTGCAAGACTACCTCACGTCTATTCTGATGAGGACGTTGGACTCTTCTAGTAGGGGTGGTTTGTTAGAGCTTTAGGCGCGGGGACCGCCAACGAAAGCACATTCGGCAGTGTGCTTTCGTTAGCGCGTCCCCGTGCCTAAAGCTCTAACAAACCACCCCCATTAGAAGAGTCTGACGTCCTCGTCGGAATAGACGTGAGGTAGTCTTGCACTTGATCCTCAAACTGCCACAAATATGTATCCTTCTCCCACGAAACCTCCTCATTTTTCTTCCATTTTACCAAGAATTCTGTTCGCCGATTCTTTTTATGTTGGTCGAGTCAACGATGATCCATGATCTTGACGATACCATCGTCAAATTGCTTGTGAATTGTAGGAGGAGCTCGTTGCGACTTACTTCTTTTTGGATCCTCGTTGTCTTCATAAAAGGCCGCAAGTAACTTACGTGAAAAGTAGGATGAACTTCAGCCGTTCAGGCAGCTTTAATCTGTATGCGATAGCCCCTACCTTTTCGATGATCTCGAAAGGTCCATCATACCTTGGCACCAGCCCTCGGTGCTTCATCGTCCCCATAATTTTCTTCCATATTTGCGGAGTTAACTAGAGCAACACCTTGTCGCCCACGCTGAATTCCAGCAATCTTCGATTTTGATTGGCATATTTGAGCATTCTTTTTCTTGCCTTACGTAAGCTGTCTTAGGCCTGCTCAAACAGTTCCTGCCACTCCATTGCAAACCTATACGCTGCTGGACTCTTCCCACCCGATATATGCACTACAATCTCGGTAGGAGTTTGGGGTTGTGCTCCCAAAACCAGCTCAAACAGACTTGCTTCCGTTGCCGAGGATTTCTGAAGATTATATCAAAACTACGCAATATCTAGCAACTCCAACCAGTTTCACTGCATCCCTGTCACGTAATGTCTCAAATACTCCTCCAGCAAAGCATTTATCCTTTCTGTCTGCCTATCAGTTTGCAGATGGTTGGTAGTCGAAAACTTCAGCCTTGTTCCCATAATGTTGAACAACACTGTCCAGAATCTGCCCGTGAATCGCACATCGCGATCGCTTACAATGTCTAAAGGTACTCCGAAGTACTTCACCATGTTGCGGTAGAATAATTCAGCGGCCACTTTAGCTGTACACACCGTAAGGGCAACCACAAACACCGCGTACTTGGTGAATCTGTCCAGGACAACCATGATCGTGTTCATGCCATCCACCTTTGAAAAACCAACAATGAAGTCCATCGAAACGGACACCCAAGGCCTTTCGGGAATTGGCAGCGGCTGTAACAAGCCTACCTCTCGCTGCCGTAAAGTCTTGTCTTGCTGGCACACTAGACAAGTCCTGACGTAAAGTTCTACGTCGTCCTCCATCTTCGGCCAATAATAAGTCTACGACAGGAGAGCAACCATCCTTTCCCTGCCTGGATGTCCAGCCCACTGCGGATCATGAGTCTCCATCAATAAATATTTCCGTAGCTCTCCCTTTGGCATGAAGATTCGACCCCCCTTTGCATAGAGCAGGTCTTGTTCCAGACAATACCTCCGTATTGTCCCTTCTCGTACAAGCTCAACCAGCTTCTTGTACGCTGCGTCTTCCCCCGCAGCTTGACGAAGTCGACACAGCATGTCCGACTCCACCTGAACAATAGCAAGAACAATAGCAATTACCTCGCGTCTGCTGAGTGCATCCGCAACCTGATTGTGGCTCCCCGGTTTGTGCTCCCATACGAAATCGTATTCGGCCAAGAATTCCTGCCACCGATATACTCTCCATATGCCAAGAATTCCGGTTTGCGACAATTTCTTCTGCGTCCTGAAAAATGTGTTAGCAACGTTGTCGGTCTTGACAATAAATTTTGGCCCCAACAGATATACTCTCCATATGCCAAGGCAGTGCACCACTGTCGTCATCTCCTTCTCATGCGTCGAGTAATTCTGCTCCACGTCACTTAGCTTCCAACTCTCGAAAGCAATCGGATGCCCCTCTTGTATGAGCACTCAACCAATGGCCCTATTCGAAGCATCAGTATGCACTTCAAATGACTTCTCGAAATCAGGCAGCCCCAAGACTGGAGTTGACGATACCGCTGTCTTTAGCTTTTCAAAAACTTACTGGCAGTCAACCGTCCATTCCCATCTCCGATTCTTTTTGAAAAGATCCGAGAGAGGAGTTGTCTTCTTGCTATAGCCCTCAATGAATCATCTATAGTAGTTTGCAAGCCCTAAAATGACCTCAATTCCGGGACTGATTTTGGTGCTAACCATTCGACGATGGCTTGAATCTTCTGTGGTTCCATCTTCACCTGTCCTTCTCTAATCAAGTGGCCTAAGAACATAATTTCATCTTTTTCAAACTCACACTTTTCTCTCTTCACATACAATTCATATTCTCTCAATCTATCTAGGACTTTAGAAAGATGAGTTACATGTTCTTCAATGCCTCTACTATAGATTACAATATCATCTAAGTAGACTACAACGAAATTGTCTAAGAAATCATATAACACATCATTCATTAGATTGCAAAATGTTGCTGGAGCATTTGTTAGGCCGAATGGCATAACTAGAAACTCGTATGAGCCATATCTCGTCACACAAGTAGTTTTATGCTCGTCACCGTCAGCAACCCGCACTTGCCAATACCCCGATCGCAAGTCCAATTTCGTAAAGATTGAGGCTCCACACAATCTGTCCATCAAGTCCTGAATTAAGGGAACATGATATTTGTTTTTGATTGTTACCTTGTTGAGTGCTCGGTAGTCCACACACATGCGAAGGCTCCCATCCGCCTTCTTTTGAAACAAAACCGGAGCACCATACGGAGCCTTGGAAGGGCGGACAAACCCCGAGTCAATTAGCTCTTCCAATTGTTTCCTCAATTCTGCCAATTCCATTGGCGACATTCGGTAAGGGGCTTGAGATGGTGGCTTTGTCCTCGGCACCAGCTCAATTCGATGGTCGATGGCCCTCCTAGGTGTGAGTTTCTTCGGCAGCTGAGGTGGCATCACATCTTCGAATTGCTGTAGCACGCTAGCAATCTCTTTCAGCACCTCACCACAATAGTCTGCCTTCTCGTCCACTATTGTCGCCAAAAACACTTCCACTCCTTTCCACAACGCTTTATCAATAGCAATTGCCGAGACCAAGCTTTTTCCCCCTTTCACAACATTCACAGCTGTTGTAACCCATTTTTGGGTCCCCACAAATAAAAAATAAATAATAATAAAAAAGGAAGAAGAAGGGAAACAGTGTCGTTTTAAGAAACACTGCTCCCCTCTCTCTCTCCCCGCATGCTGCTGCAAAAACCCGAAACCCCAGGAGTGGAGAGCAGCGCAGGCGTGCCCTGCAAGGCCACGCCTATTGGAGACCTCACCCGATGTCCATGCGCGACAGAGCCCGCTCCACTTGTGCCTATGAATACCGCTCACAATTAATTAACCAAGGGGGGAGAAGAGTTTTTGAAAACGGGAGAGAGGGCTGGAAAACTAAAAGAGGGGGAAAGTTTTGAACGAAAGAAAATGGCAGTTAAAGGAGGAAAACAGAGGGGAAGAGAAGAACGGTAACCTCTCTCTCTGCTCTCTCCCTCCACCGTTTGGAAGCACACCGCCACCTTCCTGACCACCGTGAGGCATCGTCGGCTTCCTCCCAACACCACCAGATTCTCCCCCACGATCCAGCAGCTTCTCTTAAGACCAGCCTCCACCGAACCCCACAGCAGCAGCAACCATTTTCTTCTCAGCAGTTCCTTCTCCTCCAGCGGTGCAACGAAGCAGCAGCCCACGGGAAAACAGAGAAGGAGCAGGAACAAAAACAGAGGGAAGAACGCCATCGCCAGCTCATCATGTTCTTCATCCCAGCAGCCGCGCCAAGAACTGTTGAGAGGGGAATACAGAAGAGAAGAACAGGAAAGAAACGAAGAAGGGAGGAGGACCTGAAAAAAGAAAAGGAACGGATGGAGATATGAAGGGGAACTGGGCAGCATAAGAAGAAAGAAACAGGGAGTGGGAGATCTTTTGAAGAGGACGAAAAGAGAGATAGACAGGGGGAGAACGTAAGGAAGCAGAGGAGAGATTGACAAATAGTGAGAGAGCAACAGGAAGAGGAGGAAACAGTTCCAGCTGCTGATTATGCACTCCCTCCCACTGACTACGGGATTTCTGCTAGGGAATGGAGTAGCACTATAGCCGATAGCCAATGGACAACTGATGTAGCCCAACAATCCATTCCTGCTGCCGACTTCTTCCCAGATGCAAGGTGGACTTTCTGTTTGATTGGGGTGCAGCTCCCGCTCCTGCGCCGGCCCTTCACTCTCCCTTCCTCTTCGCTGCTAACAGCAGCTCATTACGGAGAAGATGGAGAAGTAAGAGGGGAGGCCAAAGGACAGTAAAGGAGCAGAAAACCGAGACTCCAAGGGCGCCGATCTTTTGCCATGCCAGCAGAAGACTTTCTTCCACCCGTGAAGGAGACGACAACACTGTGAGCAGCCATAAGCAAGAGCAGCAGCAACACCAGAGAGGAGGAAAAGCAGTGGCAGCAACACCACCAACCGCACCAGCTCATCATTCCTTCGTCCCAGCAGCCACATCGGAAGGAAGAGCAGCCGCAGCAACACCACCAACCGCACCAGCTCATCATCTCTTTCGGTCTTTGCTTTTATTTTTTTTACATATAACACTTGCAGAACAGGGAAGAAGAAAGAGCAGAAAACCGGGGAGAGAGAGTGACAAAGACGTAGAGGAAAGGAAAAAACAGGAAAACCGACGCCAATACAGGACAGGAGGAAAAGATTGGAAACAGACGAACGCAGACAGCTTCTTCGTCTCCAGGTTTGTTCTCTTCACCTTTTGTGTGCATTTGTTCTCTTTGTATTTGCACTGTTCAAATGAATTTTAATTCACGTGAACAGTAACAGGGTCTCTTTGCATGCATTTCACCTTGTGTGCACTGTTCAAGCGAATTAATTCACTTGAACAGTAACCCGCCAGCTTTGGTTGAACTGTAACCTCCCGCACTATGTATTTTTTTGCTTTGTGTTTGCATTGTTCAAATGAAATTTAATTCACTTGAAGATTAACGTGGTCTCTTTGCATGCATGTTGTGTTGTTCATTTGAGAAGCCTGCGCTTTTCTCTCTTGTGTCCAACCAGGCCACTGGTTTGGGCAGTGACCCGGCAAGAAGATAATTACCCGGTACTGTGCAGGTGCACAGTAACTGGCTAATTAATTAACGGGACTGTGTAGATGAACAGTAACCCCGGTACTGTACGGTGAACAGTAACCAGTCATGTGGTTTTGGGGGTGGGCTGAGTCCAGCCCCTGTAGAAAGTGGGCCCATTTTATGTTGGGCTGATTTCGGCCCAGTCTCTTTGTGGGCCGGGTTTGGCCCGTTCGGAAAATTTTCTTTAAAAGAATTATTTAAATATGTGATTTTCTGAAAGTTTGTTGATGCATTGTTTATCAATATCTGCTTGTATTTTTATATGGTAAAGATACAAGTCCGGTATGAAAATACCCGGTTTTCGTCGAGACATCAAAAAAATATAAAATGAAAAATGTTTTGTTTTCCTGCATACGGCCAATACCCTAACATTGTTTTTATGTTTTTTATATAAAAAACAAATATTTGAAGTTTTGAAAATGTGTTTTCGCATGGATTTCTTAAACACAACAAAAATCATTTTTCTTGCATTTCTGGATTTTACAACATGTTTGTAAAACTCCAAAGGGTATTGGCCAATATTCCAAAAAATATAAAAATCTTATTTTGAGGGAATTCATCTATTATTCACCGCTAATGTTTGGATAAAGAAATCCTTAAAGGACGAATATCCAAAATATTATTGGAAATAATTTGTTATTATTCACTGTTAATATTTGGATAAAGAAACCCAGAGTGGTAAATATCCAAAATAATTTTCTAGGAATAATAAATCCGCACAAATCCTTGAAAGAAGCCTTGATTATAATCAAGGACATTTTAATTTTTTTACTCCACGGTTTACGAGATGAAAAATAGGTTTTTAAAAGCACCCTAGATTTCGTTAATCAGAGCAGACTTATCCTAGGAAACTGATGGGATTAGAGAACATCAACACCATAACAGTTATAAGGCAAATCAAACACTAAGCAGCTTACCTTAGGTAGGGCGTACTAGGGGTGCTAAAACCTTCCCTTTACGCAACCAGTCCTTTGCCTTAGAATCTCTGAAAGACCAGTTAGGTTTCCTAGTGACCATAATACTAGGTGGCGACTCCCTTTTTCACAACAGAAAGACCCCAACATCAAATCCCGCTACGAAGGAAGTGTCGCCGCGACATCGAGCTCTCGGGAGGGTGCGACAACAGCTGCGACATTACAACATGGGACGAAGCAAGGGCATCCCTCACTCGCAATCATCACTCCATTGAGATACGACATCAAAACAATCTTGGCTTTTTGTAAGAAATCAAGGCCAAGAATAATATCGTAATCGTCAAGATTTACGACCAGCACGTCCTGCTTACCTCTCCATTGATCCAGCATTATCAGCACTTCGTAAGACATCCCAGCAATCTTCTGTGCCTTTGAGTTTACTGCCTTTATCGATGTATGGCTGTCACTCAGCCGCAGGCCAAGTTCCTTCACCAGCCGATCTGCCACAAACGTGTGGGTTGCGCCTGAATCCAGCATAACATTCACGTCTTTGCCATTTATCTCAATCTTCACATACATTAGATTGTCCGTAGCCCCTGACTTCCCTTTCCGCAGTGCATCAATCCTCGCCAAGTCTTTATCGACAGGGCGGTTTTCGGCAACCGCATCCCCTGATTTAGCTACCAGGCAGTTTATCACACGCATGGGATTGACGTGCGTAACTACCCCCTCATCCTCCTCGCTATCCCCAGCCCGAATAGCATTCAACTTCTCCCTCTTCGGACATTCCCTTGCAAAGTGTGGACCATCACAAATGAAGCAAGTGAAGTTCGGTTTAGTACTCTTACCTTGTGCACTCATAAACTTAGCCTTGCTCTTATCCGCGGTAGCAGCCTTCGATGCACCCCCACCGAACTTCTTCTTCATCCTCTCCTCCTTTGTTTCTTCCCTTACACTTGAAGGAGGCTGATGTATAGCCCTCTTTAGTAGTTGATTTAAAATCAACCAAACTGTTCGCAGCAGCAATAGCGGAGGACAAATCCTTTACGTTCTGTCGTCGTAGTTCCGCTTGCGCCCAAGTTTGCAATCCAGACATGAAGTTGAACAACCTGTCCTCCTCGGACATATTCTCGATGTCGAGAATCAAAGAACTGAAAGATTTAACATACTCACGAACTGACCTTTCATGTTTGAGCCTTTTCAATTCCTCCCGCGTAATCCAAGATGTGTTGTTCGGAAGGAACTGCTCCTTCAGCTCCTGCTTGAGATGATCCCATGTCTCAATCTTTGGACGTCCAGCACTTAAGTCATATTTGGTTCTCGTCCTCCACCAAAGCTTCGCATCACCCGTGAGATACATCACGGAAAGATCCACTTGTTCAGCCACGTCGATCTTCGCAACACTAAAGTATTGCTCCATGTCCCACAATAAATTCTCAAGTTCTTTGGAACTCCTTGCCCCACCAAAACACTTCGGTTCAGGCACTTTAGGTTTAGAAGAACTTACCTCAACAGTAGTGTTTGTCATTGCCTTTTTCAGAATGGCAATCGTCTCTTTGGCAGCTTCCAATCGTTCACTCGATTCTGCTGCAAGAGAAATGTACAAGCTCTCAGCCCTTTCAGCGCTTTCCAAAGCTTCCTTCAAGTGATCAATTATAGAACATTCTTTGCCTTCTTCATCCGACCCTATCAAAATCTCAAGGCGCATCAACCGTTCCCGAATATTTTCCATGACTTCTGCTGGCTGCACGCTTTTAGAATCAACCGCGCTCTGATACCAATTGTCATGGGGTTAAATTTTTTGCCCTAAAATTCAACCCAATGCGGCAGTCTAGTTCCAACTAGACTAAGCCTTGCCTCACCTTTTCGCTCGTGTTTCCCTACGACTATTTGTTTCGCTCACCCAAAGAGGTTCTCACAATTACCTCGTCGTAAACAAAGAATAAACACAAGCAAGCACACCAAACTTTACAAGAATACTTCTCAACCTTTATTTATCTCGTCAACAAAGGATTACACAATAAGAGTGTGTGTGCTATGCACATAAATCGCATGCTACATAGCAGAGGCTTGGCAGCCTATTTATAGACAAACATGTGAGTTGTAGGGCTCACCCATGATCTCCTATTTTTCAGGACATAGTAGGGCACTTTCTCCCCCATGATCTCCATGATCTTAGTGGCCTATTTTCCAGCAAGTGATGGGGCATGATCCCACGATCTCAGCAGCTTGGAGAGCACCCCAGTTATGCTCCCACGTTCTGCCCCCATGAGGCTGCCACTTCACCCACGTTCTGCCTGTTCACAAGGCAGTCCCAGCTACCTGTTCTGCTGACTTAGAAGGTCCATTATCTAAGCCCTCACGTCCATGCCAAGTCGCAAGCTCAAAGACTCGCATAGACCATTGCACGCTGCCTGCCGAATTCGTTTCTGCCTACGCAAGGCTGCCGATTTATGTGCATAGCACACACACTCTTATTGTGTAATCCTTTGTTGACGAGATAAATAAAGATTGAGAAGTATTCTTGTAAAGTTCGGTGTGCTTGCTTGTGTTTATTCTTTGTTTACGACGAGGTAATTGTGAGAACCTCTTTGGGTGAGCGAAACACATAGTCGTAGGGAAACACGAGCGAAAAGGTGAGGCAAGGCTTAGTATAGTTGGAACTAGACTGCCGTATTGGGTTGAATTTTGGGGCGAAAAATTTAACCCGTGACAAGATAAGTCTTTGATGCCTTTCAAAGGTCACTGCTACACAGCGCAGACGAGACGACCTTTGACTACACAACACAGACGACCTTTCAAAGGTCACTTCTTCAATTTCCAATTGGTCCACTCTATTTGTTGCCTCATAACGTGCATTAGATGTTTACATGAAACTGGGCCCAAAGGCTTGGAACTTTGCCAACAACATGTATTTGCCTTTGATATTCCATTTTTCACGCCGGAGTGGGCATCTTATTTTAAAAATTGACCTTTTATTTTTTGTTCAATTTTGCATAATTCTTAATTTCCCTTTCACTACCTACCCTGTTTATACTTAATATGAAATACAAAATAATAATTAGCCAGCTCAAAGCATGGTTGACGCAGGCAAGAACTATAAGGATAAATATAAGCATTAAAAAAATTACAGATATGAACTATAAATTTATAATTTATTTATCTGAAAATAAAACTAATAAAGTCTGCTTTCTTAGATGTTTACAAGACTTATAAATAGATTAAAAAAAAACTCTACACCTACTAGGAACAACTACAAATCCAAAAGCACAAAGAAAATTAAAATAAAAAATCAAATTAAATAATAAATCCCAAAAAACTTAGAAAAAATAACAAAATTGACCTAAACAACAACATCTAGGCTTGATTTCTAATTCTAGGAGATCCAATAGTCTGATAAGAGCCATAAACTTTGTCGCACGTCCAAAAAATCCGCGCGGCATCGGCTTGGCGATTTTATCGTTATGTTGATTTGATTTGCTTTGATTGGTTCGTTGGAGTCGCCACCTAGTAATTTATTGAGGGCTACTAGAAAACCTGATGTACTGGTCTTGTCAGAGATTCACGGGAAAGGGACTGGTTGTGGTTAGGGAAGGTATTAGCACCCCTAACACACCCTACCTGAGGTAAGCTGCTTCGTGGACTTGATGTGTTTTTAAAAATAAAATTTTAGCCCAATTCTAAGGCTTTGATAAATCAGTTATTAGTTCCCAAAATATATGTAGATACATGTTCTACATTTTCATGGGAAATACAACATGATTTTTATCTGTCCTTTAGATATTTGTGCATATAAAAAAATATTAAATTCATTTTTAAAATTCAATAACATACCTAAAAAAGGAATACAAACACACGTACACTTTCACTATATTTTTCTTTTTCTTTTCTTTTCTTTTCTTTTCTTTTTCTTTTTTCTTTTTTTTTTGTTACATCAACATTACAAATTATAAAAAGTCAACTAAACAAAAAGAATACATTAAACAATTTTTACAATTACAAAAATTAGCCCTAAAACAATCTGAAATTACAGGGATAGCCTTCTGCAAGCCGGAACAGCGTTCAGCAGGATTTCTGGGCAAGGGACCAGTGCTGGAACAATGGTGGCGCGTTGCTCCACGCGTCACCGTCACTGGTGGCACGTGGGTTCACGCGCCACCGCTGGAACTCCAAAACAACAGGGGGTCAGTCGCGGCTTCCCCTCTTCTTCCCCTCACCGGCAGTGAGGATCTGTCACCTGCAACAGAAAGAAAACGCACAAACAGCAATGGGTTTTGTTTTTTTTTAGATCTGTCCAGCTCCTCCGCCTTCTCCCTTCTCTGTCGACGTTTCTTCTGACAATGGCCGATCTGGTGGCTGGGAGGGCTTCTTCTTCTCCTCCACTTCAGTGGCTGGCGGTGACTTTGGCTCACTCAGGTTTTGGCCAAGAAACAGAGGCGGCTGGGGAAGAAGAAAGCAGGACTCGGGTCTATCGGGCGGAGGAGAAGACAACAAAATAAATAGGAGTGGCGGCCTCCCTTTGGCTCCCCGGTTCCAGCTGTGGCTGTTTGGGAGAGAGCCGGCTGAGGGAAGGATGTGGCCTGGAGTCGGTGGCCGAGAGTGGGTCGCTGGTTTCTTTGCCTCAGAGAAGGGAAGGACCGCCGCTGTCTGGCTTGGATGGAGAGCAGAGACGAGGAGGTGCTCTCCGATTTGTTTCTTTCTGCAGTTTGGGGGGCGGCTTCTCCTTGGTTTTGGCAAAGTGATGGAGGCCACAGGGAGATGGTTATCTGTGGCCGGCTGGGAGAAGGAATGGCCAAGAGAAAGGAGAGGATTGCCTTGGCTTCTCTGGTTTCGGCTGGAGAAGGAATCGGCCGCTTGGCTTTGTGTGCAGTCCAAAGAGCCAACCTCTAGGCTGGCGAGAAGAAGAGAAAATCTGATCAAGAGGGAGGGTGGCGGCTCCGGTTGAGGAGAAGACAGTGAGATGGAGAGGGGGGCTTCGGCGGCTGCCTAGGGTGAGGGAAGAAAAAATGTTAAGCTTTTAGGGTTTCTTGTTTTTGTGTTCCCTGCCCCCTTTAATTGCAAAATTGCCCCCCCTTAAGTGTGTTGAGAAGACCAGTATTTATAGGTAAAATGTTGCTTGAATCTCAAAATTGGTCCCTCAACTTTCTTTCTTTTTTTGTAAATTTGATTTTCTTAATTTTTTTGTATTTTTGAAAACGAGAAAATATCAACATCGACTCAATGTGGAAAATCAATGATTTTAAAAATAACGCGTTAAAAGTTGAACGCGTTCCAAATATCTTTGAAAATTTAAATTCTTTTTGAGACGATGCTAAAAATGATAAAAACGATGCAAATGTATTAAAAAAGTATTTTTTTGGATTTTCAATGTTTTTCGCTATTTTTGATTTTTTTCTGAAAATTTATTAAAACATGGGTCAAAAATTGGGTAGCAACAAACTTAATGTGTTAACCTAATTTGACGTGACAAAACCTTCTCTTAGATCTAAACATGTCTCATTGATTTATAAAAATATATATTAGGTCATTCATATAGTCTGTCTAAATCAAATCCCTATCTAGAAGTATAAAATCTCTATTTTATTGTATCATATCTTTACCTGAATATTCAGAATCTTTAATTATTACAAGCTCGATTACATCAATAATTTGAATATCTCCATGTATTAAAAGGAGCTGATCAATCTCATCTCCTCTTTATATCTCTTTTTTACCACTTCTAGCAAATAATAATAATAAAAAAGAGTTTGTGATGTAAAGAAAAAAAAAAGAAATTTTTTGTGTGTGGATAAATGACATCAAACTTTACGTAATATTTATATTTATATAACTAAACTAATAATATTTCAATTAATCTAATTTTATACTTTTATTCATCATGAATATGTCAAACTTACTTTTAGATCAATAACCTTTATCACCAGATCAATAAAATTTACTGATAAATCCTTAGATAAAATCAAGGATAAAACCCAGCTTTAAAGGTTTATGGGATGCCTGAATTATGTTTTAGTTATTTTTACAAATCTTAGAACCATATGACAACCTTTGTACAAAAGACTTAAGAAAAACTCTTCTGCCTAGAATCATCAAATGATCAGAATTGTGAAAACTCTTAGAAATCGACTCAAGAGTTTCCCATGTTTAAGGCTTCCTAATCCAGAGGCCTTTTTTATAGTTGAAATTGATGCCTTTGATATTGATTACGATGGTATTCTTAAACAAAATTTTCAAAGTCAAGAACATATAGTACGATATCATTCGGGTATCTGGTTGGGTCCTCAAGAAAATCATTTAACTATCAAAAAAGAAAATTTTATTAATTATTTTGTGCATCTAATATTTTCAAGATGATTTATTTTCAAAAAATTCTTTCACAAATAAATTGTCAATATGTAAATATGTTGTTGAAAAAAAAATCAAAATATTAGTCAAAACAAATCTTAATTTGTCAAGGGACAAGATAGTATATCAAAATCTGATTTCAAGATTGAATTTATAGAAGAAGTCAAAGAGTCTTTACTAGGCTCAAAATGAGCATCTCGGTCAAGAAGTCAAAAGAATCAAATACTCCCACACCATTAAAACCAATTAAAGCCACAACATCAAGCATTAAAGATATTTTAAGGAGGGTATGACCTCCTATTGTGAGGCTAGTTTTTGCCTCAAATAATCAATTTTGAATTCTTTCATCAACATCACCTAGTCCAAACTCCTACCTTATAAATTATTCTTAATCTCTTCAAACACCCTTTTCGTTCAATCCTAAAATGCACCTTCAACAACATTATTGTTGATGCCGAGGATTTTTATGAAAATAAAATTTCTTAGTTATTATTATTATTTTCTATTTAGTTTAGTAAAAAAAAATTTTATAGTGATTTTTTTGGTTAATTTTTGTTTTTTTCAAGATCAACTCAAGAAGTAACTAATAAAATATTACTAATTATTTTCTGAGCACCATAAAATTTTCTTTACACACAATAAAAAAATAGAAAATATATTTATTGCATGTAGATATATGGTATTAGTAAAATAGTAAATTGATAACAACATTGCAAGACTTTCATGTTATTATTTTCAGAAATATATTGGACATCATTATCCTTGCCAACTTATCAAGTGATATTGTAGAGAAAATAAGAAAAAAAAATGTATTAAATAAGAATTGAAATGATTGTATAAATTAATAAGATAAAACAACGTGAATTTACTAGTTATATATATCTAAATTTATTAAAATCAATAAAGAAAGGTCCACATGTTAAGGACGAAAAATCTGACGTCTCATTTCCAGAACGTTACCAATATATTTCCATAATTTGTTTTTTTTTTTTAAAAAAAAAAACAATTCTAAGGAAATATACAGAAGTCTGATTATGATGTCTTAAAAGTTACCAAACTATTGATTGCATAATGCCAACGACTTGGAAGTCTTTGATGCCTTTCAAAGGTCACTTATTCCATTTCCAATTGGTCCACTCTATTGGTTGCCTCATAACGTGTATTAGACATTTCAAAGGCTTGGAACTTTGCCCACAACATGTATTTGCCTTTGATATTCCAGTTTCCACTCCGGAGTGGGCATCCTATTTTAAAAATTGACCTTTTATTTTTTTTGTTCCTGTTTATGCTTAATATGAAATAAAAAAATAACAATTAGACAACTCAAAGCATGGTTGATGCAGGCGAGAACTATAAGGATAAATTTAAGCATCGAAAAAGATTAGATATGAACTATAAATTCATAATTTATTTATCTAAAAATAAAATTAATAAAGTCTTCTTTTTTAAATGTTTACAAGATCTATAAATAGATTAAAAAAAAACCCTACATCTACTAGGAAATAACTAGAAATCCAAAAGCACAAAGAAAATTAAAATAAAAAACTAAATTAAATAATAAATCCCACAAAACCTAGGGAAAATAACAAAATTAACCTAAACAACAACATCTAGGGTTGATTTCTAATTCCAGGAGATCCAACAATCTAATAAGAGATGCAGTCTTAAGGTGTTAACCCAATCTGACGTGACAAAACCTCATTTTAGACCTAGACATGTCTCATTGATTCATAAAAACATATCTTAGATTATCCACGTAGTCTTTATAGATTAGATCTCTATCTAATTGTATAAAATTTTCAGTTAATTATATAATATCTTTATCTCAATACTCAGAACCTTTAATTACTATAAGCTCAACTTAAGTCAGGTTAACTTGACTAACCTGTGATCCATTATAAAAGATTAGGATAACCTTATAGAAAAGAAAGAGGAAAAAAACACTCAAAACTCAATAACCTAATGTCAAAAGATGAAACTAGAAAAATAAAATTCAAAAGTAGAAACATCAAAGAAAAAACATGAGTCAGCTCGGGCTCACCCAACTACCCATTACACTCGATATGAGATAGAAATAAAAAATAGTTTTTTTTTAAGACTTAAAAAAATATCGAAGTTAAATCAATAAATAAAAAGTCAAGAAAACAATTAAGTCCATCCGGGTTAACTTGACTAACTCGTGACTCAAATCAACCTCATATAAAGGAAAGTGGAAAAAATCACTAAGATCATGGTCCAACAATCTAATGTTAAAGAATTAAATTGAAACAAATTTTTTAAAAAAAAAAACAGTGTGAAAACAATTGAGTTAGTTGAAGTTCGCTTAGCTAACTCGCAACCTACAGAATGTGATCTGTAAAAAAAAGTTATTTAAAATAAAAAAAGACCTAGAAAAAAAGACTGAAGTAAAATAAAAGGACTATTGAAAAACTTAAAGTCAAGCCGAGTTAACTTGACAAACCTGTGACTCCGGATAATCCCATAAAAAAAATAAAAAAATCACAAAACTTAAGGCCCAATAATGTAATTTCAAATGATGAAATAAAAAATAAAATTAAAAAAACCATAAAAAAAATCAAAGACCTGTGATATGAGATCGAAATAAACCCGCATAAAAGAATGTGGAAAAAATCATAAAGCTCAAGACCCAATGAATTAATATAAAAAAATTAAATAAAAAAACTTGAATGAACCTGAGTTCACCCAACAAATCTATGACCTAGGATAAGACAAAAAAAAAAGTGAAAAAAATTATGAAACTCAAGGCCTAATAACCTAAAGTTAAATGACAAAATTGAAAAATAATCAATTTTAAGAAAAGAGAATAAAAAATCAAAATTAAATTGGGCTAATTCTCGAAACTAGTTGTAACAAATCTGGGCGAAAAATTATAAATTGACTAGTTTCATGTAAAACAAAAGGAAAAAATTTGTAACTCCCGATCGGGTTATCAAAAAATTCTGAAAATTTGCGTGAAGCCTTATAATATAATTCCTTAGCTTGGGTTAAAATTTCATAATTTTTAGAGAAATTTGGAAATTTGACGAAAAATCACAATTTGACTAGTTTTACGTTATTGGATGTAATTTTAAATCCAACCATCAGATTGAGGTGAAATTTTATGAGGGACCTTCAAATATATTGAATAAAATCTGGTTAAAATTTTAGGATGAATGGAAGCAAAAAGACCCATTAAGGGTAAAATAGTAATTTGCCATTAAAAAAAAAACAAGGCAGCCCCTTTTCTGTTATGACTGCCGAGTGGGCAGTAACAAATGTGGAAATAAAAAAAAAATAAGAGAAGAACATGAGAAGTTAAGAGAAAAACAAGAAAAAGGGAGAGAGAGCTTTGAAACTTGTAAGATTGAAAGGCTTAGAACATTAAATTAAGGAAGAATCAAGTGAAGGAAGATATAAGAAAGGTGAGGAGGGCTGGCCACACTAGGAGGAGAAGAAAAGTTGGGAGAACTTAGATTGGTAAGCATGAAAAGTTTAGATTCTTACTTGAATGAAGTGTTTTTGGGTTTACTTGAGTAAGTTATCAAACAATGACAATTAAATTTGATTTAATTTCTCATAATCTTGATTTTTTAAAATTAGGGTTCTTATGAGAATTTGGGGATTTTGAGGAAAATAGTAACCATGATGTAATTGAGGTAGAATAGTATAGAAATAGTGAATGTAAGTAGTAATTAAGAAAGAAATTGAATAATGTTGAAGAAAAGAACTTGTAATTAAGGATGAGGAAATATAGGAATGAGGTTTTGATTGTTTTATGTTTGAGAAATGATGTTCTTTATCTTATTTAAAGTATTCAAAATATAAATAAGTGAAGAAACATCATAAGAATGTGAAAAGAAGGAATAAATAAATGGTAGGAAAAGTTCATGGGAGAATTCTTTAAGTGAGTTAAAACAAGAAAATTGATTAAAACTATATGTTGAAAATAAGGTGACAAATGAATGAAAATTTTGGTGTAAACCCCAATTAAATAAAAGATATTACATGCTTCAAATTTAGGCACGTAGGAGAAATGATAATAGATTAATAATGTTGTTGTTACTCAATTTTGGACCCCACGTGCTGGAGACGGTGTATACCTCTTTTGAATAGAGTATAGGAGTTTAGCTCATATTCGCCAGAAGATTGACAAAAGCACAGAAAGAATAATTTTGTTTTTTAACCTTGTTTGAGCTGTTTTTCTGTTTTTTTTTATCCTTCCCCTTTACTACCAAAATCATCAGGTTTTCTTAGGTTGATCACGAGTCTTCATAATGCTAAATTCGTTCTTTTTTTTATCTGGTCTTTAAGGTTGTAGATCCCTTAGAATTTGCACTAAAAAATAGTTCTGCTGCTGTCGTAATTTTTTGGTTCCAACTTAGGCTCTGATTCTGACTTGGTTTCATACGATATCTGACCATCCTAGCTATGTTCTGTCACTCATGACATGTTGAAAAATTGACATACACCTTTATTAGGTCCTAGGGATCATTGTTCTTAGGGCAGTTTCTCAATCATATTTGGATGCTTAGCACTGTCAGATCAAGAACCTTTTTGACCAACTAGATTACTGCCAGATTCTGTTCTCTAAAATGATTTTTATCTCACTTCGACTCCTTCATCAAAGTTGTAGTCCTAGACGTGTAGATGATTTTGGGCTTTTGAATCGCTTGATTTCGATATCAGAAGCTCAAGATATTCCTGTTTGAATATCTAACGTGAAGGCAGAGAATTCTGCCGCGGGAAGGATATTGACCCGAGTCTGCACTAAAAAATTCTATTTTTGGCCTAGTTTTTGTGATTTTTGTTCTTATTTCATGCTCTCAGTCATATCAGGATTCTCGGCATTCGTCAGTTTTTGAGTTAGACCCGGAAATCCCTTTTGACCAACTAGATTACTGCCAGTTTCTGTTCTATAAAACGATTTTATCTCATTTCGACTCCTTCATCAAAGTTGTAGTCCTAGACGTGTAGATGATTTTGGACTTTTGAATCGCTTGATTTCGATATCAGAAGCTCAAGA
This sequence comes from Populus simonii, assembly GCA_007827005.2. Lineage (NCBI taxonomy): Eukaryota > Viridiplantae > Streptophyta > Magnoliopsida > Malpighiales > Salicaceae > Populus > Populus simonii. The sequence goes on from CM017480.2 coordinate 9,362,915, forward strand.
TATTCCTGTTTGAATATCTAACGTGAAGGCAGAGAATTCTGCCGCGAGAAGGATATTGACCCGAGTCTGCACTAAAAAAATTCTATTTTTGGCTTAGTTTTTGTGATTTTTGTTCTTAGTTCATCCTCTCAGTCATATCAGGATTCTCGGCATTCGTCAGTTTTTGAGTTAGACCCGGAAATCCCTTTTGACCAACTAGATTACTGCCAGTTTCTGTTCTATAAAACGATTTTATCTCACTTCGACTCCTTCATCAAAGTTGTAGTCCTAGACGCGTAGATGAATTTGGGCTTTTGAATCACTTGATTTCAATATCAGAAGCTCAAGATATTCTCATTTGAATATCTGGTGTTGAAAGCAGGGATTCCTGACCACGAGAAGGATTTTTTGCCCAAGTTCGCGGGACTGATTCGAAGGATTTTTTTGGACCAAGGACTGAATCGAATTGTGCTAAATTGAGGGATTGAATTGAAGAAGGACATTGAAAGCTGGAGAGGGGGGCTGGATCATCATAAATGACAGGATTTTTACCACACCGAATAAGGAAAATAAGACCTTGCAGCTGCACCCTCCAGCTGATTTCTTTCCTTTTTTCTCTGATGTTTTCCTTTCTCATCACGCCTGATTTTTGGAACTCAAGACCACGTTTTTGTTGCCTCATTTCAAAGGGAGAAGCTGGCCCTATGGAAGGAAGGAAAAGAGCCACACCCTCCTCTAAAACTGGAAAGAAATCAGACGTAAAGGACCAACACAAAATCAGAATATGGCAGCTTCCTTTTGCGTTTTTTTTACTACAAATCAGTAGGGATTTACGTCCTAGAATTAATGCATTAAATCTTTCCTAAATAGAGACATGTTAGACTATATATAAACCCCTCTAATGACCTAGCCAGTGGCGGCAGAAAAGAGAGCAGAAACAGAGGAGAAAAACAGAGAGTAAGGGACAGAAAAACACAGCAAAGAGAGACAAAAAAAAAAAACAACAAGAGAGACAGAGTAAAAAACACAGTAAATAGAGGGAGTTTTCTGTCTTGCATTCTGGTGTTATTGGCAGAGAAGAGAGGAGAATAGAGAAAACAAACGTTCGCTTAGTTTCATTTCATCTTCTGCAGAAAATAAAACAGTGAGACCTGCAGGTAAGTCTTAACTATCTTCTCCTTTGTTGCCTTTAAATCTGTTGCACCCGTTGTTTCCTTGCTTTCTAGTTTCGGTTTATTTTTACTATACAATGAACGCTCGCTTTGTTTTGTTCCTGCTGTGGCTTTTGAGTTTTAGATGAGTGACTATGTTAAGAGGGCTAGCCTTTGGTGTTCCGTTTTTTTTCTTTCTTTCTTTCGCTGTTTCAGAACTGAGGAACCGGGGAAGGGGGCTGTTGTTTCTTCATCATCAGCTCTCTTTTCTGTTCGTATCCTTCCATGCTTTTAAATTAAAATAGCCGGCCAGGTTTTCTTTAGTTTTTAGTTCATGATATAATTGTGTTATAAAAGCATGCCGTCCCAAGCTTTTCCTTTTTGTATGAAACTAGTATGCCAGTTTCTCCCGGATTGGTAAAAAGAAAATAGGTCATGATTCATGGACACATGCAGTAGGATTTGGATTCCAAAATTTCAGTTTCAAAACTTTGGCTCCCTCATGCATATGGGCTTAGTCCTTTCCAGTGTACAGAATTTTAAGCTGATTTGGCTTTGAACGATTTTTGTTACGAATTGTTTCAAGTTTCTTGTAATATGAATGATGGCTTGCTACTTTCCATTTTGGTGTTTATGCCTAATTGTGATGTGTGCGTTTTGACAAAAAAATATATATATATATATATAAAATATTTTCTTGTGTGTTGCATACGGCCAATATCCTTACATGTTTTAGAACGTTTTTTTACGTACAAAAATATTGGAAGTTTTAAAAATGTGTTTTCGCATGGATTTCTTAAACACCAAAAAAATTGTTTTCTTGCATTTCTGGATTTTACAACATGTTTGTAAAACTCCAAAGGGTATTGGCCAATATTCCAAAAAATACAAAAATCTTATTTTGGGGGGGAATTCATCTATTATTCACCGCTAATGTTTGGATAAAGAAATCCTTAAAGGACGAATATCCAAAATATTATTGGGAGTAATAAATCCGCACAAATCCTTGAAAGAAGCCTTGATTATAATCGAGGACATTTCAATTTTTTACTCCACGGTTTACAACATTAAGACAAAAAAAATAGGTTTTTAAAGCACCCCAGATTTCTAAATTTTTGTCCCTCCTCCTCGCGATTTACGAGTCGCAAACTCTTGAAAAACTAAGGGGAAAATGAGCTTTTAAAGCACATGGAACTTCCTTGGATTTCTATCCTGATGATTTTAGTTTGAATCAAAACCTAGAAAACTGATGGGATTAGAAAAACACCAACACCATAGCAATTATAAGACAAACCAAACACCAAGCAGCTTACCTTAGGTAGGGCGTACTAGGGGTGCTAATACCTTCCCTTTACGCAACCAGTCCCTTGCCTTAGAATCTCTGAAAGACCAGTTAGGTTTCCTAGTGACCATAATACTAGGTGGCGACTCCCTTTTACACAAATAAAACAAAAGACCCCGAAACCAATCGAGGGTCGCCGCGACGCCGCGCTCCGCGAGGGAGGGTGCATGTTTTCCTTTCTCATCACGCCTGATTTTTGGAACTCAAGACCACGTTTTTATTGCCTCATTTCAAAGGGAGAAGCTGGCCCTATGGAAGGAAGGAAAAGAGCCACACCCTCCTCTAAAACTGGAAAGAAATCAGACGTAAAGCACCAGCACAAAATCAGAATATGGCAGCTTCCTTTTGCGTTTTTTTTACTGCAAATCAGTAGGGATTTACGTCCTAGAATTAATGCATAAATCTTTCCTAAATAGAGACATGTTAGACTATATATAAACCCCTCTAATGACCTAGCCAAGGGCGGCAGAGAGAGAGCAGAAAAATAGAAAAGAGAGAGCAGAAACAGAGGAGAAAAACAGAGAGTAAGGGACAGAAAAACACAGCAAAGAGAGACAAAAAAAAACAACAAGAGAGACAGAGTAAAAAACACAGTAAATAGAGGGAGTTTTCTGTCTTGCATTTTAGGAGTTGTACCAGGAGCTGGGCATCAGGCAGGAGGAGCTGGGCCATCACGAGCAGACGGTAAGTGATTCATCACTTTCTTTTAAAATTCAAAGTTTCATTATTAGTTATGAGTTGTTTATAACATGTTGATATGAAAGAAGTAGATGAAGAAATTGTTGGTATTATAATTGAATTACCGGTTAGTTGGTATGAATTACCGGTTAGTATAGAAGTACCGGTTGGTTAGTATGGCATTACCGGTTGGTATGGAATTACCGGTTAGTTAATATAGAATTACATGTTGGTTAGTATGAATTACCAGTTAGTTGGTATGAATTACCGGTTAGTATGAATTACCAGTTGGCTAGTATGAATTACTGGTTAGTATGGAAGTACCAGTTGGTTAGTATGGAATTACCGGTTGGTTAGTAGGAATTACCGGTTGGTTAATATAGAATTACCGGTTAGTTGGTATGAATTACCGGTTAGTATAGAAGTACCGGTTGGTTAGTATAGAATTACCGGTTGGTATGGAATTACCGATTGTATTGGCTATTGATAGAGAATAGCCGGATGTTGGGTAATTCATAAGGAATTACCGGGTATATTGGCTATTGATAGAGAATAGCCGGATGTTGGGTAATTCGTATGGAATTACCGGTTGTATTGGCTATTGATGGAGAATAGGCGGATGTTGGGTAATTCGTATGGAAATGGGTAATTCATATGGAATTACCAGGTATATTGGATATTGATAGAGAATAGCCGAATGTTGGGTAATTCGTATGGAATTACCGGTTGTATTGGCTATTGATGGAGAATAGTCGGATGTTGGGTAATTCGTATGGAATTACCGGGTATATTGGCTATTGGTAGAGAATAACAGGATGTTGGGTAATTCGTATGGAATTACTGGTTTGATAGTTGGCTATTTAAGAGGGTTAGCCGGGTTTGAGGTAAAATTTATGAATTACCAAATTAAAAATTAAGCAATGAGTGTTGGTCACAGAGGTCCTATAATTATAGGATTAATAAATTATGAATGGGTTATTAATGTTGATATATAGTAAGTTGGTGATGAAAGATAATTTGATATAATTTTGAAGACTTGTGAACATAATATCTTTATCATCTTTAATGTGTTATCTTCCTTATTTCTTATTAATGTTATGTATACAGGTTTTTCACAAGGTGATGCGGAGCTTTAAATAAGGGCTTTGTGATTTAATCTGTTTATTTTGTGGAATGTAATATATTTGCTTTATATGTAATTTGTATTATATGTAGATTGTAATATATGTATCCTGAATATGTTTTGCTTTTGGTACTTATACATTTAAAATATATGAGTAAGGAACTAATATTATTAAACTATTCAAAAAGAAAATTAGTAATTATAATCTTGCATGTGTAGAAGATGAATGCATGTTAATGTAATAATTAGTTCAATATGAATCTTTTGAGTTTATAATTGTTTGTAGTTAATGTGTTATTTGTTGATGATATAAAGTTGAGAAAATACAATGAAGTATAGTTATGCGAAATATTATTTGATGAGATGGGATATGATCCAGGATGGTTGGATCAAAGTGGAAGTTTTGAGTATTGTGATTGAATGAAGTCTAGTCGATAACTTGGTAACATCAGAAAACAAAGGAAACTCTGCCGAAATTTCAAAAAAAAAATCCCATAATCTTAGACATATAGTAAAGAAATGTTTGAGATTTCATGGCATTATAATTTGAGGGTGTTACACTAGTGACCTGTGTCATGAGACCAGGATTAAACCTTAGAAGACAAAATCTAAAAAAATACTAAGTAAAATTCATAATCATAAAAAATTAGAAAAACAAAAAACAAATAGTAATAAAGAAAAAAAAAAAGAGTTCTTGCTGTAAAAAAAAGGATTTCTAATCTACCAAGATTTTAGATTTTTTTTGTGCATGGATAAATGACATCAAACTTTACATAATATTTATATTTATATAACTAAACTAATAATATTTCAATTAATCTAATTTTGCACTTTTATTCATTATGAATATGTCAAACTTACTTTTAGATTCCAATTGACCCCCCCCCCCCCCCTAAATTTCTCTTTTAAGTGAAAAAAATAAAAATGCTTAAAGCCCAATAATTTAATATCAAAAGATAAAACTTGAAAAAACACGAGTCAACCCAAGCTCACCCAACTAGCCGCTACCCTCGATATGAGATCAGAATAAAAACATAAATTAAAAAAAAAACTTAAAAAAAAAGATCAAAGTTAATGTCAAGAAAACAATTGAGTCCACCCAGGTTAATTTGATTAACTCGTAACTTGGGCCAACCTCATATGAAGGAAAGTGGAAAAAATCACTAAGATCATGACCCGACAATCTAATGTCAAAGAATTAAATTGAAATAAAAATCATTTAAAAAAAAACAATGTAAAAAAATTGAGATAGCTAAAATTCACTCAACTAACTCGCGATGCACAGAATGTGATCGGGATAAAAAATTATTTAAAATAAAAAGGACCTAGATAAAAAGATCAAATAAAAATAAAAGGAATATCGAAAAAACCCGAAGTCAACCTAGGTTAACTTAACAAACCTGCAACTCAGGATAACCCCACAAAAAGAAAAATGAAAAAAAATCACAAAGCTTAAGGCATAATAATGTACTTTCAAATGATAAAATTAAAAAAAACCATAAAACGTCTAAGACCTGTGATATGAGATCGAGATAAACTTACATAAAAGAATGAGGAATAAACTATGAAGCTCACGATCCAATAACTTAATGTCGAATTATAAAATAAAAAATTAAATAAAAACCATGAAACTCAAGACTAAATAAAAATTAAAACTCGAATGAATCTGGGTTCACTTAGCAAAATTATGATCTAGGATAAAATAGAAAAAGAAAAGTGAAAAAAAACCATGAAACTCAAGATCCAATAACCTAAAATGAAATGATAAAATTGAAAAATAATCAATTTTAAGAAAACGGCATAAAAAATATCGAAGTTAAATCGAGCTAATTCTCGAAACTAGTGACCTGAGTCATGAGATCAAGATTAAACCATAGAAGGCAAACTCTAAAAAATACCAATCAAATCCTTAATCATCCAAAATTAGATAAGCAAAACAAATAGCAAGAAAAAAATAAGGACAAAATCTGGCATAAAAATTAAATGAAAGAAAACAATGAGGGACTAAATTAAAATTTAAAATAAATTAAGAAAATGATATAAAAAAAATTGCAATTAAAGAATGAGGACCAAAATTGGACATAAAAATTAAAGGAAATAAAATGATGAGGAATAATAATAAAAAAAATAGCAATCAAAAGAATAAGGATCAAACTGGATTAAATAATTAAATAAAATAAAATGTTTAGTTACAAAATTGAAAAAATAAAGTTCAAAAAGCATTAAAAGCAAAAATAAATAGCAATAAAAAAATGATAACCAAAATTGATACAAATATAACCTGGAGGACACAATTAATTTTTGAAAAGGCTGGTGCAAATTTTGAGGCCAGGAGAGAGAAAAGAAATAAAGAAGAAAAAGGTTAATCAGAGATTAACCTCACCTCCATAAATAGATGTTTACAAGACTTATAAATAGAAAAAAAAAAAAAAAAAACCCTACATCTATTAGGAAATAACTAGAAATCCAAAAGCACAAAGGAAATTAAAATAAAAAATCAAATTAAATAATAAATCCCAAAAAAACCTAGGAAAAATAACAAAATTGACCTAAACAACAACATCTAGGCTTGATTTCTAATTACAAGAGATCCAACAGTCTAATAAGAGAGGCAGTCTTAATGTGTTAACCCAATCTGAATTGACAAAACCTTCTCTTAGATCTAAACATGTATTACCAGTTCATAAAAGCATATGTTAGATTATCCACGTTGTCTTTATAGATTAGATTTCTATCTAATTGTATAAAATTTTCATTTAATTGTATAATATCTTTATCTCAATACTCAGAACCTTTAATTACTATAAGCTCAACTACATTAATAGTTTGAATCATTCTTTGCATATTCATGATAAATCTCCTTTTCTATGTATATCTCTTTTTTACCACTCCTAGCAAAAAAAAAAGTGATTTCTAATCTTTACCAGAATTTTAAATTTTTGTTGTGTGGATAAATGACATCAAACTTGAGTAATATTTATATAACTAAACTAATTATATTTAAATTAATCTAATTTTGTACTTTTATTCATCATGAATATGTCTTCAATGAACTCTCTCTCTCTCTCTCTCTCTCTCTCTCTCTCTCTCTCTATATATATATATATATATATATATATATATATATGTGTGTGTGTGTGTGTGTGTTGAAAAATAAAAGAATTTGGTCCCATGATGATAACCTAAATTAAGTCAGGTTAACTTGACTAACCCGTGATCCATCATAACAGATCAGGATAATCTTATAGAAAAGAAAGAGAATATATGTGTGTGTGTGTGTGTGTGTGTGTTGTGAAAAATAAAAGAATTTGGTCTCATGATGATAACCTAAATTAAGTCAGGCTAACTTGACTAACCCGTGATCCATCATAAAAGATCAGGCTAACTTATAGAAAAGAAAGAGAAAAAAAAACTCAAAACTAAATAACCTAATGTTAAAAGATAAAACTAAAAAAATAAAATTCAAAAGTAGAAACATCAAAGAAAAAACATGAGTCAGCTCGGGCTCACCCAACTATCCGTTACCTTTGATATAAGATTGGAATAAAAAATAGTTTTTTTTAAACACTTAAAAAAATATTGAAGTTAAATCAATAAATAAAAAGTCAAGAAAACAATTAAGTCCACCTGGTTTAACTTGACTAACTCATGACTCGAGTCAACCTCATATAAAGGAAAGTGGAAAAAATCATTAAGATCATGGTCCAACAATCTAATGTTAAAGAATTAAATTGAAACAAAAAATCATTTAAAGAAATTAGTGTGAAAACAATTGAGTTAGCTGAAGTTCGCTTAGCTAACTCGCAACCTACAAAATGTGATCTGGATAAAAAATTATTTAAAATAAAAGAACTAGAAAAAAAACTGAAGTAGAATAAAAGGGATATTGAAAAACTCAAAGTCAATTTAAGTTAACTTGACAAACCAGTGACTCCGGATAATCCAATAAAAAATGAAAAAAATCACAAAACTTAAGGCCCAATAATGTAATTTCAAATGATGAAATAAAAAATAAAATTAAAAAAACCATAAAAAATCTAAGACCTGTGATATGAGATCGAAATAAACCCACATAAAAGAATGTAGAAAAAATCATGAAGCTCAAGACCCATTGACTTAATATCAAATAATGAAATAAAAAAATTAAATAAAAAACTTGAATGAACCTAGGTTTACCCAACAAACTATGACCTAGGATAAGACAAAAAAAAAAAAGTGAAAAAAATCATGAAACTCAAGGCCTAATAACCTAAAGTTAAATGATAAAATTGAAAAATAATCAATTTTAAGAAAAGAAAATAAAAATCAAAATTAAATTGGCTTAATCCTCGAAACTAGTGATCTGTGTAATGAGACCAGGATTAAACCATAGAAGACAAACTCTAAAAAAAATACTAAGCAAAATTCCTAATCATAAAAATTAGATAAACAAAACAAATAGTAATAAAGAAAATGAGGACCAAATTTGACATAAAAATTAAATGAAAAAAATAACAAGGGACTAAATTGAAAATTAAAATAAAAAGAAAATGATGAAAAAAACAATCAAAGAATGAAGACCAAAATTGCATATAAAAATTAAATAAAATCAAATGATGATGGATAAAATTAAAAAAAAAATAATTAAAAGAATGAGTACCAAATTGATTTAAAAAATTAAATGAAATAAAATGTTTAGGATCAAAATTGAAAACAAATGAAACTCAAAAATATTAATAAAAAAATAAATAGCAATAAAAATTTAATAACTAGAATGAATAGAAATACAACCTGATATGAGAATGAATATTGTTGATGGTTTAGGAATAACTCTTGATAATAGGAAGTGATGTGTAGAAATAGCTTTATTGATGATACGAGAATAAATATTGTTGATGGTTTCAAATAGAAGTATATATTGTTATTACTTCTATTCAACCTGATTCTAAAAAAAATTGTAAATATTGAAACTTTAAGAGTGGTCTGGTTAATACGGAAAAAAAAAATAATTTAAAATAAAAAAAATTATTATTTTTCAAAAAAACCTCTTAAAGCTAGTATCATCAGACTGCCTCTCCCCTGACGTCCCAGCTGTGCATATGCTTGAAGCGCAGATTGAAGACGTCTTTGGTCATGTACCTCATGCGCCAAATAACATATTTAAAAGGTTTTCAACTCAATTGATATGATCTTTATGTGCATTATATGCATAAAAGATGATTTATTAAGGCTAATACGGGATATGGAATATTTTATTAGTTTTTTAGTTATTTTCATTGTAAATTATTATTATTATTATTATTATTATTATGGGGTTAAGAATGACAAATATACTAATAGTATCATAATTTATTTTCATATAAAAAGCCATAAGGAACCGATTTGGTCAATAATGAAGCTAGCTCTAAGTTAACCATTTTGTGTGCATAGAAATATAAACAAGCCAGCAAATAAAAGGCCAATGGCTATGAGGAAACCGGGTGGCTATTTTAACTTATAGGTGTCATATCTCTTGCATGCTATTTGCTTATAATTTGTAGTTTTATATTTTGTTTGGTATTGTAAGTATTAGGTTTCGGATCTTAAACCAATGATAGGTTTTTCTATTATTTTTTATTTTTTTTATTATTAATTATTTTTTCTATTTTATTTTGTTTGTGCCACTAAAAAATTTCCCGTGTATACTATTTCCAATTGATGTTAATTTTAATGGAAGTATACTATCATTTGTAATAAAATAAATATTCATGTGCATCGAATGAATAATTATAGATAATAAGAACTGTACCAAATATTAGCATAAAAAATAAAGAATTTCATCTTTTAATAATAATAAAAATATTAAAGTACAAGTTGGAATAAAACTAAACATGGTCTAGGATTAATTAACACTCCCAAACACCCGTACAAGTCATTCTTCCCTTCCTTAATAATGTCCACCTTCCTCTTTCTTGCATTTTCTTCATCAAACCTCTTGCATGTCCCTTAAAAATGATGCTTGAATGAGTAATAAATGAGTGTGAGGATGGAACCACCATTTAGAGGTGTAGAGATAGAGAGAAGTTCGGTTAGAAACTGGAAGAGAACCAAGTTAACAAGAGTAAGAAGAAGAACAAATCGTTAAAGAACATCCTTAAATTTTGTTCAAATTCAAGGGTAAGAAAATCTTTCTTGTTTTCATCTTTGTTTTGATTGAATATTGTTGGAAGGGATGAAACCCCCTTAAATGTGAAGAACTAGGGTTTTTTTGTATATGCTGATTTTTGAAACCTAATGAAACAAATAGAAGTATTAGCAAAGAAGGAACAAAAACTCAAGTGAATAACAAAGAAAATTAAAGTATATCAAGAGGAAACCTAAACATAGGGTCGGCCACCTTTGAGCATGAAGGAGGGATAGAAATTGAATTGTAACCTTCAATGTTTAGAGCTTGAACTAGCACTCTCAAGAGAAATAAATTATTAAAAAGAATTTTCCAAGGTGTTATGTATTCTTGGATCTTGAGCTTACAAATTTTAAACGTGAGATTATGGTGAGAAAATGAAGTGCTTGGAATGAAAGAACTTGGAAGAGATTGAACTTGGTGGTTCGGCCATAGGGTAGATTCCAAAGGAAAATTTCTTGATTTAGGAATAACTCTTGATAAATGGAAGTGATGATGTAGAAATAGCTTACTGATGATATATATGAGAATAAATATTGTTGATGGTTTCAAATAGAAGTATGTATGCATATGAATATGTGTATTTGCTTGGAAGAAGAATTTATTAATTGTGAATAGAGGGAAGAGATTGAGAAAAACCTTAGTGTTTTACCTTAGACATGTTTCGGTCAAAATGAAGTTAAGGAAGATGAGATTTAAAGAATTGGACAGGTATAGTAACCATAGTATTAATTAAAGAAACTAATTAAGGGTAAAGAGAATGCATTGTTGTATGGGTAGATGATGTGAAATAAGACAAGTCATTTTCAACCAAATAAGGGCTTTGTTTTGGATTAGACTAATCAAATGAGTAGACCTATGCCATGTTATTGATACAATGAGAGACAAGTAAATTGATGAGAAAAGAAAACGAGCACCCTCTTTTTTATAAGATGAGGTTCGGCCAAATGAACACCAAAAGGAGGATGAAGACCGAATTTAAGTGATGTATGATTTTGTATAAGGAAATGTATTATTGTGATTGTTAAGAATAAATTATGGAAAAAAAATCCAATGGCATAATTGGTATGTTGGTGGTTATGAAATAACATGAGAATATTGAACATGAAAAGAATTGCTGTGTTTCTTACCATGGTTTGGAATTTATGTTTGGATTGAGAGTTGAATAATATTTTTATAAAAAATCAAATTATATGTGATGAGTTACTCCTATGACATAGGAGAGGTTGCGAGTTCATACAACAATAAAGAGTTTCCGCTCGAGTACAGACTTCAGTTAGATGCATTGCATCTTTGTTAATTAATCATGTCAAATTCTTGATAATGCGCTATTATAATTTCTTTGATTTCATTAAGTTCTTAATAGATCGATTGTGAAAAACTAAAATAGATGTGTAATTGACTAGTTTCCATAATAGAGATCAGCGATGCGATCGGAAACTAAATTGACTAGTTTCTGAAATGAAAATTAATGGCATCAATATATTTGATGATCAAGAAAAATTAAATTAACTAATTCCAATAATAGAAAACGAGTAGTTATTGTTAAATAGGAAAATTAAATTGAATTGACGAATGACTCGGATCAAACCAAGATTGGAAGCAAGTAGTGTTAATATGTTTGACGATCAACAAAATTAAAGACAATTGGGAATAAAAAATTAATGAATTAATCAAGATTAAATAGTTCTTATAAAATCATTGAGGATTACTATGTGAAAGGATTTGTATCCTTAATCTTAAATAACATACAAAATTGTTGAAAGGATTTGTATTCTCATGAAATACATGAGAATATTGAACATGAAAAGAATTGCTGTGTTTCTTACCATGGTTTGGAATTTAAGTTTGGATTGAGAGTTGAATAATATTTCATAAAAAAATCAAATTATGTGTGATGAGTTACTCCTATGACATAGGAGAGGTTGCGAGTTCATACAACAATAAAGAGTTTCCGCTCGGGTACAGACTTCAGGTAGGTGCATTGTATCTTTGTTAATTAATCATGTCAAATTCTTGAAAATGTGCTTTTATAATTTCTTTGATTTCATTATAGTTCTTAATAGATTGATTGTGAAAAAGTAAAAAAGATGCCAGTATAATTGACTATCGAAAAACTAAAATGACTAGTTTCTAAAATGAAAATTAATAGCATTAATATATTTGATGATCGAGAAAAATTAAATTAACTAGTTCCAATAATGAAAACGAGTAGTTATTATAAATAGGAAAATTAAATTGAATTGACGATCAACAAAATTAAAGACAATTGGGATAAAAATTTAATGAATTAATCAAGATTAAATAGTTCTTATGAAATCACTGAGAATTACGATGTTTAAAGGATTTTTATCCTTGTATAATCTTGAATAACATACAAAATTGTTGGATTCATTATTCTATAATCTAATTACATCTTGTCTAGTAAATATGTTTTCAGGCTCATCTTTTGTTTATGTAATATAATGACATTAGAATAGTTTGTGCATGTACGTAACTGAATTTCTAGTAGTTCTTAATATACGATAATATTAGGAACCTTATCCTTGTCCTGTAAAACGTTGGATGTTCTCTTTAATGTACATGTGAACTTAATCTTCTAAATTATTGTAATTTTTGTCTGCTATGACATGTGTTATATACGTTAAGTAGATGATTTATTTGTTTGTCAAAGTGACATAATTATTGTGTAGTTGATAACTTGATATGAAATATATTCAAAAGAAACCCTATTAAATTTTCAATAATATATATATATATATATATATATATATATATATATATATATATATATATATATCGAACAAATAATAGGATTATAGGAGAGCTTTCATGTATGAGACGTTGTCGTGTTGGTCTTGGTCTTGAGTTTTCAATTTGTAATTAAATATATTGATGGGAGAGCTTATATTGGTGTTGACCAAAGAAAAAGAAAATGAAAACAATAATGATAATAGATAAGTGATTAAAAAACAATAATGATATAGATGAGTGATTAAGAGAAAAATTAGAATCAGTCAACTCTACTTAAATTTACACCTCTCAGCATATAATTAAAAGGAGCTTCTCCTCTTGATTTCTTCATCTCTCCTCCTCTGGCCAAAAACAAAATGAGTAGCAGCAGCAGCAGCAAATATCTGTCACTCACAAACTCATCTTTATTCACACCTCTGCACCTCTCCTTCCTGTTCCTCCATCTCACCATCCTTGCTGTAACCGGGGATTTACCACCACCTTACGTCCCTCTCGATAGCATAGCGCTTGATTGTGGTTCATCCGCCGATAGTGTTGGAAACGTTGGGCGATGGACTGCAGACATCAACTCAAGAGTGGCCCTTCTAGATCAAAACAGCCTCTCAACACGTACACATCCCACAGAAAATGTAGCCTCCACTAGCTTTGTACCTTTTTATACTGCTCTCGTCTCTCCCTCCCAATTCACCTACACGTTTCGTGTCAACAAAAAGGACCTAAGTTTGTTCGCCTCCATTTTAATCCTGCTTCCTACACTGGTTTCGACAGGTCTAAAGCATCTTTTTCTGTCACATCCGGTCGCTATACCTTTCTTAGCAACTTCAGTGGCTTCGATTACACTGACCCTCGTGGTGAACGAGGTTACGCCAGAGAATTCATCTTAAATGTTGAAGATGAGCAGAAAAATCTGAGCATAACGTTCACGCCAAGCCCTCATGTAGCTGATGCATATGCTTTCATCAACGGGATTGAAATCGTATCTATGCCCATGATATGTTCTGTTTCGCCACTTCACATGCACGTAATGGCACACATTAACAGACCACGACATGCAGACATTACAGAGATGCCGAGCCACGATGTGCAGTTGTGAAGGGCATGCAAAACCACGATGTGCAGTTGTGTGATGGCAACAGGATTAGCAGAGACCACGACCAGTAGTGGCAAAGTGAAAGACTTAGTCTAATTCCTTTATTTAGTCAATTGTCTGTTGAGTCAGTTATTCTGTTCTAATTTTCAGCATTCCTATTCGGTAGCTATAATTGTTATTTCCTTCCTATCTGTAATGCTATATCTATATATAGCCTCAAGAATTCAATAAAAGATATACAGTTTATTCTTCTTCAATATTCTTCTCTTCATCCTATCTTCTTCTTGATTCTTAAATTAAACATATCAGTGGTATCAGAGCAGGTTTCAACCATGGACACTCGTGGTAAAACCAATGCAGAATTCCGCAGTGATGTCAATGACATCTTGGCACGACATGAGAACAGTTTCGATAAGGTGAACGCAGCCTTACAAGCAGTGCTGACGGAACTCCAAGCTCTTCGAGCCTCTCGCAACCAAATAATAACTCCTCTGAAACAAACCCCTTTGCTCGTGACGAATCCTCACAACCACATACTTCTCGTTCAAACACCACAAAAGACTACTCTCATCACAACCTCAAGTTGTCTTTCCCAAAATTTAATGGTGATGATCCAACGATGGATTTACAAGGCAGAGCAATATTTTGAATTTCAAAATATTGCGTTGGATCAACAAGTTCAACTGGCATCATTCCATTTGGAAGGCATTGCCTTACAATGGCACCGGTGGTTGACAAAATTTCATGGACCACTATCGTGGGAGGAGTTTACTAATGCTATACAACTCCGATTTGGTCCAACCGACTACGAGGATCCCTCAGAGGCTCTGACACGCCTTAAGCAAACCACCACCCATTGCAGCTTATCAGGAAGCTTTTGAAAGGCTTTCTCATAGAGTGGACAACTTGCCCGAGAAATTCTTAGTAGATTGTTTTATTGCAGGACCCAGGGATGACATTCGCATCGATGTGAAAATCAAGCAGCCAGTAACCTTGGCTGATACCATAGGGGTAGCCCGACTAATTGAGGAATGCAACCAGCTACAAAGGAGACCAACTCAACCATTACGTTTCCAACCAACTTATGCAGCAGCAAAAACCTCCTCCAATCCAGTGGCTGGGGTGCTAGGACCTCCACCAAGTCAGCGCCATAACCAAGGTTCCAATAATCCACTAGCAAACTTCCGTAGAATCACTAACCAAGAGGCACGAGAGCGACGAGAGAAAGGATTATGTTATTACTGTGATGAGAAGTTCGTTCCAGGACATCGTTGTGCCAGACCACAATTGTTTATGATTGAAGATTCACTCAACGTATTGAAGACGTGGAGATCAACCAACCTGATCAGGAACCCTCTGAATTTCTACCTGAAATTTCTTTTCATGCAATTACAGGAACCGAACATCCACAGACCCTACGCATCCTTGGCAAGTTAAAAAGCAAGAATGTAACAGTGCTGATAGATGGAGGTAGCACTCACAATTTTATTGATCAAGCCTTGGTCTCCAGATTCGGATTACCAGTAACGCAGGGAAAGCAATTACATGTTATGGTGGCGAATAGAGAAAAGATAGAATGTGCGGGGCAATGTCAGGCACTCACTCTCATCATTAAAGGCCATCCTGTCACCACCGATTACTACATCCTTCCAGTTGCAGCATGCCAGTTGGTATTGGGAGTGCAATGGCTTGCAACTCTCGGTCCAGTCAAGACTGATTACAAACAACTTACCATGAATTTCAACATTGCAGGAATTTCTCACACATTTCAGGGATTAGGGAGAAACACATTGAAGCCTTGACAGATAAGGAGCTAAATGGATTGCAAGGTTTGGGATTATTCTTCCAAATAATTCCTTCCAACAGCAACAGCGAACCACAGTCCTATCCACCTGAGATCAGCCAACTTCTAGCTCAATTTTCTCAGGTGTTTGAAAACCCGACTAGCTTACCTCCACAACGGTCACATGACCATCACATTCCATTGCTTCCTACATCGGGACCAGTCACTGTGAGGCCATATCGATATCCTTATTATCAGAAGACTGAAATAGAGAAAATGGTTAAGGAGCTTCTGCAATCTGGTTTGATCAGACCCAGCCACAGTCCGTTTTCCTCCCCAGTTCTATTAGTGAAGAAGGCTGATGGTGCATGGCGATTTTGTGTAGATTATCGGGCACTCAATGACATCACGGTGAAAGATAAGTATCCAATTCCAATAATTGATGAATTATTAGATGAGCTGCATGGCGCCAAATTTTATTCTAAATTGGATTTGCGTTCGGGATATCATCAAATCCGCGTGCATGATGCGGACATTCATAAAACAGCCTTCAGAACTCATGAAGGGCATTATGAATTTATTGTGATGCCATTTGGTCTCACTAATGCGCCCGCAACATTTCAAAGTCTCATGAATGATCTCTTTCGACCCTACCTTCGACACTTTATCTTGGTATTTTTTGATGACATTCTAGTATATTCAAGATCATGGACGGATCATCTCACTCATCTGCAAACTGTTCTACAGATTTTATCAGTTAACAGTTTATTTGCCAAAATGTCCAAGTGCCAATTCGGGGTTTTACGTGTCAGTTACTTGGGCCACATCATTTCTGAGCAAGGAGTAGCGGTTGATCCCGCCAAATCCAAGCTGTCGTCAACTGGCCACCACCAACAACAGCAAAAGGGGTGCGTGGATTTCTTGGTTTGGCAGGTTACTACTGCAAATTTATCCGTCATTTTAGGGGTATAGCAGCACCTCTAAATCGTCTCTTGGGCAAGGATGGTTTTCAGTGGAACAATGCAGCGAGAAGGCCTTCCAACAGTTGAAGGAAGCACTGACATCCCCGCCAGTCCTACGCCTTCCTGATTTTACTCAGCAATTCGTCATTGAGTGCGATGCTAGTGGCATAGGACTTGGTGCCATTTTGCTTCAACAAAACCAACCGATTGCCTATTTTAGTGAAGCATTGAAAGGGTCAGCCTTATTATTGTCCACATACGAAAAAGAAATGTTGGCGATCGTTAAGGCAATCAAGAAGTGGCGTCCATACTTGTTAGGGAAACCTTTTATAGTTCGCACGGATCACAAAAGCCTCAAATACCTCCTGGAGCAACGAATTAGTACACCTGCACAGACATGTTGGCTACCAAAACTGCTGGGTTACGATTACAAAATTGAGTATAAACGTGGACCTGAAAATCAAGGTGCTGATTCATTATCACGTGTAATTGAATTCCAGTTTATATCCATTTCTCAACCACATGCAGATTGGTGGCCACTGCTTCAGAATGAAGTCCAGCAAGACTCTTTTTATGCGGACTTAATGCACAAACATCAACCATCTCAAACCGGCCATCAGTTGCTCCTTCGCGATGGCGTTTGGTTCAAGCGGGACAAAATTTATTTGAGCCCCAGCTCTCCTTTGATTCCACAATTCTAGATGATTGTCATTCGTCACCTGTGGGAGGACACTTTGGGTTTCATAAGACTCTATCTCGCATCAGACATAGTTTTTTTTGGTCTAATATGAGGCAGCATGTGAAAGAATTCTTGCAACAGTGTGATATCTGCCAGCGGTATAAACAGATTGCATGCAGCCGGCAGGATTGCTTCAGCCTCTTCCCATTCCTGCTCAAATCTGGACTGATGTCTCCATGGACTTTATTGAAGGGTTACCATCTTCTACGGGTTATATTGTTATCATGGTCATAGTTGACAGATTAACCAAATATGCTCACTTTGTTGCCTTGAAACACCCATTTTCTGCTGTCAGTGTGGCCAAGGAATTCGTTGCTAATGTGGTTCGTCTGCATGGGATACCAAATTCCATAGTCAGCGATCGGGACAAGGTGTTTATCAGTGCTTTTTGGCGCACACTATTCAATCTGCAGGGGACCAAATTATGTATGAGTTCAAGTTACCATCCTCAAACGGATGGCCAAACCGAAGTTGTCAATCACATGTTGGAACAGTATCTACGTTGTTTTGCAGGAGACCAGCCACGCAAATGGGTTGAATGGATTCCCTGGGCTGAATTCAGTTATAATACTTCAATTCATTCCTCCACAAAGATGACCCCCTTTGAAGCTGTTTATGGCATTCCTCCTCCCAACTTACTGACTTATATTCCTGGCACTTCTCGCGTTCAAGCTGTTGATGAATATCTACGTGACAGGGATACCATTCTGCTGATTTGCGCCATAATCTTCAAATGGCCCAAAATAGGATGAAATGCCAAGCAGACCAACACCGGCGTGAGGTAACCTTCAATGTTGGAGATTATGTGTATTTAAAACTTCAGCCCTATCGGCAGACTTCTGTGGCTTTTCGAGCTTCTCTTAAACTCGCCCCGTTTTTTTGGTCCATACAAAGTGTTGGAAAAGGTCGGGTTGGTGGCTTATAAATTAGCATTACCTCCGGGTTCTCAAATCCATGATGTATTTCATGTCAGTTTATTACGGAAGCATCTGGGTCCAGTTACTCCTACCTCTCCAGACCTTCCCCCTGTCTCGGTTACATCAGTGGTTCTTCCCCAACCTGAAGTTATCTTAGATCGGCGTGTGATACACAAAGGTAACTATCGTCCTAAATCTGAAATTTTGGTGAAATGAGTTGGTGCACCAGTAGAAGACGCTACTTGGGAAAATGAGTGGCGTTTTTCCAAGTCCTATCCCGACTTTTCCCTTATGGACAAGGTTCTTTAAGGGGTAGGGAATGATATGTTCTGTTTCGCCACTTCACA